>JAYKKM010000360.1:4432500-4677500 GCA_035772405.1 Chrysogorgia sp. JL179-B06 | reverse complement strand
GATAACGTATACAGTTTATTGTGAGTAATTTGCGTATATGTATACACTATTGATATATGCTGGATATTTGTGTATAAAGTGGACGGGTATTCTACGATTTAGCGATATATATATATTATAATAGGTACGTGTGTTATGTATTTACACTCGCCAATTCCAAATCTGTTTTCACAATTGAAAACCGTTAAATATTGATCGAGATAACGTTCAAAACGAAGGATAGGTGACAAAGCCCTAAAGGTCGCTTATCAGCTTGCTTATAACCATGGGTTGTTTTACAACGCAACCAATGGTCTCGTTATTCCTATATATGCTACCAGCAATCTTTTATTACATAATATACGACAATTTTATTATAGTATACAAAATATGTTTGTTAACAGGTTGTTTAAATAGTTAAGGTTTAGTTTGATTATTCACTCAGCTGTCGCGAAGGTTAGCTAATGGTTAACTTGTACCCTGAAGATGACATTGTAGTCGATAATTACGTTTGGTAGTTTTTAAACTTTTTAACTTTTAACCTGTGTGTAAGACATACGATGAAGCGAACATTATGATGTATGTATTATATGTATATACATTGCTCATCTATTTTAAGGCACACCACACCGGTTTGTGGTCTGAAAAATATGATTCATATATTCCACTTGCAGTAACGCGTATTCGTCTTCAATATTGGTGTACAGATGATCCAGAAGTGATCCATTATCGGTTGTAGGAAGGTAGATGCAACTTTTGCTGATATGAGGAACGAAATATTTTAACTATCTGCTGTTTCTGACCTTCATCTGATGCAGTCAATCTTGAAATCACCACATATTATGCAATACTCTTGGGTAAATTTATCTAATAAGCCAGCCAGTTCGTAATGTCCACTGCGCGTCAAAATGACGTGTTCTGCGTCGGGATAAAACTTATTTTAATTCATAACATCAGGCGAAAACCACAATATACATTTGCATTTCTATTTACACTTGCAAATTCGTTATACTGAATTTCCCAGCCTGATATTATGAATTGAAATAAGATTTATCCGACGCACTGGCTTATTGTCATAGAATAGTCAACATAGAACACTCTTTGTCCCAACTTCATGTATGGTTGTCCAATTACGTCCTATATATACATGTCACTTATGAGCTCTCAGCTGGAACTAATAAAAAATATGAATATAGAAATTCGCTTCGCGCGAAAATATTCGACTAGTGCAAAACTGCCATAAGCGTCGAATCTCCACTGGGCGGAAAATAAAATTTTCCTTTGTTATGTGAGATATCGCGTGGCACTAATTTTTAAAAAAGACAAAAGGAAAAGTCGAGTACAATATGAGTATGCGAGCACAGAATATGAGTTGCGGGCACAGAAGGGGACAGTTAAGCGTTCCTGAGCGCACATCCCGAGCTTGCCAGTTGCTCCATATTGTAAACACAGTACTGCAATTCATTTATGAGTGATATGCCAAATAAAAGCAAATATAACCTATTCAAATCTTGTGAAATTGTTGTAAATCTATAAGCCATTGATCACAACAGTTAGTCCCTCAAATGCAAGGAACAGTGGGTGATTTTAGAAATGTTGATCGAAACGCAAAGTCAAGTCAAGCGAAGATTTATATTTATAGGGGTTGATTACATGGAGAAATTTCAGCCCGGGCTGGGAGAATAGAAAACACGGTGTCGAAAGCGGTCAAGCGGTAACAAATATGGCATAAAAACAAAGCTATTTAAATGATTTTCCATACTCCGTAATTTACCATACCTCAGTAGCCGGGCTGAAATCTCAGCCTGGGCTGAAATTTCTCCATGTAATCAGCCCCTTAGAAACGTAAACACTGAAGTAAAACAGAATCAGGGAGCAATTGTGCCTGAAACCTATATAAGAATAGAAACCATTCTAAGACACACCAGTAGGGAAAGCCAGAAATTAAAAAGTGAGCTAGAAGTATTCGATAATATTAAGTCTTCTAGAATCAAGTAAGGGATAGATCTTACTTCGTGTACCGGACACAGAAATTTGTATGAGTAAATTTTAGTTAGCACTGTATAGAACTGGCTCGTTCTTTAAAAATCCGTTTATTTTATCTATAATAGGTTTAATTCATAAATTGGAGAACTCCAGGACAAAAATAAACGGGATTTTTTAAAGAACGAAGCTGCTAGGTCAGTAGGAACAGAATACCAGTAACGCTTACTATTAAATGGTCATTAAACCGTGTCAAATTGTTGAAAATAGTTGTCATACTAGAATTGCTTCGTTCTTTAAAATTACATAGCTAAAATTACTTGGCTAAAAGTTATTAATAAATACGATTTCACATTCTTGATTTATGTCAGTAAATTTAAGTTAAAAAGTTGACAGATATTCTATAATCGCTCCAGGGTCTCTGAGCTATCAGTTGGCGGCTGGCCATGGCATTTGGTCATGCTATGCTAAATTATAATCCTCTGCATATTTTGAAAACAATATATTTCTGAATTTTGAATAATATGTAATTCATCTTAGAGTTTACATATCATGATCAGTTAATTATCACTACAAAATAGTGAAAGCTCGAATAAAAGCTTGTTATCATGTGGGGTATATAGGTCTGGTTTAATTCTAAACACATTGAAAATTGATCATCTTAACGCTGACCTTATCATTTCATAATATTGACCTTATCATTTCATAATATTGACCTTATCTTAACGTTGAACTTATCATTTGGCCCGGAGACACGGACGCGGACACCGAGGGTAGCAATAGCTCTTCTGCACTAACGTGCAGGATATACATATACGACGAGGCCGTTTGGCCGGGCTGGCTGATTGCCGAGTAATTTCTAAGTACATAAACCGTTTTTACAAAGGGTATACACGTTCTCGTAATATAAGAGACACGTACGTTACGTATGTAGACGCCGTAATTCCAAAACTGTTTTCAGAATTGAAATCGAGCAAATATTGGCCGAGGTAGCGTTCAAAATCTACATACGACGAACCGGCTTTTAAGGTTTGTTATCGACAGACGCGGTTTGGGCACTGGGGACCATGTATGAGTAGTGGTAGAAAAGGCGGCGAGGCCAGGGATTATTGCGAATTCGTATTTCTAGTAACTTCCAATAAATCTGTATCTGCAGCTTTTATGATCGCTCTTCGGATGGAAGGTTTACACTTTGGCAACTTATAAAAAATACCTACATATAATTAAAATATTCTAAAATTGTAGTCTGGAGTTCGTTCATGATTAAATTTTAGATAAAATGTTAAAAATGAGTTTATTTTGCTGTTTAGCGTATAGCTGGAATTCGGCTCTGAGCACTAATCAGGTCAATAGCCTCACTTATCAATGATGAGACATCTGGTCCGCGGAGTGAGGAACGAGCACCTCTAAGACACATTATAGATTAACTAAGCAGAGAAAAACTTATCTTGCATCTGAGCCAGAATAGAGTAAAGACTATTGTATATGGTTGATTACGTTTCTCCGACATTAAGGCTGCAATTCTGCGATATACCACGGCGGCAATTGGTCCCATGCCTCCTGAGGTGGAGAAGACCAAGGGGGAGAAGTTTGCGTGTTCCACTTCTAGTATTCTCTCATCATAAGCCCTCTTCTTTTCTTGCTCATTTCGATGGTGGCATTGACTAATTGAGGTATTGCGATTGCTCGGTGCGAAAGGGTTAAAAACCCGTACATCAAAAATGCACGTTGCCTATCACGACCCCAAAAATTTTCAGCCACATCTAATCTGGCTGCATCTTGGCGATTGGCAGTCTTATGTGTTAGACGTTCGTTGGTGATTGGCTGCAAGGATGGTTCAATTCCACTACATACTTCGGTCAGGAAATCAGCTGTGATATCACGGAGTTCATTGTGTCGGAGGGATATCCACCACGCGGACAGCTCAATGCATGCTCCACAGAGAATGATTTTCCACAGACACAGTTGGATGGAAGACTTGCAGGGCGCCAACCATATCTAAGACAGGGCATCGCGAAAAGCACCTTTGTGTAGTGCAAATCCATGCTCAGCAATGGGTAAAGTGGATAACCAAGTCGAAGCTCCCTTTTCACTGGACACCTTGAGGGCTCTCTGTACGTTGTCGGACAATTTGTCTAAAAGATCCGTTGCTGTCTCCAACTCCTGCCTTCGACGGATGGTACATGTTTCCGATTTCGCTTTGGCTTGTGTGTCTTTGACACTTGTAGGACAAGACATCGACTGTTGGAGGATTAGAGCTACAAGAGGAGCTGTTATTTTCATGAAGGAGTTGAATTGATACGTTGACTGTCTTACATGATTACTGATTCCAAGACCACCAAGGCGAACTGGTAAGGCAATAAGGTCTCATTCTTCCTGACTGTATGCAGACTGTCCTGCGAGGGCAGGTAAAAATCGAAGGTGAATTGCATCTTCAAGTGGCTGCAAGAGATCATCTATGCCATCTGTGATTCTGGCTAGAAATTGCCATTTTCTTGCAAGACCATGGGTAAAGGCTGCATAAGCTGCATGTGGTTGAGTTACGGCAATTGTGGATAGGCTTTGAATTTCTTTGGCCCATGATGTAACTTTCTGTTGGACATAATCTTCAACAAAAGATCTTGTTCCAAGAGCACCTCCAAGTTGCCTCTTCCCTTCTATGGTGATCTTGACACTTGTATCTTGAAAAATCTTGATCGCTGCTTCATATTTGTCTTCTTTCACAATTAGCCAAGTCTTTGACGCATTTGGATGATAACCATAACTTGGGCCTATTTCAACTAGTCGATTCCACCAGGCACGAAGTGGCTCGAGTTGTGTACCTGCCGAAGCGTCGTCAGCATACCAAACTTGTTGGACTGATTGCTCCCTAAGTTGTCCAATGAGACATAAGGCATACATCGCCATGGAAAAATGATCTCCTTGCGTTGTACCTTCTTGAGAGAAAATAGTTTTTCTACCTATATATAATGGTATATCTTCACGATAGGTGTTAATAGGACAGTGGCAAGAGGAGCGCATATACTTTGGATGTTTCTAAGGGCAGTCTCCCTATTTAGGGTGTTGAAGGCATTTGAAGCATCAACGAGTATTACGGCTTCAGAGTTTGGAGATTCGAAAATCTGATGCAAGGCATGTATAGCTGATTCACATCCAGCATCTTGTCCAGCGCATAATTGAAGAGGATCCGCGGCTATTTGAAAATCTTGCTTGAGTGTTGATAAAATTGCTCGACCAATGACGCGTCGGACCGTTTCACCAATTCCAATTGGTCTTACACCAGGGAGATTATTCAAAGCGATCAAGCGACATGCAACTAAGGCAGTGAGACCTCCTGGATCCACATGGGAAGAACAAATACGTCCAGCGACAGCTGGTACGGCATCACATAGCTCATCTGAGGAGTTGCCAAATGAAGTACAAAGACGTTTCCAAGCTGCAGCATCAAGTCCCGTTGGTCCCGCTGCGCCGTCAGTTCTCAAAGCTGTTTGTCTAATCAACTGGCCGTCTATCTTCTCAAATAAAATGAAGTGTGGTTCCTCGTAGGGTATTCCAGGGTCGGTGATTGCCGATGGCTGAGGTGGTTGTTTAATGGGGTGTTTACTCAGCAAGGACTCGTATACATCATCATTCAATGAAAGCACACCTTCCGCATCGTTTCCCGCAATTAATCTTAAATGCGGCTCTGACCTTGCCCTCCATTATTAATTTGGCGAACTTGCGTGCTACTTGACTTTCAGGTAATGCTTCATTGCTTCGAACTGTTTGCGTAAACCGATGTTGAATGGCACGGCCCTCCAAAACTAAGGCATTGATTTCTCCCTTTGTCCACATTATCATTCGACGATCTAAGTGAATGCTGTGGTCTATTGCCTTAGAATTCTTATGTGGCTTTTGCAATAATAATGCAGGCATGACCATCGCTGCTTTCAAGGCTATACTTTCTAAAGCTGTGCAATTTGCATATGCAGTAAACAAGCGAGACAATTCACGTACGAAGGATTTCTCAGCCTTTTCCGAAGGAAGTTTAAAGATATTTCTCCTCCAATGTATTATCTCCGCGTAACAGCACTCTATCGAATGAGCAAACGACTTGCCATCAATCTCATCCCACAGGATATAGGGAATCTGTAATGGTATATGTTGTGGTAGATTTCTTATACCCTCGTTTGATTCTTCTATACTATATTAATATTTCATTATTCACCGCTGTATTTTCTGTCGATAAAATCTCAATGTTTCCTGTATTATCGTCCATGATAGAGCTACTGACGAAATTATCGGCGGACTCTTGTGTATTTGTTGGGGAAGAAGTGATGTTGCTATTAACACACCGTCCAAGCCTTCCTGGAAAACAGCTTATACAATCACGACCACTTTGATGACATATGCATGCTCCACATCGACCATTTCGAGTGCATCGCGGACAGCATGAAACCATGGCTGTCACGTTAATCTACAATCATTTTCAAATGCGTTGGGACACTCGCAAGGTTTATGACTCATTTCCTCTTTTTTGTGCTCCCCCGGGCCCCTGTTCAATGTTATATGCCATATCTACTGCGAATTTCGTCGAAATGATAACTTGTTTCGCTAGACAACATTGTAAAGGGAGGGAGAGGGAGGGAAAGTAGCCCCAAGGATTAAATTGAAGGATTAAATATCGCTTATGCGCGAACACCAGAATAGCGACCTGGCGGCGGCCATTTGGCTTTCATTTGGCCTTACTTCTCGGGGGAAGGCTAAAAGGGATGACTCAAAAGGACCTTTCTGTTTTTTCTGTTTTTTATTTTTCGTTAGGTTATGGATAGCTACGGCTAGGTTTAGGTTTAAGGTTAGGATCAAGGTTAGGATCAAGGTTAGGGTTAGGGTTAGGATTAGTAGTTCTAAAAAAATTTGAAGGTCCTTTTAAGTCATCCCTTTTAGCCTTCACCTACTTCTCGTGTGAGAAGGAACTACAATTTTTACAACATCGTAGTTCCTTCTCACACGGCGGGACATCCTCAAATGAATACACGTTTGACAGCATTACGTAATGAGTATCTGTCGGGAAGATTCAGGATCAAAGTCGTATTTCATCGGGACATGTCGGTGTTAGGTGGACAAATATGTAAGAATACGGTTCTTTTGTTGCCATCTGGTAAGCCTGCTGGAAAAATTTGATATTGCTGGGGTGCAACTGTTTGGCTAGGTGAATCACTTGACTGGAATCGCGGACATTCTTAGTAAGAACCAAATAACTGGCGTTAAGGGATATAGTTCGATACTCTTTGCTTTGATGAAACATATTCTGTACGATGTAAATTACACTGAGGTTTCCATGGTGCGACTTTTTCGTGAATAATTTAGCAATCACGGCATCGTTTTCTCCTCATATCGTCAACGATAAATAAATTCCGCGTCTCTGGATTGATACTATCCAACATGGAATCAGGTAAACCTTGGACAAACTGAATACCGGGAACTAGGGTCTCTATTTCAGCAAACATGTCTTGATACTCGGAATAAAAATAAACAATGTTTTCTTGAGACAGAACAAATGTTGTCTTTCCTGGTTTGGTTCCTCCGGAGACCAAGAGCCCAAAAGGATGTGTTCACTGTATGGAATACGCATTATTTATACCACTTTTTAGGACGTTTTGTATTTCGAAGGAGTCTATGTAATTCTTTCAAAAGCATTTCTAAATCTACAGTACAAGCTCTGGTACGGATCAAGTGAGATTGCTTTTCTTCCGAGGGTAGTTGCTGAAAGTCCGCCAAATGGTTTGCTACTCTCAATACACTTTTCTTTCCGCAGATCGAACAATCTTTACGTGTCCGAGGCATGATGTCAACTGAATAGTTTAGTTCACTACATATAACATTTATATCGATAAGTTTACAAGTTTTGTGGCCCTTTGGCACTTTCTCTGGGGATACATCCTTCAGAATGGCCCTGGGGCCTTTTTCGTGGCCCTGTAGCCCGTTTGAGAAATATACCTACTATCCCCGCTCACCCCTGCCACAGGATCAAATTCATTGCATCAATTAAACAGGATAGACGAGCGCAAACAATATAAGAAGCATTCGTTATGATGCGTTTAAAATTGCAGAACCTCTCTGACCAAAGAAAACAATGAAGATGCTCGTATTTTGAGTATGTGAAGAAAATGTCAATCAGACTTAGCCTGGCACAAATAATTACATCTTAGAGCTATGTGATTACATATTAATCAAGGAGCGGTGAATTAGAGGTGACCATTAATTAAATTATTTATTAATGACTCGATTTAAAAACCATTAATCATACATACATACAATTAAATTTTAATTAAAATTCTCATTAACAAGCATGTTTATTCCGAATCCTTTCCCCCCTCACCCCTTATTTTGTTTTGGATTCATTCTATTATAAATCAAAAATAAACAGCCAAAAGTGTAGATGCCTGGATGAGCGAGTGGTTTAGGGCGCTGGGCGTTAAATACCGAGATAACGTTGGTTTATAAATTCTATCCCCAGAAAACGTGGATTCGTATCCCACACAATGAATAAATTAGACGATTTCAAAGTTGATAAAATTATCTTTTCCCACTTACAAACACACGAATTTAAATTATTTACAAACACACTAAAAACCGTAAAAACTGTATTAAAATTATCTACAATGACTCGTTTATTATACACTACCCTATAATCTTTATGTTCTGGTTTCGTCATAACTTGCTTTGTGCTGGCGTCCCTTGTAATTTTATATGGGATGTCCACAGATACTTTTGGTTCACCTACACTTATCACCATATCTTTCATATATTAAAATTAACCGTTTGTAATGTTTGATAATTTAAAGTAATCCCTCGTATTTTACAACAGGTTTTACCACTACTAAGTTGATAACCATAATTTTTCGGTCCTCCTGAAACAATTAAGTCTCGGGCTCCAATTATCCATGCTTGCTCGTATAGATCACTGAGTCAGTATCGTAATATAGCACTCTATCTCCTAGCTGCTCCAACGCACTATAGAGCTTGAGGCGGGCGTGAGCTGTCGTGAACGCTAGGATGAACACGTTGGTCCGGACATTGGGTTCCATAAAGTCTTCTTTGTTCTCATACCGCAGTTCAATGACATCGTCACTGACGAATGAAGCATTCTGTGCAAATCAGTGCTTCTGTGCAAATTTCATTAAATGAAACAGAAGAAATATTTAAACTCTGCATGTATTCTATATGTCTACCCTCTCTCTTCACCTATAACGTACATCGTATATTTCTACTTACCCCAAAATGAGTTTAACATCAGCTTTGACAAAGCACGTAGACCAGAGTTCTTCTCGATCTTATTCGGATCCATCTGGCCATCCTCTCGCTCAAAATACTGGTCAATGTACTGCTGTTTCGTTTCTTCAGAGTCACAGCCATCGGGAAAACCACTGGACTCCTGCTTAATTTTCAAAAAAGTGTCAATATAGTCCTTAAAAAGCTCATTGCTTTAATAAATAATAATAATTTGCACATATTTGAGTAGGGCAGCCCCATCAGCTAAAAGCTGCTATCCTCGGGGGCCCTATACATATAGTTAAATTAATACAAATAAGTTAAAAAATTAATATAAAAGATTGAAAAAAGTATATACATTTTCTATAAAATTTAAAATTTATAATCATTATAAGTTTCTTAAAATCATTTACTGATGCTGCTCTCCTCACATAAGTTGGAAGGTCGTTATAAGTCTTTGGACCATAATACTTAAAAGAACGTTTCATACATTCCAGTTTAATTAATGGTAAATGTATTCTATCGCCAGACTTAGTATTATGATCATGAATACTATCGCCAGACTTAGTATTATGAACATGAATACGGTCATATATGTCTCTGATACAGCCTTAGATGTCATCAAGTACAAATTAAATGATGATCTGGGTAGATTATCCGATTGGCTGGATGCAAACGAACTTATAATAAACTTGAATAAAGGAAAAACGGAAGCAATGTTACTTGGCACAACTAAGCGTCTTAAAAGTATTACTGCTTTTGATGTATATTATAGATCAACCAAAATTGTTCATTGTCAATCATACAACTACCTGGGAGTACTAATCGACCCTTCACTCAACCTCACTGATCATTACGCCAAAGTATATAAAAAATCATCAGGAAGAATGAAGTTACTCTATAGGATTAGAAACTCCATCACAATCCATGCAGCCGAATGCATTTATAGAACAATGATTCTCCCTGTAATGACTTATTGTTCAATACTTTGTTGTAATCCTAGTGACTCATTAGCTAAGAAATTCTCAAGGCTAGAAAACAGAGCAAAGCAAATAATATTACATACAGCTGATAATTCTAAAGCTAACATTACTATTACTATCTTGGAAAACTTCGAATAAAGCGATGTTGTACTTTGGTTTACAAGTCACTTAAAGGAGAACTTTGTGAAAATTTCAACTATTATTTTAAATTAATGGATCATGGAAAATCTACTAGGAACAATCAACATTGTATTATGTTACCAAAAACAAGATTAAGTGGCACCCAAAAGGCTTTCTTCTATCAGGCAGGAATTATATTCAATAATCTACCTCTGCATATTAGAAAAATAGATAACACAATGGACTTCCTCAAAGCCATTGAATTGTACTTTAAATAGATATTATATAGTTTAGATTTTCATTAATATATTATTACATAAATTCAGGACACACATTTATAACAGTAAAATTGTAATTACTGAAGTGTATTTATCCTGATTAAAAATTCGTACAAATCAAATCAAATCAAATTATTCATAGAAAAATGATGTCGTAAATAATCAGGAAAATCATCAGCATTTATAAGTGATTTGTGCACCATTGTGCATATATGCATTTCTCTTCTAGCATGTAAGGTAGAGATTCCAAGTGCCTTGAGTTGGATCTCACCGTGAAAGTACTGATTTGTTATAATTTTTGCCGCTCTCCTGTGAAGTCTTTCAAGGCCCTCAGAAAGATCTGATCCAAGTCCGTGCCACACGATATAACAGTGATCATATATACTGGAATTATCATAGTCTTATATAGCAGAAGAGCAGTTTCCTGGGACAACATTGGTCGAATCTTCTTCAGCATATATAATCTGGAACTGATCTTCCTGGTGAGATACTCAATATAAGGTGACCATGACAGCGATGGGTTGAGGAAGACACCAAGATATTTATACGAATAAGATCTTATCAGTGTAGAGTTTGCCATACTCAAATTAAATGAAGCCGCATTAATTTGGTCATGATGCATTCGTTGACTCGTCCCAAATAGCATACATTCCGATTTCTTAATATTCAGAGATAATCGGTTCCCGAAGCCATACTTCGATTCTGTCCAGATAATTTTTCAGACACATTTTTACATCTAGTCTTCCCAGCAAAATAAAGCAATGTGTCATCTGAATAGATTGAGATCGATGAGTGCTGTAAAACTGAAACTATGTCATTAATGTATACATTAAATAAAATAGGACCGAGAACGGAGCCTTGGGGAACTCCAAAAATTATGGGCTCTTTTGTATCTGATAGGGTACCATTTACACACGTGCTCTGCGTCCTTTGTTGTGGGAAATGCCACACCACGTGCATGCGTGGCGAGTAAACGATACCCTTTCTACAATGCTTTTTGCAATTCTAAGGTTACCCATGAACCTTGAATGGCTCGCTCCTAATCTATATGGTTGCATGGTTCCTGATTCAAACAATCAGCACAACTTCGGCATAACGGGAACATAAGTTTAGCATGAGCACGATATGGAAGGACTGGATGGTAAAGTTGACGCGGACTAATCCCCCACCCCACCCCTAGAGTTTCTTTTCCCCATACATGGTCCCCAGTGCCCAGACTGCGTCTGTCGATAACAAATCCTTAAAAGCCGGTTCGTCGTACGTAGATTTTGAACGGTATCTCGGCCAATATTTACTCGATTTCAATTCTGAAAACAGTTTTTGAGTCTAAATACATAACATACGTGTCTACTATTATATTACGAGAACGTGCATACCCTTAGTAAACACGGTTTATGTACTTAGAAATTATTCGGCAATCAGCCACCGCCTCGTCGTATATATCCTGCACGTTGTGCAGAAGAGCTATTGCTATACCCTCGGCGTCCGCGTCCGGGCCAAATGATAAGGTCAGCGTTAAGATGATGAATTTTCAATGTGTTTATCATTGAACCAGAGGTATACCCCACACGATAACAAGCTTTTTCCCGAGCTTTCACTATTTTGTAGTGGCGAAGCAGGCCATTGTTTTCAAAATATGCAGATGATTATAATTTAGCATAGCATGACAAATGCTATGGCCAGCCGCCAACTGATAGCTCAGAGACCCAGGAGCGATTATAGAATATCCGTCAACTTTTTAACTTAAATTTACTGACATAAATCAGAATGTGAAATCATATTTATTATTTACTTTTAGCTAAACCTAGAGTAATGTAATTTTAAAGAACGAACGAATTCTATTATAACAATTTTCAACAATTTGACACGGTTTAATGACCATTTAATAGTAAGCGTTACCGGTATTCTGTTCCTACTACTGTAACCTAGCGGCTCTTTATGTACAGGACACAGAAATTTAGCACGGTATATAACTGCTTCGTTCTTTAAAAATCCCGTTTATTTTTGTCCTGGAGTTGTCCAATTCATGAATTAAACCTATTATGGATAAAATAAACGGGATTTTTTAAAGAACGAGGCAGTTCTATACAGTGCTAACTAACATTTTACTCATGCAAATTTACGAGCACCCAGTTAATACGAGCACCCTGTTAATACGACCATCTTGTTTATATGACTACCCTGTTAATACGACCACCCTATTAATACAACCACCCTGTTAATACGACCACCCTGTTAATACGACCACCCCGTTAATAAGACCACCCCGTTAATAAGACCACCCCGTTAATACAACCACCCGTTAATACGACCACACAGTTAATACGATCACCCAGTTAATACGACCACCCTGTTAATACGAGCTCCCTGTTAATAGGAGCACCCAGTTAATACGAGCACCCTGTTAATACGAGCACCCTGTTAATACGAGCACCCTGTTAATACGAGCACCCTGTTAATACGAGCACCCTGTTAATACGAGCACCCTGTTAATACGAGCTCCCTGTTAATACGAGCACCCTGTTAATACGAGCACCCTGTTAACACGAGCTCCCTGTTAATACGAGCACCCTGTTAATACGACCACCCTGTTAATACGACCACCCTGTTAATACGACCACCCTGTTAATACGACCACCCTGTTAATACGACCACCCTGTTAATACGACCACCCTGTTAATAGGAGCACCCTGTTAATACGAGCACCCTGTTAATACGAGCACCCTGTTAATACGACCACCCTGTTAATACGACCACCCTGTTAATACGACCACCCTGTTAATACGAGCACCCTGTTAATACGAGCACCCTGTTAATACGAGCACCCTGTTAATACGAGCACCCTGTTAATACGACCACCTTGTTAATAGGAGCACCCTGTTAATACGACCACCTTGTTAATACGAGCACCCTGTTAATACGAGCACCCTGTTAATACGACCACCTTGTTAATAGGAGCACCCTGTTAATACGACCACCCTGTTAATACGACCACCTTGTTAATAGGAGCACCCTGTTAATAGGAGCACCCTGTTAATACGACCACCCTGTTAATACGACCACCCTGTTAATACGACCACCCTGTTAATACGAGCACCCTGTTAATACGAGCACCCTGTTAATACGAGCACCCTGTTAATACGAGCACCCTGTTAATACGAGCTCCCTGTTAATACGAGCACCCTGTTAATACGAGCACCCTGTTAATACGACCACCCTGTTAATACGAGCACCCTGTTAATACGACCACCCTGTTAATACGACCACCTTGTTAATAGGAGCACCCTGTTAATACGACCACCCTGTTAATACGACCACCTTGTTAATAGGAGCACCCTGTTAATAGGAGCACCCTGTTAATACGACCACCCTGTTAATACGAGCACCCTGTTAATACGACCACCCTGTTAATACGACCACCTTGTTAATAGGAGCACCCTGTTAATACGAGCACCCTGTTAATACGACCACCCTGTTAATACGACCACCCTGTTAATACGACCACCTTGTTAATAGGAGCACCCTGTTAATACGAGCACCCTGTTAATACGACCACCCTGTTAATACGAGCTCCCTGTTAATACGACCACCCTGTTAATACGAGCTCCCTGTTAATACGAGCACCCTGTTAATACGACCACCCTGTTAATACGAGCTCCCTGTTAATACGAGCACCCTGTTAATACGACCACCCTGTTAATACGACCACCCTGTTAATACGAGCACCCTGTTAATACGACCACCCTGTTAATACGACCACCCTGTTAATACGACTACCCTGTTAATACGACCACCCTGTTAATACGACCACCCTGTTAATACGACCACCCTGTTAATACGACCACCCTGTTAATACGAGCTCCCTGTTAATAGGAGCACCCTGTTAATACGAGCACCCTGTTAATACGACCACCCTGTTAATACGACCACCCTGTTAATACGAGCTCCCTGTTAATAGGACCACCCTGTTAATACGAGCACCCTGTTAATACGACCACCCTGTTAATACGACCACCCTGTTAATACGAGCTCCCTGTTAATAGGAGCACCCTGTTAATACGAGCACCCTGTTAATACGACCACCCTGTTAATACGAGCACCCTGTTAATAGGAGCACCCTGTTAATACGACCACCCTGTTAATACGAGCACCCTGTTAATAGAGCATCTTGTTAATACGAGCTCCCTGTTGACCACACTGTTAATACAACCACCCTGTAAATATGACCACCCTGTTAATACGACCACTCTGTTAATACGACCATCCAGCATGATGCATAATAAAGCATTCCTTAAATCTACTCGTTTTTATAGTCGGTAGCTGGTATTTTCGACTAGACCTAAGATTATATTGACTAGAATGGGCAACAGGTAATATCTTAGAAAGTATATGCTGTTCAGTTCTCTCAATCGACAAGAAAAGCTTTCTACTAAGCATGTCCCTTCTATCTACTAAGGTAATACGAGCACCCTGTTAATACGAGCTCCCTGTTAATACGAGCACCCTGTTAATACGAGCACCCTGTTAAAGTGCATATAAACCGCCAAATTCGTTTCTGGCTCAAACGAAAGAGGAGATGGATAGAAGGTTTTTTGCAGATTATTTGATAGAGTAAAAATGAAAAACAAAGATTCTACAAGCTCCCAAAGTTGGATATTTTGATTTCATGACCGGTAGTACGGAGTCTGGGTCGAGAGTTGTTTGTGACGTCTATGTAGTAAAAACGTGAAGAAACGTTGTTCTTGTCGAAGCGTATTGCCGATGTAAAATTCAAATTCAGGAAGTCATTCTTCGTCTAATAGTTCATATTTTAACGCGGAATACGATTATGAAGTGGAAATAGTGGGAGAAGCGACAGAAGATGAGAATAATGTCGTCGAAGATGTGGCCCGCGTCGACAGTATGTTGCAGCCATTATATGAATATGAGGCATATGTTATCCAGCCGAATCAGACAAGCGTCGTTTGCGCTTCGCCGGCTTCGATATAAAAACCACTTTCAACATCCGAAAGCTAAGGCTGAACCTCGTCGACCGCTTGTGACTCTGTGAATGATGGTATGTGCGCATCTACTCAAGACTCCGCTGCAAAGTGAAATCTATCTCCACGGCTTGTTTCAAAAGGCGCTCTTAGTTTTCACGAAATCAGCCATTGTTTTCTTTCTACTAGTACCCAGATCCCGTACTACCGGTCATGATTTTTGAAACAATAAAAATTCGTATTTTTTGGCATGTTTGGCAAGCGTTTTTCTTCAAACAAGATGTAATATATATCATTCGAATCCTGGTGATGTGACAAATTTAATGAGAATAAAACGAATTTGGGTTTATATATAATTTGCACTTTAATACGAGCACCCTGTTAATAGAGCACCCTGTTAATACGACCACCCTGTTAATACGACCACTCTGTTAATAAGACCATCCTGTTAATAGAGCATCCCGTTTATACGAGCACCCTGTTAATACGACCACCCTGTTAATACGACCACCTTGTTTATATGACCACCCTGTTAATACGAACACCCTGTTAATACGACCACCTTGTTTATATGACCACCCTGTTAATACGAACATCCTGTTAATAGAGCACGCTGTTAATACGAGCTCCCTGTTAATACGACCACCCTGTTAATAGAGCACCTCGTTAATACGATCACCCTGTTAAAACGACCAACCTGTTAATACGAGCTCCCAATTAATACGACCACGCTGTTAATACGACCACCCCGTTAATACGAGCACCCCGTTAATACGACCACGCTGTTAATACGACCACCCTGTTAATACGACCACCCCGTTAATACGACCACCCCGTTAATACGAGCACCCCGTTAATACGATCACGCTGTTAATACGACCACCCCGTTAATACGAGCACCCCGTTAATACGACCACCCCGTTAATACGAGCACCCCGTTAATACGAGCACCCAGTTAATACGACCACGCTGTTAATACGACCACGCTGTTAATACGACCACCCCGTTAATACGACCACGCTGTTAATACGATCGACCACCGTGTTAATACGACCACCCTGTTAATACGAGCACCCCGTTAATACGACCACTCTGTTAATACGATCGACCACCGTGTTAATACGACCACCCTGTTAATACGACCACCCTGTTAATACGACCACGCTGATCATACGACCACCATATTAATACGACCACCCGTTAATACGACCAACCAGTTAATACGACCACCCTTTTTAATAGAGCACCCCGTTAATAAGAACACCCTGTTAATACGAGCACCCCGTTAATACGACCACCCAGTTAATACGACCACCCTGTTAATACGGCCACCCTGTTAATACGACAACCTCGTTAATACGACCACCCGTTAATACGACCACCCGTTAATGCAACCAACCAGTTAATACGACCACCCTGTTAATACGACCACCCTGTTAATACGACCACTTCGTTAATACGACCACCCTGTTAATACGACCACTTCGTTAATACGACCACCCTGTTAATACGACCACCTCGTTAATAGGACCACCCTGTTAATACGACCACCTCGTTAATAGGACCACCCTGTTAATACGACCACTCTGTTAATACGACAACCCTGTTAATACGACCACTTCGTTAATACGACCACCTCGTTAATACGAGCACCCTGTTAATACGACCACCTCGTTAATAGGACCACCCTGTTAATACGACCACCCTGTTAATACGAGCACCCTGTTAATACGAGCACCTTGTTAATACGACCACTCTGTTAATACGACCACTTCGTTAATAGGACCACTCTGTTAATACGACCACTTCGTTAATACGACCACTCTGTTAATACGACCACTTCGTTAATACGACCACACTGTTAATACGAACACTTCGTTAATACGAGCACTCTGTTAATACGACCACTTCGTTAATAGGACCACTCTGTTAATACGACCACTTCGTTAATACGACCACTACATTAATACGACCACTTCGTTAATACGACCACACTGTTAATACGAACACTTCGTTAATACGAGCACTCTGTTAATACGACCACTTCGTTAATACGACCACTCTGTTAATACGAACACTTCGTTAATACGACCACTCTGTTAATACGACCACTTCGTTAATACGACCACACTGTTAATACGAACACTTCGTTAATACGACCACTTCGTTAATACGAGCACTCTGTTAATACGACCACCTCGTTAATAGGACCACACTGTTAATACGACCACTCTGTTAATACGACCACTCTGTTAATACGACCACTCTGTTAATACGACCACTCTGTTAATACGACCACTCTGTTAATACGACAACCCTGTTAATACGACCACTTCGTTAATACGACCACTCTGTTAATACGACCACTTCGTTAATACGACCACTCTGTTAATACGACCACTCTGTTAATACGACCACTCTGTTAATACGACCACATGTAAATACCACCACCCCGTTAATACGACAACCCTGTTAATACGACAACCCTGTTAATTCGACCACCCCGTTAATACGACAACCCTGTTAATACGACCACTTCGTTAAACACAGAGCGAGCGCATAAAAGGGAGATCTCCCCCCGTCTTACGCACGAAAATTGAAATGGCAACTGTCAAGTCGGCAATGAGTGAGTGAGTGCATGGATTATCCTCCTTCATTCAGAAATGTTTTACCCTCAATTATCCATATATGAATTAAAAAAGCACTATATAGTGTCTTTATTATATATTGCCAAAACATATAAAGCCTTTTTGCAAGTCAATACAATTTAAATTTAGAACTTTTTAGCAGCAGTTGTCTGGCTTTCACTGGTTTCTGGTTCCATATTTTAGTATTTTCACTGTCCAGTGTCGTGCAAAAACAAAGTTGTTTGTCTCGTCAAGTCGTCATTAGGAAGTAATGTTTAGACATTAATGGAGATATTCATTATCCGAACATTATTGGTGTTAGAACTGTCTTACAGCTACAAGTGTGGATATATGAATAAAAAAGCGAAGGATACATATATCGCGATCATCTGCATTCAACAACAATAACGGTGAGACGCTAAACATATATTTGCACTGTCTAGACCTAGTTTTTTGGGGGAAATGAATACATCTTTTTTTTGTTGCTCCCTATGATTTCTACACAATTATTGTTCGTTAAGTTTCTTCAATAATTTATACCTAAACTGGCAAGGGCTACCCGATTCTTGATGAAAATATTACCTATAAAACTATAAAAAATAACTGGTGTCCTTCATGTCTAATTACCCCACTGGTTGAATATTCATGATCGACTTTTCTGCCTGCATTTCGTTGCATGGTAAAGTAATAACGATGTCTTTTACTGCTTGTTTTTAACTTACCCGACAGTCTTGTTTGTTGTCTATGGTTATTTATCTAAGTAAAGTTTGTTTCCGAAATCTTTCGTCACTATAAAACTGTTTTTGCTTCTGGTGTAATTGACATTTTTCCGCACGTATATGTACACTTGTATGTACATTCGTCTAAAACATGTTTCCATTTTCAAAATAACATTTTAGAAAATATAACACAAAAGACCACTATATTCTCATACATTGTCTGTGTCCATAGAGTTCGAAAGCTATAGCCTGTACGGTATATTACGGGATGTTTTTGTTGTCAGGATGTTTTTGTAATTGTGTTTTCCTGTGTGTTTTCCCGAATTTTCCGTATTTTTCGCTTACCTTAGTTTATTGAAAGAGTAATTTTTCGACTTATTGAAATAGTAATGATGTATTACACTTGAAAAATGACAAACTCGACGTTTAAACAAGGGGAAAGTCCAATTTTTTAATATTAAAACAAGTAAACAAGCCTTCACTCTTCAGTCAAAGTATGCACCGGAAGTAAAATTAGTCGTGCGGACCAATCAGATGTGTTTGGCTGAGCTATACTCAGCCTTACTTATGCGCTCGCTCCGTGTTTAATACGACAACCCTGCGGTTAATACGACCACTTCGTTAATACGACCACTCTGTTAATACGACCACATGTAAATACGATCACCCCGTTAATACGACCACTTCGTTAATACGACCACCCCGTTAATACGACCACTTCGTTAATACGATCACCCCGTTAATACGACCACCCCGTTAATACGACCACCTTGTTAATAGGACCACCGCGTTAATACGACCACCCTGTTAATACGATCACCCCGTTAATACGACCACTTCGTTAATACGACCACCTTGTTAATAGGACCACCGCGTTAATACGACCACCCCGTTAATACGACCACCTTGTTAATAGGACCACCGCGTTAATACGACCACCCTGTTAATACGATCACCCCGTTAATACGACCGCTTCTTTAATACGACCACCACGTTAATACGACCACCCTGTTAATACGATCACCCCGTTAATACGACCGCTTCTTTAATACGACCACCACGTTAATACGACCACCCGTTAATACGACCACCCTGTTAATACGATCACCCCGTTAATACGACCACTTCGTTAATACGACCACCCCGTTAATACGAGCACCCAGTTTTATATATATGCGAAAAGGGTGTCACAGGTAGAAAGTAGCCAATCAAATGCACGGGAAATAAACTAACTAATAATTAATGAGATGGGAAAAGTTAAATCATTTGCTATTTTTACAGTCGATTAATAAGCAGACTAAGGGGGTGGGAGAAATGACAGGTCCAATATTCAAGGGGATTAGGCGATAATAATAGAAACAAAGACTTGAAAAGGAATGAAAGTGCATAAGCTAATAATAAAAAGTTCAAAGCAAACTAAAATAACAAAAATCTTTTAGGAAATTAAATAAAAGAAAAAAACGTTCGTTAAGACCAAGAGGATGTGTGGTGCCAAGTTTAAAATTGCCGCTTGCGGTTATCGTTGCCACCGGAGATGGGAAGGATGGCACAGACTTTCATGTCTGAAACCAAATGGTTGGAGCTGTTGAAATGGCGGGCTACAGGTTTGTCACCATCATTGATCCTCACGGAACGAAAGGATTAAATATATATATATATATAGATTAAATATATATATATATATAGCAAAGTGAAAAGGTGGTAAACTGCCATGAATTTAGTGACGAGATACTGACGTTTCGAGCGGAGCCCTTCATCAGAGTAACACGAGATGAAATAAAATAAATAGGGCTTATATATATGCCAAAAGGGTGTCACAAGTAGAAAGTAGCCAATCAAACGCACGGGAGATAAACAAACTGATAATTAATGAGATGCGAAAAGTTAAATCATTTGCTATTTTTACAGTCGATCAGAGGGGGAGGGAGAAATGACAGGTCCAATATTAAGGGGATTAGGCGATATAGTAAAGCAGTAAGAAACAAAAAATTTAAAAGGAATGAAAGTGCATAAGCTAATAATAAAAAAGTTCCAAGCAAACTAAAATAACAAAAAAATTGTGGGAAATTAAATAAAAGAAAAACGTTCGTTAAGACCAAGAGGATGTGTGGTGCCAAGTTTAAAAATGAGACGCTTCTCTTGCCGTTTGCGGTTATCGTTACCACCTGAGATGGGAAGGATGGCACAGACTTTCATGTCTGAAACCAAATGGTTAGAGCTATTGAAATGACGGGCTACAGGTTTGTCAACATCATTGTTCCTCACGGAACGAAGATGTTCAGAGAACCTGTCCGATGTAGATTTTAGGGCATTTATCGCAAGAAATGCAATAAATGATTTTGGTGGACGTGCATGAAAAAGTATGACGTATTGTGTGGTTGAATTTGGGGGCAGTAATAACTGTAGTGAGATTGAGAAAAGGGCATGTGTTGCAGCGGGAACGGCTGTAGTATAATACCTATATATATATATTATTCATATGAAAGGAGCCTGGCACTAGCACTAAACCAATGAGATTGCAGGAAACAAGAGCAAAGATAGGGGGTATCTCTTAATTACCTGACAGATCATCAGGCAGACGTCGGTGTCAGAACACGGTGCCCCGACGTCTGCCTGATGCCTGATGCCGGATCAGATGATGTGGCTAGTGTTGTAGGTCGCGAAGCGAGGGTGATAATCTCGCCGCGGCAGGGATACATTTCTCACGAAATATTTGTATATATATTATATATTTAAGCGGAGCATGGTAAGACCAACTACTTATAACGAAGTGAAAAGTCATTTTGGGTCATCCGTTTGAATCGGACAATATTTTTGCAACGCATAGGGCGGCCATTGGCGAGTGGTGATATGACGAACGATATAAAGAGGTTTTTACAAAGGGTATACACGTTTGCGTAATATACAGGTACGTTTGTTATATTCGCTAATTCCAAATCTGTTTTCAGAAATGAAAACGGTTAAATATTGATTGAGATGACGTTCAAAGTATACGACGAAGCGCCCGTGCACTGTGGGGTGGGGGTACCCTGGGTTGCCAGTGGTTCTTCTTCGCTCGTTGGGGATAACGGGGGCACGCGAGGATGAGAGGCGGTAAAAGTGGGCGGGGCATCCTCGCGTGCCCCCGTTATCCCCCAACGAGCGAAGAAGAACCACTGGCACCCAAGGTGGGGGGTGGTTTGTGGTAGAAAAGGCGAGCGAGGGAATTATTGCGGATTCGTATTTCTAATATATAAATGTTTTAAATCTTGCTGACAATTTACTAGCTTAGCCCATCTCTTAGCATATACAAAGCAAAAAATATACGAAAAAATCCCGAATCCCGGTGTTTAATCTGCTTATTATCCCGTATCACGCAGGTAAATATTTGTATATCCGGCGTCCGCTATTTTCCGTTTCATCCTGTTTCCCGTTATCAAAATATACGCGTCCCGAAAAACCTATTGTGGACCCTCTTGTGGACCCACAACTGATTCGTTTTAGGATCTTAAAATATTAGAGAGATTGTCGTCTATAACAGGCTTCATTTTCTAAAGAATAGTTGCTCGATGACTATTTACCACATTAAATGTTTACCAGGAATCATTGAATCAGGAATGATCATTCCTAATGATGACTTCGATTTAGTCGAAACGTTGAATTCTCATTAAATATGTTAACGTGTCGTTATTCGGACCGTTAACGTTGTTTATATTTTATCAAAGCTCCGGGAATTACTGGGTCGAGGACTGGCGTGCCACGTTGCGATATTCGTCGTAGTGCGCATATCTTTGTGCGGGAGACGAGACCACGATGTTGTTTGGAAACTGAAAATCGTAAAATCTTGGGAGTCCAATGTATCGATGTGAGTGTGTTAGGTTTTCCCGTCATTCGTTCGTTTTTCGCTTGATTGGATGATGGATTACTTATAGTGACCTTATCGAGATGTCAAGGAGTGGCTATCCACCGGGAAACATGCCGTCCCCTCAAACAAACAATCCTATGGCCATGAAGTCTGTGCACAGCGACTCGCCACTACTCGCTCAAGGCAAAACTGATTCAGGTAGATCCAGATTGAATTCGCCGATTTATCCTCCTCACTTTCAAACTCCTGTGAATACCAATGGCGCTACACAAGGTAATAGCTTGCTTGTGTCGCCAAGTTTGAGCGTGATTTCTTTAGTTTAATACACGTAGTCAATATCCTTAGACGATACCCGTTGACCATAGACTGTAATGGTTTTAATTTCGCACATTCTTGCAAGGTGACTCGTTGCACATCGCTATCTTGTGCCAAATTGTGTCGGTATATGTTGTTTTAAGGAAACACGGCTTCGTGAAGTTGGTAAAAATTTGTTAAAGTGAGACTTAAATGAAAAAAATAGAAACGAAACGACACGTAATACTAATAGTAATACAGTGTATTAAAGTCAACTATATATATATTAAAAGGCTATATCCTTTCCCCTGGCTTTGGCTCGAACTTTAAACTTTCCCTAAAGCACTATCTGGGTTGCTTTTCAATGTGACAATGGTGAATTTGTTCTCATTGCTGTTAGTTTCACCGGATAGTAAAGCTTTTATTCACCAACCAAGCATACTGCATACTGATACTGTACTTACATTCTAACATTATTACTAATTTATTTAAAGTGCCTATCCAGCCTGTGGGGCTTTTACATATTTGTGATCTTTGGATTCTCCTGAGAAAAATTGTAATATATCTTGTCGTTCGAAAATTTCATCTTCATGCCCTTTTCCCCGCTAAAGTTCACAGGAAGTGACGTCAACGCTGGACGCAGGGACACGCAATATTTTGCGGAGTGATTCAGCAATGAAATACAGCGAAAGTCTGGCTTTGAACTTTAAACAGCCTGTTTAGACAAAGTTCACTCAATTCCTAAACATTCACTGTTGAATAACGCCGCAAAATATTGCGTGTCCCTGCGGTGATGTCACTTCCTGTGAACTTTAGCAGGGGAAAAGGCATGAAGATGCTGTTAAAAATTGGCTTATAAAATATTATATGATTATTGATTATAAGTCAATACTTAACTATTATTGGACAAGGTTGAGTAAAATATTGAGATTGATTGGTGGCAAGCAGTGATAATTATGCCAAATACAAAGGCAAATACTTGATCTGAAACACTGTCATTTTGTATAATGCAGTATATGGATTTGTGTAATATATGGAATACTTGTTGAATATGTATGTATATGTAGTATACAGTATACAGTACTGCTCAGAATTAACCTAACGAAAAACACGTTTGAAATGCGTTCGGAACCCGTGCAGAACGCGTTCCATTCTCTTTCCGAACGAGGTCGGAACGCGTTCAGAACGAAAACCGAACGTACTTCGGCCTGTCTCAACACACTGGGATCATTTAAACGATAGAAAACTGCGCAAACTCTACGACTGTTAAAATATATGTAAGAAACTGGATATAAACAGCAAACTGAATAGGCTTTCTTACCATGTAATTTGACAACATACGCCTCAAAATTCATCTTTGCTTGTCGAATTCATCGAGCGCCGAGCGGCTTCATTCTTCGATTAAGAGTGTCCCGATACTAAAGATTTAAGAGATCTTCGTTCTTCAAGCAAACCCAAGACACCACAGATTTGAATTAATCAAATCTCTTTGAAATAGACTCTACTTTGTCCTGTCTCAACACACTGGGATCATTTAAACGATAGAAAACTGCGCTAACTCTACGACTGTTAAAATATATGTAAGAAACTGGATATAAACGGCGAACTGAATAGGCTTTCTTACCATGTAATTTGACAACATGCGCCTCGAAATTCATCTTTGCTCGTCGAATTCATCGAACTTCGAGCGGCTTCATTCTTCGATTAAGAGTGTCCCGATACTCAAGAGATCTTCTTTCTTCAAGCAAACCCAAGACACCACAGACTTGAATTTGTAACTATTGTTTTGACGTCTAATAATATATATATTCTTTACGGAACACATGGCTTTACGACATGCAATGATGCGAAGCGGTTCCGCTAACTTTAGGCAGCGAGGATCAAAGCAACAAGTGGGCGACAGAATCATATATAAACGACATACAGTTATTTCAGTATTTTTCTAGACTAGTATAAATATATTTGATGATGATGATGAACAATATTTAATTTCAGGAAGCTCTCTCACCAAAGGTGATTTTCAGAGAGGTCCTGACAAAATAATTAATACAATTTTATAAAAATAAACAAATATAAAATAATATATAAATAGTTAATACTGTCTATATAAATGGAGGACAATTAGATTAAAAAGCATTAAAAGTTTAAAATAGTAAAAAATCTAGGTTATATCAATAGTATTAAAATAATTAAAATAGGGACTTCTAAAAGTTAGGACATCCTTAGCATTTCTAATAGATTCATTTAAAGAATTCCAATCTTTAACTGCATGGTAGTCAAGTTTATGTTTACCCCAGTTCCTCTTTACTCTTGGTAGACATAAATTATTTCGATTTTGTGTATTATATCTATGCGTATCTTTAATGGCAGTTAGTGATATATTAGAGATGGATAAGTCATTTATGATTTTAAAAATGAATAAACAGCGGTTGTAATGGCGTCGTCTTGAAAGGTCACACCAGTCCAATCTCCTGAGGGCATCACTTGCGGAACTGTGAGTTGGACAGTTCATGATAATCTTGGCTGCTTTGTTTTGTAGTATTTGTAGGTTCCTCATTAAAACAATGTTATCTTTGTCTCCCCACACAATATCTCCATAATGAAACACAGGCAGGATGATGCTGTTAAAGAATAGGATTCTAGCATATTTGGGCAACAGATGTTTAATTCTCTTCAAGAGGCCCAAGCGTTTCTCTATTTTGGATGTAATGTTATCAATATGGTATTTATAGATAAACTTAGGACGTAGCACTTTGTAAATATTAAGTAACACTGATGATTGACATCACATAGACAGTGTGTAGGTGATAGTGCATTGAAGGTATATAGTAGGATGTTTGAATAGGAACATGTGAAGATAGTTGTGGTTGTTTGTAATATTTTGGAACTCTCTATGCACTTCAACTTAACAATTTACCTTCTTCACAAGGGATTATTGAAGGGGATTTGCATGTGAGTGTTGGTTGTAGCAATTAAAGTGGCTATCTCACGTTTGGGGATTTTACATATCCGTAATATCTAGGTCTTCCCGAGCAAAATCATAATATATATTGTCTGCTGAAAATTTCATCTTCATGGAGTTTTTTGCTGTCAAAGTTACAGGATGTGATGTCACAAGAGACATTCCAAACCAGTTTTCTTTTGTTACTTGCAACAAAAATTCCTCTTATGACATCACATCCGATAACTTTAACAGCAAGCCCATGAAGATGAAAATCAGTCAAAATCGTCGCAATGGAGGAACCAGGCGGGAATCGTAATCTTGTTATGAATATTAATGCCCAGCAAATAGCTTTAAAAAGAGCCATAACAACATAATTTTGAAAAGAAAAAAGTTATTACTAACGTTTCGTTACTAAACTCGTAACATCATCAGAGTGACAAATTACAATAAATGAAGGAGGCAAATATAGCTAAACTGTTACATAAATAGAAAGTGACAAAATGTGACAAAGGAAATTAAAAGCGAGACGACGGAAGAACAAAGGACGTGTCATCACAGATTAACACAACGCGATGAAGGAATAAATTAGAAAAGTGTTAAAGGAAAAGATCTAATGTTGGCGTTAAGAGAAGGTTTAAACTTAGAAATTAATAAACTCTCGCGAATGCGTGGAGCCTGAGGACAAAATAGAAAAGTCATCAAAAGAGACATCATGACCGGCTATTGTTTTGTGCGCAAGAATGCTCGATAGAGCGTTCCGGTGTAAGGCGAAATATGTTCAGAAACCCTAGTGTGTAAAAGTCGGCATGTTTCGCCAATATACGACGCCTGGCAGCATCGGCAAGTAAATTTGTATACAACACGGGATCGAAATCTAAGAGGTAAACGGTCTGTAAATCGAAAAAAGCTAGACAGGCGACAGACGGGTCGAAAAATAACGCGGAGTTGGATATGAGGAAAGGCTGAAGATAACAATTTGTTAATTTGTTGACGGATTCGGCGACCATGATCTCCAGTGTAAGGTAAAAACAACGAAAGTGAGAGTTTTGGAGCTATGAGAATTTTAACCGGAGGGCTGAAAATTTTGTCTAAAAAAGTCCGGAAACAATAGTCGAGAAATTTAACAGGATATCCATTTTGTTTAAGTAAAATTTTAAGCTTTTCGCGTTCATCGTGAAAAATGGAATAATACGAACTGATATGAAAATAGCGATAAAGCAGAGTGTAGATAAGACCTTTTTTTAAAACAATAGGTAAGAAACTCTCAAAATTAGTAAACAATCCTGTGAAAGTTGGTTTGTGATAAACAGAAGTAACGAAAGAACCATTAGAGCGTTGTAATTGAATATCTAGAAACGGAAGTGTCTTATCGGATTCAATCTCACAAGTGAATTTAAAAAGAAAATCAGTCCATGAAAATCAGAATGGCAAAAAATATGACAATTTCGACGAAGCTTTGTTCACAAATAATGGCAACACTGAATTTGCAGAATGTGCATATGATTTGCAGAATATGCATACTCTGACCTTCCGAATAATCGTATAGGGCAAAATAATAGTATAGAGTGGAAAAATCCGAAGCAATCAATAATAGTATAGAGTGGAATAATAGTATAGAGTGGAAAATTACCCAGACGTCAATAATAGTATAGAGTGAAATAATAGTATAGAGTGGAAACATCCCCAGAAATCAATAATAGTTAATACACTATAGATCAGAATAATACTATCATGTTAAGTACAGTTACGTTCTAGCTTTTTATGAAACAATGGGAGAAACATAAGATCAATAAAGCTGTTATTGTATTTACTGGTATTTAATAACTCTCCAGATTCTTTTTTCCGGCCAGTCGCGAGAAAACGACCAAAATATGTAAAAATGCAAACTGTTAAGACAAGTTTACAGAAGTTTACAAATTCAAGATGGCGGAGCGCTTTTGTTTGTTTTTGTTTCGTGGAGCGAATATCAGTATATTTCTCACTTGGATAAGGATTTGGACAAGGGATTTTCTCAGCAATGCGGGCAGAAGTGGTGAACTTATGGAAATTCCTAAATTTAATAATCGTACAGGCCCGAATAAGGTTCGTATAGAGTGGAAAATGCCTAAAATTAATAATCGTACAGTTCCGAATAAGGCCGTATAGAGTGGAAAATGTCTTTGAAATAAATAATCGTACATACGATTATTCGGAAGGTCAGAGTATAAGTCTTGTCTGTTGAGTGAAACCATTTCTGCTACCGCAAACAGCTAAATTAAAGAGACTGCATAGTTAATACTCAGGAATTATTGGATTATTGGTATCGCCACAAAATGGCCTGCTTGACGCGTCTAGCTCTCTCGTATCTTTCTTGTCCACCGTCCTCTGTCACTTCTTAGCGATCTTTTCATTGCCGGGGAACATTCGTCGCTTAGCATCATTAAATTTAATTATAAGAAGTTTTAAAAACCCTTGGCAATTTACACTTGTATTTCGTTATTTGTATTTTGTATAGTAGCATAACGTTTCGGTTCTATAAAGTTTTCCTCATTTCTGGCATTCCTAGTTGTAGCATTGCATTTGCTTGAGTTGAGTCGCTTGACAGTTTTACGGCTGAAGAAGACCCTGGGGACAAATTTGAGGCGAATAATATCTGGTTGGACTTTATCCCCAGCAAGCCGGAGCCGGATATCAGAGCTGTAAAGCGGCCAGAGCCGGAACCGGAGCTGAAAAAGCGGAGTTTGCATAAGAGGCGCGCGTGCCCACACGTGCCCAAGCTCGAGAAGCGAGCGATTGACCACGCGTAAATGAAATTACAATTTCATTGACAATGGAGCGAGACAATAACTTGCCAAAAGGTATTAAATTACTGATGAGAAAGAGCTTGAAAATGCAACAAATAGAAAAGGTTGTAAACTGCCAAGAATTTTATCAACGAAATACTGACGTCATATTGTTGCGAGGAAGGACCTTTGCAAGTTGGCAAGCCTTGCCGTGACAATCTCAGGATCAAACTTGAGTATCTCAGGATCAACCATGCCATTGAAATCTACAGTACCTCAAGAGTAAGAAGCAAAGAAGCCGATCATGTTCATCAGCAAAGAGATAGAAACTGGATGAAGCAGGCAGTAATTCACTGAAGAACTGTCAGAGACTTCTTGCGACTACAGCGTCTCCGATGAAAGCTATAAGAGGGATACTGTAGCTCCATCTCTGATGACAATTTTTCAGTTGATGAAACAGACAGTGTTGTTTAACCTTAAGATATTATAAAATCAAACTGATTGTGTCAATATACCGGCACTAAATAAACATATAAATAAATATTCATATTATAGTACTTTGATTTCTACGAAAATGTAAATAAACTGAGTTGTAGTCAGAAAGACCCAAATACTATGATACTGTATGTAAAATCCCCAAATGTGAGATGGGCAGAAATTTGGTGAACAAAATGATGATTTATAGTAGGGGATGGTTAAAAGATGCATGATAAATGTGAAATTAAAATGAAATGAAAAACACCAATTTTTTGATCATTTCAAATTTCACTTCATATTACATGCTCTGCATGACTATCATCTTGTAGAATCAATGAGGCTGACTGTGGTTGTGAGTTCAAGCTCATACCCAGGGTCTTACGAACCCACTTATGATTTACACCACGCGACAGCATGACGTGTGTTCGCAGCGTTTCTTGTTTTTATCAACTTGGTTCGCGTTGGTAAGGGTAAAACACGGGCACTTTTCACGGCCACACCAGACATCTTTCGACATCAGTATGTTCTACGTACTTATTTTGTCCCGTTGAGGCTTAAATCCTGGTTGACACTACCTGACGATGTCACTCTCTTGCTACCTAACTTCTATGGCTACAAGAGACCACATCCATCCCTTCGTCTCAAACGCCTGTCACACACGACTTGTATAAACTGGCTTCCATCTGGTCATCTATTATATCTTCAGAGTGACATTCTACTATGCGGCGATGTCGAACAACAACCAGGCCCAACAACGTGTCAATCCCCTTGAGCAAGAAACTTCATCTCATCGTACCAACAACACTGATCACTCCTTGTTTGACAACACACCTCACAGATTTCACTCCTCCTCACTTCACTGTTTCTACCAAAATGTTCGAAGCATTAAATCTGGAAGTAAACTTAGCGAATTTCGAGATTCTGTGTACGCTAATGACTTTGACCTTGTCGCCGTTACTGAGTCCTGGCTCACTAATGATATATCTGACTTAGAATTGCTACCATGGGGATATAATATTCATCGCTGCGATCGTCTATCTTCTCGTGGAGGTGTTGTTCTGATAGCTTCTCGTAGTATCCTACGCTGTAGTCCTGTGTTTTTTCCTGAAAATTTCTTGGATTTAGAATATGCCGTCATAGAAGTAATTACTAATAATTATAAGTAATAACATCACTTGAGGGAAATTAGCGATTAAATTTCCCCGCAGCCGAGGGAAGATTTGTGAAATGCGCATGCGTAAGAAAAGGTTACCACATGGATTGTAGATCGAGTAACTACATTAGTTCAGTCGGTTTTGACGACGATTTTAAGCATCAGGCGCGGGCTGAAAAGGAAAATCGGGGGCAACACCTCTGACTACCTTATCCAGTCCGTGGTTGGAGGCAGAGTCCTTTGTCTTCTAAGATTGCCGCCGGGATATGATATGCAAGCGAGAAATTTAGTTGTCTACTAATTTTCCCGTGCATATGAATGAGGGAAAATTAGAAGACAGTGGAAATATTTCCCTCTTGCATCAGCAATGAGGGAAATACTAGGTTTACATTCCTTCGGAGAACAAAAGAATCCGAGGCGATCATGGTATTACTGTGGTAAAACAGCAAGGTTGTTTTCTGCAGACCACCGAATGCTCCGGTCTCATGGTTTCACGACTTCTCCAACCTTCTAGTATATAACAAACTGCCGTTATGACAAGGTCATCTTATTGGGTGATTTTAACCTCCCATCTATCTCTTGGATCGAGGGTTCGGGTTTTTGCGACTCAAGTGATTCGGCCTTGTTTACATTCTCCCAAACATTAGCTGACAGAAATCTGTTCCAGTTGGTTGACCAGCCTACGCGCGGAGATAATTGCCTTGATTTATTATTCACCAGCATTGTTGAAGGTGTTACTAATATATACACCACTGATTGTGATGGAGTCGCTGTAAATTCTGATCACAAAGCTTTGACGTTCGATTTACATTTCACCTCACGATCATTAAGTATACTTCGAACAACATTAAGTATATACTTCGTTCAACCTTAGCAAGGCTGATTTCAAGGGATTAAGATCTTCTCTCTCTGATAATCCACTAGAGAACACCTTGTCTTTCGACGGTGACGACATTGAAGAAAACTGGTCGCTATGGAGAGATTCCCTTCTCAACCGCATTCAAACCTTCATACATAAACGGAAGCCTCGTAAGTTCGTCACACCACCTTGGATTGATGGAGAAGTACAACATGCGATTCGTAAAAAGAACTCTACAAGGAAGAAAGCTATCCAGAAGGACAGCTCTTTTCTCTGGGATAAATTCCGACGTCTACGTCGAGACACCAAATATCTAGTAAGAGCAAAACGCGTCACTTATCTTAAAGACATCTCAGACACCCGTTTTTCCAACCCCAATCGCTTCTGGTCTTATTTTAAAAGACTTTCTAATCACTCGTCTATACCGGACTCTGTTGAACTAAATAGTTCCTCGTATTCTACTGCTAATGATAAGGCAGATGCATTTAATCGCTATTTTTCATCTGTTTTTAACACAGATGACTCACTACCCGATAACCTAACGCCCACTCATTTTACTGACACCACCATATCGTCTATTACATTAAATACAGAGGAAGTATTATCTGCACTTCAACACCTGGATCCCAATAAATCACCTGGTCCGTACGGTCTACACCCAATACTTCTTAAGGAATGTGCCAACGAACTGGCACCTTCGCTTTCTAGACTCTTCAACAAGTATTTGCAACTGGGTAGATTACCATCAGAATGGAAGTGTGCTAATATTACCTCTGTATTCAAAAAGGGTTGAAATCGGCAATTCCCAACTATAGACCTATCTCTCTTCTGCCAATTGTCAGTAAACTATGCGAGCAATGTGTACTAAAGTTTCTACTGCCCAGCATCTCCGAGCTTCTTTCATCTCTACAGTATGGTTTCGTTGGAGGGATGTCGTGTGTCACTCAGTTATTATCAACCCTACATGATTTAGGTGTATCACTTGATACTGGCGAAGAATCGGATGTCATTTATTTAGATTTCACAAAGACTTTCGACACGGTGCCTCACCGCAGACTTCTCTACAAACTGTCCCAATTTGGAATTAATGGGATGTTACACAACTGGTTTACAGACAACTTGACGACTAGATCCCAACGAGTCCTGATTGATGGTACCTTTTCTCCCTGGTCTCATGTTCTCTCTGGTGTCCCACAAGGGAGTCTGATTGGTCCACTCTTATTCATTCTTTATATTAATGACCTCCTTGATGTGGTGAGTCCCAACACCTCTATTACCTTGTTCGCTGACGACACAAAGTGTTCCCGCCCAATTAGTGGTTTAACTGACCACCAAGGTCTCTAACAAGACAAGATCTGAATAACATCTCTGATTGGTCTGCCACTTGGGGGTTGTCATTTAACCACAAGAAGTGTGAGTCTGAGGATTTCTAGGAAACGTAAAAGCCAAATACCTTCACTTGCGGTCAGTCCCTATGTCCTGGGTGACATCGCCCTCCCAGTTGTCACATCACAAACAGACCTCGGTATAATAGTAACCAACACCCTTACTTGGAGCTTACACATCTCTTTTATTGTGGCCAAAGCAAACCGAATGCTGGGATTCCTACGTCGGCACTGTGTTTACATTGGATCTGATCGCAAAAAACTTCTGTACCTTGCCTTCGTACGTTCGCATATGGGATATGCCAGTGAGATCTGGGCCCCTCAGTCTTGTATTTCAGATTTAAAATTGTTGGAGGGGGGTTCAGCGGCGCGCAACACGATTAATTTTATCGTGTCATCCAAATCAAGATCGAAGGCCAGGATATAAAGCGCGCCTTATCTCCTTGAACATGTTGCCCATTTCGTACTGGCTTGAATGTAGAGATCTGTGCTTTATGTACAAGGCAGTCAATGGAACTTATAACTTCCCACTTAGTAACTACATTTCCTTCAACGAAGGTCGTACAAGAAGTTCTTCATCAAACCTAAATTTACGTCCTTTGCGTTTCCGAACTTCCTTATTTAGAGACTCTTACTACAACCGTATCGTACCTCTTTGGAATAATCTGTCTTTGCCAATCAGACAATCATTGACCTTCCAGGTTTTTAAAAAGAAACTCTATGAATATTACTTCTGTAAATTGAATACCGACTTTGACGTTGATCGAACTCGTAGTTGGAAATCTGTGTGCTCTCGTTGCAGGGCCTTCACGCTGAACTGTTGTTAGTCAAGTATATCCTATTTATGTCTTAATGTTGTTTAAGAATTCTATTGTATGTCCATTTGTAAGGGGCGAGTCTCGTCGGGACCTATGAGTCCCTTCTTCCCTCATCTCTGATCTCTATTTTATGTCTTGTGTAGTACAGTATATTTTTATCTGTTCATTAAAGTGAGATGGAAGTCTCCTAAACTAAACTAAACTTATCTCCACTCCCCCCTTATTGCGAGTAAATCAATGGTGATGGTATGATTCATGAGTGATGTTTTAGTTTGTATGACATGGATGATAAGCAGTTTAGATAAATATTATCAATCATGTGTCATTGATTTAGGCCATTCCAGGAAGAAAATCTGATAGGGTGTAACAAACTGTACCTGTACTCCTTCAGCTTCTAGACATAACATTTTTATTTTTCTATAACATATATGGTTTTTGACATGTTAAAATATGGTTATGGGATATACTAATATGAAGTAAGGTACAAGAAATAACAAAGCATAACAAGTAAACATTATAAATTATTTATAAAGTTTCATTTGCAAGTATTCCAGAGTGGAAAGTTTGTAAAATGTGCAACAGACATCAAATTTTGGTCACCATTTTGCTTGTAAAAATTGTGTGGGTTTATGTGCGAAAATGACTCATTCCCTAGGTAGATGTCCAGAAAATGGTGTCTACAACAGTCAATGATATCAACAGTCTCCTAATCTAGATAGCAATTACAGTAGTGAATCTTTTAGATATAATATAGTGTTGCGATACATAGACAAATGGTTATCTGATAAATAGAAAAATGTTGGTTACTGTGGTGAATGTTCAAATTGGAAATTGTCAGTTCTATGACTGTCAAATAAAATTTAAGTTACAGTAATATGAAAGAGAGTTGATTTATATAAATATGGGAACAAAAAACATGAATTGACAAAAGTTATGTTTAAAAGTTATGTCAAAAGTTTAATGTAAATACATGTGTACAGTTGTGTACATTTATTGCAATGAATTTGTGTATTTTTCAGGATTACCATCATCCCAAATTCATTCAGGTGTTCAGGGTGGCATCCCAAATGGTCCTTTAAATGGAATCTCAGGACAACTACCACTTGCAGCTGGACAACACTCTAGGTTTATTGGAACATCTCAATCTAGATCAGCGAACTCAACACCACCTTTACCAAACACATTGAATGAGACATCTCGACCAGGATCAGCCCCATCATCAACCTTAACCCCCCATGGTTCCAGTCCATTGTACCCCTCATCAGCAACTTTAACTGGTGCTTCTGCAGGGCAAACCCAAATTCCCACAGCGAGTCAGCACATGTCGTCTTTATCAGGACCATCAATGCCTCCAACTAACTCCCATGCCTCTTATGGAATATCTTCTCCTGGCTCTTTAACAACTGGGAGGGCACCAACCTTACAAACACATCCAGCAGCTGTGGCACCAAGTGAGCTGCCACCAACTGGTCCAACACAACCCGGTGGAGTGGTAGCACCACCATCTGGTCAGATGGTTGGTTCTTCTGGACAGCAGTTGTTGCCACAAATGTCACAGCCTCCTCAACCAGGGCAAGGTACATCTATTATAGTATATTTGAAATAAATATTATACTTGTTAAATCCTCTCTTCATTTAAAATTAAAGCCTCATGTATATAGTACAAGAGCTGCGAGTAGCTCCACTACTTGAGAAAGTCTGACACAAGATTTAATTCGATATGTAACAGAAGTATCGTACAGCAATTGAAAGCAAGTAGTGTATGATTTTCGTAAATACAAAATGGCTTCCAAAAGCCAAGATGACGTCTGTTTGTATTGTTTCATACCATAACGTTTTAAATATGTATCCCAAAACATGTGTATGATACATTAATGAAATAAAGCTCTAGTCACGAGCTTTAATATACAAACAATGCTTTTATTTTATAAATTTGTGATGATAAGGCCATATTATAAATTTAGCTGGAACATACAGTAGCAGTGTCTTCATTAATGACCCGCGGTTTACCGCTAGCTGTTTTGTATGTACTGTAATTTTCTGGTGGCACTTCATCGTTGTCAAGTTAAACTCAGGATAATTATGTTATATTTTTAAGATATTTGAACGGTTGTATCTTTTATAATAGCATCATTTTCATCGAGGTTGCACAAACAATGATTTCACAAATGCCATATTAGAGTGTCAACATTTCAAAATTTCCCAGGGGGCATCAGGCCGTGAACCGTTAGAAATATGGTGCCTGTGGTACCATTTCGGGTACAGGCGTCTATTTTCACCATTCAGCCTGCTATTACAAATATTAATGAAACCTCTGACATAGTTACTGTATCAATGGAAGAAAGACAAGTAGACTTTTGCATTGTTCTGGTCAGTTCATGTAACTACAGTATTGCAGCTGCATGGTGTAGTGTTGTAGCTGGTATTGCACCTAAAAATTAAAGAGTTTGGACTGTTAAATTACTCTTTAATTTAATGAAACAATGAAATATAGCAACACAAACTTCAAAGGCTCTCAGAGTAATAGTGTCCACTGAAAATCTATTCGGATTGGTAAATGATTTATCTACATTATAAAAGCATCAAACAGTAAACCGGTGAGGGTTGTTGCGTGCACGTATTTCTAGTAGTACTGTGTCTCGTGTAAATGCTGTTGTGTTTACGATACACGAATCCCGCAAAACGCAATGTTTTACCGCACTTTCACGCGCGAACGTGCATGGTTCACGCGGGATTTTTGATAGGAAATAATACGGGTCATCACCTACCTATACTATCAAGTTTTGTGATTGGTTGATTAAAACAATAAAACAATAGAATCAACCACAAAGAAACCAATGTCCTAACCTAACCACTTTTGTTCCATATAGCCAATCGCAAAACCTGTTCATTTTAGGTACGTATTTACTGAATAATACTCCTATATAAAAAAATGCCGAGTGAAGTACACGCGTTCGCGTGTGGAAGTGCGGTAAAACCTTGCGTCTTGCGGGATTTGTGATACGTGTATTATACAACTTAATCACAGTACCATGTACCAATAACATTTGTGCCTAATAATTTTATAGCAATTCCACCAAGCGCCTCCAACTCTGGTCAAGTTGCTTCCGCACCTCCATCGAAGCGGCGTGTATACCCACCAACGGTACAAATATTGTGTTGTTTTTATTTGTCATACCTAGCACAGTATGTCTTTGAAATTTCAACATTTTACGCATTTGTCATGAGATTAAAGTGTATCACTAGTATTCACTATTTGGTCATATAAATGTTGTTTATTAGTTATATAAGTATTTTGAGTGATTTACAAAAAATGCACGTTTTTGACTGTATGTTATAATGTTGTTATATGGAGATTGTAAGTATGTTGTAGATTTAGTCCCCGGTTATGCTCGAACAAGTTGAAAACGGCGCAAAAAGTCACAAAGGACTGTTACGTTCACCTTGTTGCAAGGCTTGTTGCAAGGTTCGAATTAAATATTGTAAAGTGAATAGCGAATTTTCACGCTACTTTTTCCACACGATGCAGGGGGTCTATGTGACATTTTACAGCGTCAACCAGTACTGATCCCACAGTGCTAATTTCACACTTTTCAATTGTCATCAACTGTTTACTTTGCCCACGTAGCGAGTCAGCAGTTTTGGTAAGATGCATTTACCGTATTTTCTGGTGGTTGTCCACACGGTGTATAACCTGAACATCGTCTTTTCGATTTGTTTCCACTGATTTCTAAATAAAGACTGGATCGAGCAATTATGGTTCAGAAAATGTAGCCGAAAACCAACAGTTTTACGTATATGCTAAAATGAATTAGTTGTCCAAGGTTTTCCCATAATATAGAACACAAACTACGGCCTCATTACAATAATAAATGAAGCTGGGATTAGCGCGTGGCGGCAATATTGGAGTGACCACGGTGGTCACCTCAATCTGGCCGCCACGCTCTAATCCAGGCTTCATAGTTACTGTAATGGAACCTTAGTTTGTGTTCTCTATTATGGGAAAACCTTGGACAACTAATTCATTTTAGCATCTTAAAAGATGAGAGACAGTAAAACTATATAGCGTCCATTCAAGATGGCCGCCATGAAATATTCCCGGCTTCATTTTTTTGCAGCATCTAAACAACAGTTGCTCGATCCAGTAAGATGGCCGCCATGAAATATTCCCGGCTTCATTTTTTTGCAGCATCTAAACAACACTTGCTTGATCCAGTAAGATGGCCGCCATGAAATATTCCCGGCTTCATTTTTTCGCAGCATCTAAACAACACTTGCTCGATCCAGTAAGATGGCTGCCATGAAATATTCCCGGCTTCATTTTTTCGCAGCATCTAAACAACAATTGCTCGATCCAGTAAGATGGCCGCCATGAAATATTCCCGGCTTCATTTTTTTGCAGCATCTAAACAACAGTTGCTTGATCCAGTAAGATGGCCGCCATGAAATATTCCCGGCTTCATTTTTTCGCATCATCTAAACAACACTTGCTTGATCCAGTAAGATGGCCGCCGTGAAATATTCCCGGCTTCATTTTTTCTCAGCATCTAAACAACAGTTGCTTGATCCAGTAAGATGGCCGCCATTAAATATTCCCAGCTTCATCTTTTCGCAGCATCTAAACAACAGTTGCTTGATCCAGTAAGATGGCCGCCATGAAATATTCCCGGCTTCATTTTTTTGCAGCATCTAAACAACAGTTGCTTGATCCAGTAAGATGGCCGCCATGAAATATTCCCGGCTTCATTTTTTCGCATCATCTAAACAACACTTGCTTGATCCAGTAAGATGGCCGCCGTGAAATATTCCCGGCTTCATTTTTTCTCAGCATCTAAACAACACTTGCTTGATCCAGTAAGATGGCCGCCATGAAATATTCCCGGCTTCATTTTTTCTCAGCATCTAAACAACACTTGCTTGATCCAGTAAGATGGCCGCCATGAAATATTCCCGGCTTCATTTTTTCGCAGCATCTAAACAACACTTGCTTGATCCAGTAAGATGGCCGCCATGAAATATTCCCGGCTTCATTTTTTCGCAGCATCTAAACAACAGTTGCTTGATCCAGTAAGATGGCCGCCATGAAATATTCCCGGCTTCATTTTTTCGCAGCATCTAAACAACACTTGCTCGATCCAGTAAGATGGCCGCCATGAAATATTCCCGGCTTAATTTTTTCGCAGCATCTAAACAACAGTTTCTCGATCCAGTAAGATGGCCGCCATGAAATATTCCCGGCTTCATTTTTCGCAGCATCTAAACAACAGTTGCTCGATCCAGTAAGATGGCCGCCATGAAATATTCCCGGCTTCATTTTTTTGCAGCATCTAAACAACAGTTGCTCGATCCAGTAAGATGGCCGCCATGAAATATTCCCGGCTTCATTTTTTCGCAGCATCTAAACAACAGTTGCTCGATCCAGTAAGATGGCCGCCATGAAATATTCCCGGCTTCATTTTTTCGCATCATCTAAACAACACTTGCTTGATCCAGTAAGATGGCCGCCGTGAAATATTTCCGGCTTCATTTTTTCGCAGCATCGAAACAACAGTTGCTCGATCCAGTCTTTATTTAGAGATCAGTGGTTGCTTCCGTACGATACAAACAAGTAGTGTGTAGTGTGTGTAGTGTAGCGTAGCATCTAAACCATAAATAGTGTGTAAAAGTACCTTAAGAAAGATCTGTACTGGTGGTGCCCACGCCAACATCTGTCAGGAAGACAAATTAAATAAGCGGTCAAATTTGCACACTTGATTTCCACCCTTGTCTTTCTCTTAGTTGCTCTTGTCTTTACCATGTTATTTAATAATAATAATAATAATATTTAATATTTCTATAGCGCCGCTTCCACAAGTGCCCAGTGGCGCTTTACAATTGCATAAAAATAGACTTTTCATGCTTTACAAGAAAATAGAAAAAATTAAAAATTTTACGATGAATTTTGTTTTTAGTCGCAAGGATCCTCTTACCCAAACCAAGGATATCCCAGTACAACCACGCCACAGCAGTATCAATCTAAAATGATGATGTCATCACCAGGGTCACGTGAAGGGCCACATGGAGGTCCAGATGTAGCACAGCCTGGACCTGACCAAGGTTTAGCGCCAAACGTGGAGGTAAATTTTGAAATTTTTATTTAGACAATGAAATTCATAAACACTTTAAGGTGATTCCTCAGTTTTGCATTGCGCACATTTACTGCGCACATCCAATAATCAGTGTTTTTATGGCCATTATGCAACACTTTAAAAAATTCCGACCATTTTAGGACAATTTAGTGCAAAATCTAACAATGGCCGCTTATGTACTGGTAGGGAAGAGTTATTAAGCGACTAAATCATTTTATTTTTCGAGAACGGTTACACAAGTCTGGCTAGGGCTCCCTGTGCAAGTAGGTTTGTAAAATAACATGTCAAAGAATATGGGAAACGACCTTTCTTTATCATAATAAACCCTGTTAGCTGTTTCTTTTTCCCTAAAATACCATGTTTTCTTGTATAACATTACTAGTTGCGAAAAATAAAAAAATTATCTTTGTCAAAAGGTTCAAGAAAAAGTTGTGAAAAGCAAAACTCGTAAATTGGTTACAATGACGTCACCATACATACTGAATAAGAGGTGACCTGCGATATGCCATATCTTCTAAACAAGGTCGGTGACGCCAACTTTGTTTTTGGTTTTAATATAAGTATGTCAATAACTTTAAGACTGGGAAGTTTCAGCAAATTTTCATTTCGGAAAGAATTACTGAGGAATTACCTTAAATGAACTGCCATATTGTTGCTTTTGATTTTTAACGACTTAATATTATTTTTCAATATTATTATACCCATTTATTATTTTATTTTATACTTTGCATTTTATTTAATTGCAATGCGCATCAGTTTTCGTGTAGCTTTTCTTTTCGATTTAGGGCCAAAGTAATTGAGGTTTCATTCATTCGAAAATATGAGATAGGAATTTTTTCGCTTTATATTTATATATTTTTAATTTATTCATTATATTATATATATAATTAATAGCTTTATATTAATTTTTTTATTTTTTCGCTTTATATTTATATATATATATATATATATATATATATATATATATATATATATATATATATATATATATATATATATATATATATATATATATATATATATATATATATATATATATATATATATTTCTTTTTTCGCTTTTTTTTTACACTTTAAGGGGGCAAGCTACCTTAAATTTTATGTTCGCGAACCCATGATGTAACAATGGCTCTATCTTATTATGGTTAAATGTATATGCAACATGCTATATATAATTTTAAAGCTTATAACATGCTCTACACAAATAGCATTACAGATGCCCTCCCAGGCAAAAACATAAATGTAAACAAACCCTGCAAAGCTGAAAACCATCTTTGGATGCTATCTAGTCGAAAACTTCATCAAGAATTGGTCATTTTAACTTGTAAAATAGATTACATCCCAGTCAACCAATTAATGGGTGCTTATTGCTTTTGGTGTTACACTGTATTTTGTTGCCATAGCAACAAATAAGATCTTATTTATTAATACCAAATTCGGTATAGAACACTCAATTTTTATCACAGGGTAAAAAGCATCCATTAATTTGTTGACTGGGATCTATTTTACAAGTTAAAATGACTAATTCTTGATGCTTAGTTTTTGACTAGATAGCATCCAAAGATGGTTTTCAGCTTTGCAGGTTTTTTTACATTTATGTTTTTGCCTGGGAGGGCATCTGTAATGCTATTTGTTTAGAGCATGTTATAAGCTTTAAAATGATATATAGCATGTTGCATATACATTTAACCATAATAAGATAGACCCATTATTACAATATTACATCATGGGTTCACGAACATAAAATTTAAGGTAGCTTTCCCCCTTAAAATACAATTCTAAAACCGTGCGTTTCTCGCGCTTTCAGAACCAGAATACCAACCAGTATACGAACAGCCAGTTTACAAGTAATCAAACAAACCAGTTGTCAAACCAAATGGAAAAACTAAGTGTTCAGGTGAGCAAGATGCTATACTATCACCTCAAATACGGTATTACTTTGCATTGATGTTCCATAAAGCTTTATTTGAAATAAATGCTAATGAATGTGACGTCAAACCAGTCATACAGTAGATTTTATCAACTTTTTCACTCAAATCCTCAAAGGAGAGCAGAAAAGAAAAGGCAAATTCATGATTTGACGTCACATCATCACCATTTTGGACAAACATATACCTTTATAGAACACCAATGCTAAGCTCGGAATATGGAGGGCAATAGTTTAAAGGGGAACTGTAGTCAAAAAACAAATTACTTTTAAATAAAAGGCCTTTTAGTATAATGTTTACAAATGTTAAAGGGATATGGCAATAAAAATTATTTTTGCCTTTCTGATAAACAAACGGTCATACGAGGGTAATCCAAGTAAACAGAATGCAAAACCACATCACTAATTTCGACAAAAGACATTCCTATTTTCCATCATGATCCGCCATCGATAATGTTTCGATATGCGTGTGACGTCACAAGCAGGGTAACGGGAGAACTTTAGTCAGCCATAATTTCAGGTATATGGGTCTAAAACTTGATTTTTGTGGAGGTTATTCTTTCTCAATTGCACCACAATACTTTTAAAAGTATACCACATAAATTCAGGTACCAGAAAGAAAAGTTTCATCATGTTTACCCTGCTTGTGACGTCATGTTAATTAGGTAAGTTATTGAAACAAGATGGCGGATAATAAGATTTTTATTTGTGGAAATTAGTGATGATTTTTTGCTTTGTTTACTTGGATTACCCTCGTATGACCGTTTGTTTATCAGAAAGGCAAAAATAATTTTTATTGCCATATCCCTTTAATAGTTACGATATCTGATATTGTACTCGAGAAATAACGTTTTCATTCTCGTATTTTATGTTTCTGGACGCCGCCATTTTAGAGTTAGCTCGACGGCTCAGACTCGATGTACAGAGATCATCTGACCGAAATCTGATCATCTGACCGAAATCTGATCATCTGACCGAAATCTGATCATCTGACCGAAATGTGCTACTTGAGCCAAAATCCAAAACGGTGACTCATGGAGACAGAACATTCTCGGTTGCAGCACCAAAACTGTGGAATTCATTACCACAGGAAATTAGAAGCTTTGATATGTTAAGAAGTTTTAAGTCAGCACTTAAGACTTTTCTTTTTTAAAATTAATAGCTTTTTGTTCATAGTGGTAATATATGTAGTAGGCTTTATCTTATAATGAAACTGTAATTAGTTTTATAAGTAAAATTAAGAATATATTGTTGTAAGAGCATTGAGACTATTGTATAATGCTCCTCATAATACGTCTTTTATTATTATTATTATTATTACAGCGGGGGTTTCTTTTCAATTTTGACGTCATTGAGTGCTAGGAACAAAAGACAAGCACTCAATGACGTCAAAATTGAAAAGAAAACACCCGCTGAACCGTCGAGCAAACTCTAAAATTGCGGCGTCCAGGAGCATAAAATACGAGAATAAAAACGTTATTTCTCGAGTACAAGAGCAGATATCGTAAAACTATTAACATTTCTAAACATACTAAAAGGCCTTTTATTTTTAAAAGTAATTTGTTTTTTTTACTATAGTTCCCCTTTAAAGTACCTATGATCCCAAATACGATATTACTGATATAGATTCTACATGAAGTGAATATAGTTGAATGTCAAAAGGTTTTATGATTTAAGCTTTTGTGTTGATGTTCTATAACAGTTTGTTTGTTCGAAATGCTAATGAGTGTGACGTTAAATCAGGAATTTGGCTTTCTTTTCTGCTCTCCGTGTGATAGACTGGTTGAGGATTTGAGTGCAAATGTTGATAAAATCTCTAATATATAGCATTCAAGTATACAATCAACATTAGGTCAAATTGTTCTTGCAGAAGTTGCAGAACATTGTATCCGAAATGATGTGACGTCACAGTCATTAGTAGCACGTCAACGCAAAACTCAAATCATAAAACATTTTGGCATTCAACTACTCACTTCATGTACTGTAGAATTCCATTTGAATGAACACTTCATGTAGAATAGGCACTTTAATGAAATAACAAGAGTACTATGCCACATCTGTGATTATACCCGCGTTTCGATAACGCCTATCCGAGTACGGAGAGATACATGTACCTATATTCCGCCAAAAAGCGATTCCAGTATATTTCAGTGTGCCTTATTGTTTTATTAACCACATGAGATGTTGGGAGACTTTCGAAAAGTTGAAAAATCACCTACTGCCCCACAGTAAACACTTAATGACTGTTCTCGAATGAAACAGTGAGTTTTAATCCCCGAGGATCTCGATGTTTCCCGAGCATCTCGATATTTCCCGAGGATATCGATATTTCCCGAGGATATCGATGTTTCCCGAGGATATCGATGTTTCCCGAGGATATCTATGTTTCCCGAGGATATCGATGTTTCCCGAGGATATCGATGTTTCCCGAGGATATCGATGTTTCCCGAGGATATCGATGTTTCCCGAGGATATCGATGTTTCCCGAGCATCTCGATGTCTCCCGAGACAGAGTAACACTTTAACAACATTTCTACATCGTCTGAGTGAATCTAAGCCATTACTTACGGCAATCGCTTCCCGATTAATTGAGTATTTGTGTCGAATTTCAGCCATGTGACAGTCAGCCAATTAATTTACTTGAACGACAGTGTATGTCTCCTCCAGATAAAGAAGAATCAAGTTCCATGCTATCTCCGGTAGGTTCATGACACACGTATTAGTTATTATATATAATATTTATACAGTAATATGGCTAAGATCGCATTTATCGGATTAGGGTTAAGGTTAGGATTAGGGTTAATTAGGGTTAAGGTTAGGATTAGGGTTAATTAGGGTTAAGGTTAGGATTAGGGTTAATTAGGGTTACGATAATGGTTCCGATTAGAGTTATTTTTTCGATTTTTCCTAAAATCCTTTGCGAGGAAAAATCACAACTGAACTGTGTGAAAAATCACAACTGAGCTATGCAAAATCACAAATGAAATGTGAAAAATCACAGCTGAACTGTGAAAAATAACAACTGAACATTGTGAAAAATCACAGCAATAGAAAGGGGTATATAACGCGGCCACTTCCCAACAACGACCATCTCTCTACGACGGCCAAGCTGCAGAAACATGTTGACAGTACCTAAGTAGTTAGATCATTCATTGGTATAATGTTAACCTGTCATTTACCATGTTTTTTTTCACGTGGAATACATGTATTTCTAAAATTGCAAAATATCATAACTTGTAATTTAACGTGTTTTTTTTTATATATTTGGAGAATTTTCAGAAGAAAAATGCGAATCCTAGGTTAGTTCTCTAATTTATATGACTACTATATGCTTAATAAATTATTTTATTCATATAAACGATATATTTTTAATTCATTGTTATAAGCTTGACTGCACAATATGTAAGGTTATTTTCAGGCAACGAGGATATATGTGCTCTTGTTCTTGCTTGTGCTCTTGTTCTTTCTTATGCTCTTGTTCTTGCTTGTGCTTTCTTATGCTCTTGTTCTTGTTCTTGCTTGTGCTGTTGTTTTTGCTTGTGCTCTTGTTCTTGCTTGTGCTCTTGTTCTTGCTTCAGCTTGTGCTCTTGTTCTTGCTTCTACTCTCGTTAGTGCTTGTGCTCTCGTTAGTGCTTGTGTTCTTGTTCTTGCTTGCGTTCTTGTTCTTGCTTGTGTTCTTGCTTGTGCTGTTGTTCTTGCTTGTGCTGTTGTTCTTGCTTGTGCTATTGTTCTTGCTTGTGCTATTGTTCTTGCTTGTGCTCTTGTTTTTGCTTGTGCTCTTGTTCTTGCTTGTGTTCTTGTTTGTGCTCTTGTTCTTGCTTGTACTCTTGTTCTTGCTTGTGCTCTTGTTCTTGCTTCTACTCTCGTTAGTGCTTGTGCTCTCGTTCTTGTTTGTGTTGTTGTTGTTGTTGTTGTTGTTGTTGTTGTTGTTGTTGTTGTTGTTGTTGTTGTTGTTGTTGTTGTTGCTTGTGTTCTTGTGTTCTTGTTCTTGTTTGTGCTGTTGTTCTTGCTTGTGCTGTTGTTCTTGCTTGTGCTGTTGTTCTTGCTTGTGCTGTTGTTCTTGCCTGTGCTCTTGTTCGTGCGTGTGCTCTTGTTCGTGCTTGTGCTCTTGTTCGTGCTTGTGCTCTTGTTCTTGCTTGTACTCTTGTTCTAGCATGTACTCGTGTTGTTGCTTGTGCTCTTGTTCTAGCATGTACTCTTGTTCTTGCTTGTGCTCTTGTTCTTGCTTGTGCTCTTGTTCTAGCATGTACTCTTGTTCTTGCGTGCACTCTTGTTCTTGCTTGTGCTCTTGTTCAAGCATGTACTCTTGTTCTTGCCAGAGTGAAATATAACGGTCGGCCACCGGCCATATTGCGCGCAAAACGCGGATATGACCGTCCACTGATTGCTCTGCACGGATATTTTGGCCGACCATTTGGCCACAGTAATTTCTCCCTCATTCTCGCAAAATCAAAACGTAATCGGTTACACGTGCAAGGGAAGATGTTTTCCCGCATTGAGCCAGCCTTTTCTAGCACACTCTGTTTTGAGTCGTTAAGTGCGAAATATCGCTTCGCTTATTTTTAAACTTCGAAGCTAATTTCTCAAACTATCTGTATAATCTGCAGACTGCATATAACATGCAGATTGAACAGGGGGAATACTTGAATTCTCATTATTATTCATGTTAACCGGTGAGACCTTTAATGCTAAACAAAATTAAAAACTCTGTGATTTTTTGTGATCGAAGGGCTGAAACGACTTTTTTTTGCCGAATGAGATATTCGCTGAAATTTGTCATTGTCGAATGAGGTACTCTCCGATTTTGTGCTCTTATTTTTGCTTGTGCTCTTATTCTTGCTTGTGCTGTTATTCTTGCTTGTGCTCTTGTCCTTGTTTGTGCTCTTGTTCTTGTGCTGATACAAACCATGCCGTAGAGCATAAGCACAGAACAAGAGCACAAGCACAAGCAATAACAAGAGCACAAGCACGAACAAGAGCACAAGCACGAACAAGAGCACACGCAAGAATTAGAGCACAAGCAAGAATTAGAGCACAAGCAAGAACAAGAGTACACGCAAGAAGAGTACATCACATACACTACATGTATCCGACTCACAGGTTTTTTATTCTCCACCAGCATTTTATGTTGTACCCTGAACACTGTTCCTGAAAACCACTCGTTGCTACAAAAATGCAAGTTACCATTTGGGATACTTGTTCATCCGTTTAAAGACCTTTCTGTAAGTATATTTTGTCAGGCTCCAAAATTTGCAGTGCATTAGTAGCCAAGCATACGTGGGTAAGCCAAACATGGCTGACATGGAGGTGATTTTGTACGTCAGTTTCAGTCCCCCTACGCGGTCGTGTACGTCAATTTCAGTATGCATGGACGATCGTCAAGCTCGTAAAAATGATGCTGAGTCCCGGATAGGAATCGAACTTGTAACCTTCTGATTGCCGGTGAGACGCTCTAACTATCGAGCTACAGAGACTCAGATGGAGAGAGAAGTTTACAATGATGTACTGGTTCGATTGTATACTTTATGTACTGCCAATGTGGCAGTCACTAGCTCGGTAATATCAGAAAATATCAGAATCGCTAATGAATCGAACCCATAAGGTTCCATAATGATCCCATAATGATCGTGAAAACCGAACTATCACAAAGCAACCACAACGCGCTCTCGTGTGAATACAAAATGGCAAAATCTCCTGTGCTTGCGCTTATGCTTGCACTTGATTGAGCTATATACTTGGATAAATATCGATCAAATCAAATCAAATGGATCATTTAAATACTTGACGCCCAGGAATAACAGCTATTCGTTAAAAATTTTTGGGTTAGGGCCACTTTGAGCGTAGTGGGAATTTGACGTTTTATATAATTGATGTGTAATGTCTTTGATGTTTCGTCAAACTTTCTTGCGTTGTTTCACCATGTCGTTTATTTCTTTCACCTTGTGTGTTATTTCAGAGCCTCCCTGTCATTCACTCCACCACCATAGTCAGATGTAGATCGTGTAGAACATATATTAATCCTTTTGTAACGTTCACGGAGTCCCGACGGTGGAGATGTAACATGTGTTACAGGATCAACGACGGTTGGTGCAATGCTACTATATACTGTATCTTATTTATCTTATTTATCTTATTTACGTATTTTACGAGTTTCGAATGGATTTTCCGATGAAAATTGGATTTTTCGAATGAAAATTGCGAAAAACGAGTAAAATGCCTGCCCGTATTATCTGCCAAACCATCGAATGAGATATTTATATGAGTCTTGGTGGGAACTCAACACAGGCTTTTAGCCAGGATTTCAAAACTGTCCGTCCAAACATTTTGGTGGGCATGGCCACGAAAACATTTTTGTGGGGGTGGGGGTGGCCGTGAGCAAGTGAGCTTATTGAGCTTATTGAACAGCGGTTTTATTAAACCTTTTTTGTAACTTCACGTTAGAGCCACATAACGGTGTATACATACAGTATACGTTAAATCGATCTCGCAATCGATTGTCATATACGCATGTTCTTGACCAAATAAGTAATGAAACCTACACAATAAATACAATTATAATACAATACTCATATAATCTCGATTGTGATTGGCTAAAAAACCTACAGACAATTCTTGATGTCTTGCCATCTACTAAATATCAAAAATTGTCCGTAGGTGACGTAATTGTTAATCATCCGAATTTATAATTTTTACAAGCTTTTCTTATGATTGTATAATAAAACAATTATTGAATTCGGTTTTTGCATGATATCTTGTGTTATCAAGCCTCGGTTTGTGTTATCCGCCTCAGCTCTCGGCTTCGACAAATAACACAAACCTCGGCGTTGATAACACAAGATACAGTATCATGCTCAACTTCATCCAATAATTGTATATAAACAGCAGTGAACAGAAATCAAGGAACATCCGTAAGGGAAACTTATAAGTAGTTATTTGAGGAAAATATTTTGCTTAGGCCGTCCGTACGAAAACTAGCCCTCCAAAAATCTGATTTTTCAAAAGGCGCTGTCCATAGGACGGCTGCACGGCCGCCTGGCTAAACGTCTGACTCAACACCAAGTCGCCATCTCGACAGTTTGTTGCCATCATTTTCGTTCTTGTTTGTTGCAGTACTCGTCAAAAGTGTCGTTTGTGTTTCCTTTAAAAGGGAACTGTACCTAAAAAATAAATTACTATCAAATAAAAGGCCTTTAAGTATAATGTTTAGAAATGTTAATAGTTTTACGGTATCTGCTCTTGTACTCGAGAAATAACGTTTTCATTCTCGTATTTTATGCTTCTGGACGCCGCCATTTTAGAGTTTGCTCGATGGCTCAAAGTTAATGTACAGCGGTGGTTTTCTTTTCAATTTTAACGTTATTGAGTGCTTGTGTTTTGTGCCTTGCACTCAATAACGTCAAAACTGAAAAGAAACCCCCGTTGGATTCGAGTTTGAGTCGTCGAGGAAACTCCAGAACAACAAACATAAAACTCCTCTGAACAAATATAATCCTGGGCTTGTTCTCGAAGATTATACATTAAAACTATATTTATATTATACATTATACATTATGTATAATTTCTGTCTATTTTAGTCCCTGACGATTTCTGTTTTGACCCGCAAACTAAATCATACGGTGAGCCGACAAGACGACCGGAGATTAATTCAGCGACGTACGAATTTATTGCTCCTTCAGAGTATATGGTAAGTTACCAACGACAGGTTCCGTTTCTTTGCCTTTTGCACGCGTAATTCGCGCTCTTGATGACCCAAACACAAAACATGAAAGAAGTTGTCGCACTCGGGCACTATAAATGGACGGCACTAAATATACAACAGTTCATGTCGTGACGTTATGTCGTGTTTTGCAATATGGCAATTGTAAGATAGATAAATATATAATTTATAAAATTATATAAAATTTGTATGGATTGATAAATAAATATATAGATAAATATATAAAATTTGGTCTTATATATTTCTATATTTCGAAATGTTACTTCACCATAAATCCTTAGAACATGCAGATTAATCGAATGAAATGCCGATTAATCGAATGAAATGCCGAATATTACTTGTAATATACCCGATACTTCTCCCGGCATTACCAAATTATATATACAGAACTCGTGACTAGGCTCTCGGCAACGGCCACCGCAGGTCGCGGTTTCAATTCCAGCCGGAAGGCCTTGATGTTGCATTTTTCGCAACTGATCCCGGTTTGGTCTTAAAATGTATATATTCCAACACTCAAAATTTTCCTTCACTATAAATCCTTATAACATGCAGTTTAATCGAGTGAAATGCCAAATATTACTATTATTATTAATATGAACAGAGCTTCAAAATACGTCGAAACCATGGTGAAATGGTAAATATAGTTCTTACAAGAGTTTTTTGTATTTTTACAACCATTTCCCCACGTGTTTTAAAGCTTTGTTCAAATTTATTACCACGACAACATCGTTGTTCTACTATTATTAATATATGACTAGTGCTACTTCCGGTAAATTACGCTATATGATTGGTCAACGTCAGGTCTGCATTTTGCCGTAATGACTTGCACAGGAATTGCAAGAGCATTACGAACATTGTTAATGCCCTACGCATTCAAAGACACAAAACGACCGCGAGAAACCTCTTCAAAATAACAGAAAATCTATTTTTAATATTAGCTTTATTTTTCCTCTCACTTAAAATCTTGAGTGACAAAATCTTGAGTGACATTGAGAAAGCGAATTCTAGTATTCAGACTTTGAAGAATTCGAAGGTACACACAGAAACAATGAAAAAGTCAAAGAGGATTTAAACAGTCAACAAAAATTTAATAAAATGAAAATTTTATAAAGGAACAACAAAGTACGAACACCAAGAAAGGGTGTCTTAATAAATACATGTTAGCGAAGCCATACACTTGACCGATGAAAAGTTCTCGTAATTGTCACCACGTAATAAAGAGATTGTTGACCTCGCTTCTTCTGTCTGTACAGAGAGATATCGGACCTCCGCTACGCTCGTCCGGTCCGTACTAAAAATGTCGGTCCTATATTTCACTGTCGAGACCTCACGCTTCGTCAATAAGCTGTTAAAAACGACGTCGCCAGTAATTCCGGAAGTAAAAATGACTAGGTTTCAAACTCTTTGGCTCTATCGTCTTGACGTCTGCGTCCTCAGAATTTGAAGTCCTATTTGCGAACGGAAAACTGTTACTGTGTAATCGTTGGTAGGATTTTGCGGCTCTAAGAATTTAATGTTTGCCCGACTTTTCGTTCAAATGTCTTGTTTTAGAACAGATCTCACGCGAACAAAACAAAAAATAAATGTTTTATTTTCAATTCCGTGTACCTGGTAGTCATTGCTACCCAATAGACAGCTAAAATCACACGCGATTTCCGACCACACTGCCCCTCTGAATATATAAGCAGCAATAAGGTTGTATATTATAAACGTTTATTGGTTTTTAACTCGATTTTACTTTATTACTCTGAAGTTGTACAAGTGAAGATGGAGTAGTAGGAAATGCTGTCCCTTAGAGATGATAAATTAACTTTTTGTTTTTGTTTTTTCTAGTTGAGAGCTCCCCAACCAGCATCGTATGTGTTTGCATTTGATGTCTCGTTTAATGCTATAGAAACAGGTATAACTACAGCGCTGTGAATCAAATTAATACTATTGATAATATATGTCGTATACAATACATTGTACTCAGTAGATCGTTATCTGATATACAAATTCCGAGCCGAAGGCGAGCGTTTTTATATCTGATAAACATTTTCCGTGTTTCCATACAGTTTTAGTAGAAATTGACAGGTGACTGTAGAGTTTCGCGTGCCGTGATTGGTCGAGATGGACGACCTATTTTGTTATAGTCACCTCGCGCGAGGTGACTATAACATTTTCAGCGATCTCAAAATTTTGGCTTCTCGATTTGTCAATGTTACGTACGAAAAAGTAATACAATTAATAAAAATACTATTCCAAAACAAACTAAAGAAGAAACTAAATATAGAGTTAAACATTTTCGAGGTAAGATATAAGAATTTTCTTAATTTTAAAAGCTACAGAGCTTAAAACTCTTTCTGGTGTGTGGTGTCACCTGCGACACGATCAAAACAATTACGAATAATATTTAAGAATATCTATTTAACACTGTTAAGGTGGCTCGATAGTCTAAATAATGCGAAATTGCTTTTTTTTGTTCATTGCATAGCTCTAGCGGTGGTCTTGATTATTGAAACATTTCACACTTGTAGCATTTGTATAGCTAGAGAAATTGTGTTTATGATAAGCGGCAGATTTTATGCAAATTAGTTTTCTGGATTTATTGGAAACACGATTTCTCCACTCAGGTAAACGTTGAGGGTATAAAACTTTTCAGTAAACAAGACCACCACTAGAGCTATGCAATGAACCACAATGAAGCTCAGATCTGCATTACAAACATTTTTATGCGAAAAAATGCAATTGTTCATGATTTAGAATATCTAGGGCCTTTGGAAGAGATGTAATTGGACATTTTCTCCCTTATTTTTGGGAAAGGATAAAATATATGAAGGCATTGACATATCTCTAAAATAATTCATCATTGCACAGCTAAGGTATTGCATGTACCACATATAAAATTTCAGACCCTTAGTGCTAAGTACTATTGGCGCGTCCTACAGTTTCGTGCCTTTAAAAATGTTGTGTTCGCGGAAAAGGGTGTGACTGCTAAGCAATTAAAGATATGGACCCAAATCTTTTTCTTTGTAAATGCTATTGGACTATGTTAACTACTTACAGTACAAATTTTATATAGTCATATTATTTTACATAGTATGATAAATCGTGCTCTCAAAATGACTCCATTTTGACTATCGAGCCACCTTAAGAGATGAACAAATGCCTTTCAATACTTTACGTCTTAGGTCTGAGAAAAGACGGCAGTTTTATTTTATAAATAACAAGTAACTTTGTTGCTCTGAAGTTTCGACCATCATTCTACAATCTTCATGCTACCAAAAATAATCAATCTTTGACGATACGTCATGCAGCTCGTCAGTAAAGGAAGTGGCTTGTATTGATCATAAATATCCATTTCTATTTTTACATCTCATTATTATTTGTTATTGTTTCTCGCACCTGATTGGCTTATTTTTGTATTTATTCTATAAAAGTCTCACTCAGCTTTTATTTCACTTTACGTTTCACTCTCTGACGAAGGGCCTTCGCTCGAAACGTTAGACGTTAGATTACTCACGCGCTATTTCGGCGGTACACCAACTTTTTTAGATATTTGATTTATACTAAGGTAGGACGTGTTGTATTTTTGTGAATTTCGCTCGAGGAATTCAGTTCGGTTCGTTGCTCCTTTGTTTTGTTCGTTGTCTGGTTTTTGAAACTGTTTTGTTAGGTACTTGTTGAGTTTTTTAAAGCCTACTTGTTACTGTTATGATTTAGAATTGAATAAAACGAAGCTTGACCACACCCAAAGTCCATTGTTGATGTCCCTCTGTTAATTGGCCACCTGTATTAAAGTGCTACTGAGATGAAACATTTGTTTATCCAATTTTGATTTTATCTAAAAATATTTTGAAAATGTAACAGAATAGGTTTCTCAATCTCGTTCCAGAGATATTCTCGTTCCAGAGATATTCAGGTTTTTGAAACATGCAAATTAGATGCCGTATGACGTCATTTTCTCACATCGACAAAATAAAATTCACAAGATGAGGAATATCTCTGCAAATAACAAGTGAAATGTTTTGAAACTTTGCTGCACACACACTGTGTGATTGTGAAGTATGTTGTTGCCAAGGAGACTACTAGGAAGCAGCCAGTCTTCCAACCAGAAAAACTAAAATCTTAATTACGTCTCTTGCTTAAAGTGAAACTACGATGAAAATTCACCCCCGTTTTTTAGATGTTCTTTAGCATAGAATAGTATTTCAGGGTCGAAAGTGATCATCGATGTAAAAAAACTATAAAATGGTATTTTGAAGTAAGTATTTTGAGCTCTGAGATCACTACTAGTTAGGCCACCATTACTAAGTACCACCTCCGGAACACATTATCTACGTTTGTACGAATATTCGAATCTATGCTCTGCAGTAAGCGTTGTTTTGATAGAGGAGAAATAAACAATTTTTGACACCAAGCGATCTCCATGGCAACAACATACTATGCATAGTGGTGTGCAGTGTGTGCACTTTCATCATGGCATACATGTGCAAAGTTTCAAAATATTGTGTTTGTTATTTGCAGAGATATTTCTCATTTTGTCAATTTTATTTTGTTTATGTGAGAAAATGACGTTATATGCACTGTTATTTTCAAGGAGTTAAAATAACTCCCCTGTTACTTATTTATTAAACTTCATCATTACAAAAATGACAGGGACACCACAACAGCCGAGGCCAATTACTGCGGGCTGTTACCCCATTTAGGTGGAGTTAAAAAATAACTCCACGATTGGGAGTTCAAATAACTTCCAATAGTGGAGTTATTATTTTTTTTAAACACTTAAAAAATATACTCCCTTTTGGGATATCGTTGTCTGAGAAGATTTGTTAAAAAAATAGTCCCAGACGAGTCAAAATGCTATAGTTTCTTACATTATATCAATTCGGACATACGATGCAGCGACAGGGTAAACACGGAAAGATATTCAGGTTATCTGTAGACTACTGTAACTGTAGTTGGATTTGAAGTGTCCTTCGGTTCGAAGACTTTGTCGGCGATCAGGGACAAGCACTATGCTTCAAGAACCCATTTGTTTTTGAAGAAACCTGTCTTCCTGTCAACAAGAATGTTTGGCCTAAGGTTTACGTTCATGCTGCTGTCGACTACAGCCGCCGCTTTTAAGTCTGAATGCCGTACTTATTGGCTTTTTTACTTTCTTTGTGAATCGTCGAGTACTGTCCAAGTTATTAAACATATATTTTATGTCTAGTTGAGAAAAGTTTTGTTCTGTTCTTAACTTGTAATACTGCAGTCTGCATGCTCAAGAAAATCTTCGAAATTAGATTGTTTAAAATTTATACAAGCTATAAAAAAGTAGGTCAAAAATTTGAAAACGAAAATAAGATTCGTAAGTGCTTTTGATAATTGATTATATACGATAAATATTACTAGAAGTTATAGAGTAATCGGGTGGCGTAGCGGATTAGTCGCGGAACCTAGGTTAATTAAGTTAAGTTTAAGTTAAGCAAGCCACGTACAAATCACACGTTGGTCTTCCGAAAGTGAAATTTCATCCCAGACCCCAGGGACGCGAGTTAATTTTTGTATTGAGAAACCGAGAAAGCCATTCTGTTTCATTTTCAAAATATTTTTTAGATAAAATCAAAATTAGATAGACGAATTTTTCATCTCAGTTCTTTAAGCGGCCAAAAATCCATTCTCCGAGGGTGGTCGCTTAATACAGGTTCGACTGTCTTGATCCGCGTTGTTTACAAGAAAACAGAAGCCTACAAAATATCACATCGTTGTATTTCTTTCAGGTTATTTAAAGATGGCCTGCCAAATTATAAAAGAACATCTTGATAAAATTCCGAGCGACTCTAGAGCTCTTATAGGATTCATGGCGTTTAATAAGTCCATCAATTTTTTCAATCTTAGGGTAAGTGTTGTTCACACCAGAATTCTATTCTAAACTTGACCTGTTCCCAACCGACCTTGTAGCTCAGTCGGTAGAGCGTCGGACTAGTAAAGCGATGGCCACGGGTTCGAATCACTGACCACTATATATAACTGGACTGCGTGGACCCATTACCAATGACTCACAAAAAGTGTCGTAAAAAGGATGAAGAGTTTTAGCTACAGTGGTAGCAAATTGTGGAATAGCTTACCATGCGAATTAAGAAATCAGAAATCGTTAATTTCCTTCAACAGAGAAATTTCTTCAATCAGCGTGCTCTAAATCTCATGAGTTTCATTTGTTTGTATTTTAAGATTTTTTTATTATATAAAGACATTGTAGCCATTTTAGTTGTATTGTAGTTTTGTAGTTACGTTAGTTAGATTTTTTAATATCTTGTAATTTTCAGCCGTTTTATAATAATGTACTATTATGTAATAATTTTAATATTTTACAATTTCATGTAATTATCACGCTCCTCTTAGAAACCAAATTCAGTCGTATAATCAAAATTCTTGTTCTACGTCCCTCGTGTAACCGCGCGCTACCATGCGAAAACAAGATGGCAGAATCTGCAGAAAGATTGACGACTGGTAACGCAACGCAAAATAACACAAAATGCGGTTCGTTTTCACTTGATGCGTACTCCTGTGTTTGCGCTTATACGTGCGCTCGTGTTTGCGTCGCTCGTGAAAACCAGGCTGATGCGCTCACTCCTGTTTAAGGTGCAATTATGTTTTCTTTTTCAGAATGATCAAAGTCAACCACATATGTTAATAGTTTCAGACGTAGATGGTAAGACGGCCGGTTAATGACATAATTCCTGGATTATGTGTTGTTTGTGTTTGTTTATGTGTTGTTTGTTTATGTGTTGTTTGTTTATGTGTTGTTTGTTTGTATGTTTATTTATGGTTTGTTTATGTGTTGTTTGTTTATGTGTTGTTTGTTTATGTGTTGCTTGTTTATGTGTTGCTTGTTCATGTGTTGTTTGTTTATGTGTTGTTTGTTTATGTGTTGTTTGTTTATGTGTTTTTTGTTTATGTGTTGTTTGTATATGTGTTGTTTGTATATGTGTTGTTTGTTTATGTGTTGTTTGTTTATGTGGTGTTTGTATATGTGTTGTTTGTTTATGTGTTGTTTGTATGTTTATTTATGGTTTGTTTATGTGTTGTTTGTTTATGTGTTGTTTGTTTATGTGGTGTTTCTATATATGTTGTTTGTTTATGTGTTGTTTGTATGTTTATTTATGGTTTGTTTATGTGTTGTTTGTATATGTGTTGTTTGTATATGTGTTGTTTGTTTATGTGTTTGTTTATGTGTTGTTTGTTTATGTGTTGTTTGTTTATGTGTGGTTTGTTTATGTGTTGCTTGTTTATGTGTTGTTTGTTTATGTGTTGTTTGTTTATGTGTTGTTTGTTTATGTGTTGTTTGTTTATGTGTTGTTTGTATATGTGTTGTTTGTATATGTGTTGTTTGTATATGTGTTATTTGTTTATGTGTTGTTTCTTTATGTGTTGTTTGTTTATGTGTTGTTTGTTTATATGTTGTTTGTTTATGTGTTGTTTGTTTTTGTGTTGTTTGTTTATGTGTTGTTTGTTTGTTTTTTGTTGATGTGTTGTTTGTATATGTGTTGTTTGTTTATATGTTTCTTGTTTATGTGTTATTTGTTTATGTGTTGTTTGTATATGTGTTGTTTGTTTATGTGTTGTTTGTTTATGTGTTGTTTGTTTATGTGTTGTTTGTTTATGTGTTGTTTGTTTATGTGTTGTTTGTTTATGTGTTGTTTGTTTATATGTTGCTTGTTTATTAGTTGCTTGTTTATGTGTTGTTTGTATATGTGTTGTTTGTATATGTGTTGTTTGTTTATGTGATGTTTGTTTATGTGTTGTTTGTTTATGTGTTGTTTGTTTATGTGTTGTTTGTTTGTGTTTTTTTGTTTATGTGTTGTTTGTATATGTGTTGTTTGTATATGTGTTGTTTGTTTATATGTTGCTTGTTTATTTGTTGCTTGTTTATGTTGTTGCCGTTTCTTTAGATATTTTCCTTCCTGCTCCGGAAGATTTATTGGTTAACCTAAAGGAAAACAAAGAGGTACAAAGGTGGACTATTACTACGATTTAGGAATTTCTTCATGGTTTCTCGTGCTCCGTCGAGTTAAAGATGCACGCGCGATCGAGGCGATAGCCAAGGATTTTGAGTGGCCTCTCAACTTCTCATGTGCATCCCATAACTCAACGGCACACCAAACCCCACGAACCATTTTTTTATAACATAGCAAAGACACAAAATATGTATCGTCAACTCGTCAAGCTTTATTTCTGGACAGGAATCGAACTTGAATTAACCTAATTGAGCTACCGATACTCAGATAGAGAGCGAAGGTTACAATGATGTACTGGTTCGATTGATATATGTACTGCCTATGCGACAGTCCCTATATATCAGTAATAATAATAATAATATTTAATTCTTATATAGTGCTTCTTCCATAAATGTCCAGAGGCGCTTTACAATCTAAAAAAACAGTATCTTATAGGTATACATAATTACTTAATTTACAACTACCTTCGAGTCTCGGTAGCTGAATGGTTAGAGCGTCTCACTGATAATCAGAAGGTTCCAGGTTCCATTCCTGTCTAGGACTCGGAAACATTTTCGGAGGATTTCACGATAAAGTTGCTATAACCCCAAATACGATATTAGGGACTGATCATAAATTACCAGGGGGGGAGGGTGGAGAAAGTGGGAGGGTCATAACTTTTTCAGCCCCTCAAAAGGGAGGGTGTTATAGAAAATTGAACTATCAAAAGGGAGGGTCACATAAATAATAATATTAATTATTATTTATTTATTATTTATTAATTATAATAATATATATAATAACTGTTTTTAAATAAAAGGATAATGTTTGGAAATGTAAAAAGTTTACGATATCTGCTCTAGTACTTGAGAAATAACGTTTTCATTCTCGTATTTTTTTCTCCTGGATGCCGCCATTTTGTATCATTCTGGAGTTTGCTCGACGGCTCAGACTCGATGTTTATTTTCAATTTTGACGTCATTGATTGGAAGGAACAAAAGACAAGCACTCAATGACGTCAAAATTAAAATGAAAGCCACCGCTGTACATCAATTTTGAGCCGTCGAGCAAATTCTATATTGGCGGCGTCCAGAAGCATAAAAAATGATAATAAAAACGTTATTTCTCGAGTACAAGAGCAGATACCGTAAAACTATTAGCATTTCTAAACATTGTACTTAAAGACCTTTTATTTAAAAGTAAATTTGTTTGTGGTACAGTTATAAAATTGCGTTTATACATCGTCTGTGTAAAATCAGAATTTTGTTGGTTTCTGGTAAAAATTTCGTGACCTGTACTTCTTTGTATTCATTTCAGATGGTTAAGCAGTTTCTAGACAGTTTACCAGAGACTTTCGCTTCAACTCGTGATATTCATAGTGCTACTGGAGCTGGTATGGTAGCGGCTTTAAAGCTGTTGGTAGGTAGCTGTTGAAATTAACACCTGATAAAGAACATTGATATTAAAAACTAACACACACTGATAGACCACTGGACGAATCATCTTACAATCCAACGGTACACAAAGCAACAATCATCAAGACTTTGACAAGACGAGCACACATTATTTGCGATTCACTCGAAACTCTGCGTAACGAAAACGACTATCTTCGGCGCGCGTTTCGCAAAAACAACTATAATACTAACTTTATTGAACGGAACAACTACAATATCAACGAGACCGACAACAGTACAACCGTAACAACAGCAACAATACCGTACATTAAAGGTACATGAGAAACTATTGTGTAGCCCACAAACCTATGACTACTTTGCGACATATACTGACTAACGTGAAAGACAAAGAACAGCCTCACGAAAGACAGTGTGCAGTTTACAAGATCAAATGCGCCGACTGCCTAGACACTTACTGTATATTGGTGAAACCGGCAGAAACCTAAAAATCAGACTAGCTGAACACAAACCAGAAACGGGGACAAGACTAATCACATAGCCGAACACCACGTAGCTACAAACAAAACACGATATTGACTGGGACTCGGCTGAATGTATCGCCTTTAACACAAACTACAAACAGCGACTTACATTAGAAAGTTACATTGGAACATAAACCACTTAACAGATCAAAACAATTACCGTCACCATACAAAAGACTTCTTCGCACGCACCAACGAACAATAGACCTACCGACAAACAAACAATATACCTATTACCCACGCATGACGCAACACCCACTCACATTAATTATGACGCAAACAACCGATGACTAACAATATTGGCCCACGCTTAACGCATGACGCAACACCCACTCAAACTAATTATGACACAAACAAACGATGACGTAATGAACCAGACGTATATATAGGCAAACCTGACAAACACGCTTTACTTGATTCTGAAGATGACCGCCGCTGAGGCCGTCGAAACGTCAGTCACCAACAATAATCTTTTTCAAGAGTACACTGAACAACTTGGACGTCAACTTCACACATCTAATGAAATTACTTCATAAATTACTAGGGCTTACGCTCTGTTTTCTCTTGCTGTCATATTATTATGTTGGTTATCTGTCTTCTATATGTACCCTTTTATGTATATCTATGTATTGTATTTTTTGTGGCAAACTTACATTAAACATTAGATTTATTCTTGCTCGCATGGCTCGGCGATGCAATGCCATCAATTCCAGAGAAGAACCTGGGACCTAATTTTTCATTAACACTAACCTCAGGGCTTTCGCTTAATTCTTAAATACAACATCATCAGCAACATGAAATGGGACAACAACAACAACAACTCCTGTCCCATTGAAGTACCCGTCAGACATGGGTGTCGAAACGACATTCTGTTTCATAGAAGGCCAGCGGGTGCTGTTTATACTACTCCTGCAGAATGTAAATCTTAAGAATACAATTTTCAGCATTTGGAGAAATAATTACTAGGTAGCAAATTCAACTATATATCATCAACGACATGTCCCTGCCATTCACTGTATGAATTACACAGCCATGACGGAATTTTAACAGCTTTTCATAAAAACAAACCTGCAGAGATGATTTTGCTTGGACATGGGGAACATATAGCCGGCGATTTGGTAGCGAAATCCCTGTCACCTGCATATAATTTTTAATAATAAACCTAACCATAATTTTAATATTAAGTCTAACCCTAACAAAGTAAGAAAAAAGAACGAAGAAAAAAGAACGAAAACTAAAAAGATAGTCGCCCTGTGGGACTCGGACCAAGATTCTTCCGCACTACAACCCAACACTCTAACCACCAAACTATACGAAGCGGACTCCGACAAACTCAAACAAAAAATCGTACTTAAGGTAGCTTCCTATGGTTTTCAAATTACATAATACATAACTATATTGGAGTAAAGTGCTTAAGGAAGCTTAGTTTTTTCCCCTTGTGACTTATGTTTATTTAATTCTCCACTAAGATTAATGACATTCTCACAATTACTTTTTGTTGTTGTTTACCTTTTCAAGATCGTTGCCATGACAACGAGTCTAAAATATAATAGGTTTTTTTAATATTTTTTTCCATCAGTGAAAATTCTTCAAACTTTACAGTCTTGTGGGAATTGCTTCGAGAAACATTTTTAAACATCACCAAATTTAATATTTTTAAACATTAACTCTTTCCTGACAGGCTGAAAAACATCCAAAATTGAACCACCTCTTTGTTCTTTGTTCTATATTTCTTGAAATAACCATAACTGTTGCGAAAGCTATACATTTTCTAAAAGCATAATAAACCGGCTTTTACTAGTGCTTTTAAATTTCCCAAACAAGACACACTATGTTAATATAAATTAGCATTAATTATCATAAATCAGGTTCAAAAACTTCCATTTTTTCTAGAAAAGGCCATCTTGCACGCCCGCATAGCATCTTGAAAACTCAAAATGCCACCAATCACAGAGTTGTTTATGAAATCAAATCAAACTTGGCGTGTGAGTGGATGTCATGTCCTGGCGCTTGGCGAATTTCAATTTTTAATCTTGTGTTACCGCGTGACGTGTTTTTCGATTGACGACTTTGTGGGTTTTCTGCGACCCATTTTGACTGTGCCGGTCAGGAAAGAGTTAAGCAAAATTTGAAAATTCAAATGTAAAAAGGCACAAGCTTCATCTTGATGTGTGTTACTTTTCAAAAAAATTCACCTAATGAAACGGAAGATACTTAGCTTATTTTCTGGCTTTTTACGTGTGCTGACGTCATAAAATTTCCCGATTATCAGTAAATTTCCCGCCAAATTAGCGTCACACTCATTGGTATTTTGGAAAAACAAACCTTCACGCAAAGCTCGTATCATAAAACATTTTTAACACAACGCAAAGTTCGTATCATAAAATATTTTGGCATTCAATTATGAATAATTCAAACGCATTTACAGTAGATCTCATTTGACAATACCTTGTCTGGCATTGATTATTTTAATGTTGTATAGACGGCCACTGGTGGACGTATAACAGTTTTTCAAACAACCTTACCGTCAATTGGACCAGGAGCATTGGAAAATCGGGATGAACCCGGTGCTAAATCTAATCCAAAGGTTAGTCAAACTATTTATTGTAATTTTTACCCAAACCACCGCAACAGCTAAAACGCAGCTTCATAGACCTCTTTCATAATGGCACCCAAAATGAAATATTCTTTTATATTCTTTTAAATTAGCCTTTCTGACCTCGTTCGTGTGTCTGTAATTCCAAAGAATCGTCGCTTTGTAACGAGGCCAGAAAGGCTAATTTGTATGCATATAAAAGAATATAAATTTAGATTGGCCGCCATTACGAAAGAGGTCTATAAACTCAGCTACATTCAGGCGCGTAGGAAAATGCCGCGCTCAGCCCGCTGGGGTCACTGAAGGGTTTTCAAAGTTGTGTTTCAATCTATTGGTCTTGAACTGTTATTCAATTCCTAATAATCCCGTTTCAGGATGCGGTCAAGTTGAATCCAGCGATCGACTTTTACAAGAAGCTGGCGTTAGACTGTGCCGCAGATCAAGTTTCCATAGATGTCTTTCTCCTGTCCGCGCAATATTCCGACATCTCCACTTTGAGTAAGTAAATTCCCCCTTCACAGTTATCAATGTTTAAAGTATTACTTAGTGTTGTTTTAGTACAAGGTTTTGAATTTCGTGCTAGTTTAGTTCAAGTTTGAATCACCAAATTATTTTCAGTTCTTGTTTTGTCCTAGTTTGAACGAGCAAATTCGATTTAGTTTTATTTCTAGTTTGAATGAGCAATTTCGTTTTAATTTATTTCTAGTTTGAACAAGCCAAATTCGTTTTAGTTTTTGGAAAATCGGTTTCGACTTTCGAGTTGAACTTGCAGTCGTGAATGTGTTTGTCTCGTTATAGACGTCACGGAGAATACATTTTATTATTTTAGGCATTTTTACTTTAGTTTTTAGTTTAGTTTAGTTTTAGTCCCAAACAGTTTTATCTTTTTAGTTTCTCTTTAGTTTCAATACTCAGGGGTCAAAATAATTATCGTCTTTTTTAGTTCTAGTCCTCCACATTGAATTTTTTCTAGTTCTTAATCTTGTTTAGTTCGAGTATATATCCCCTCGCGAGTGAGGTCTAGAAGCGACCGTAAACTATTACTTTAGTTCTAGTTTAGTTTTCGTTAAAGTGACTATCTGGACCTTTGGCATTTTACATATTCGTAATCTTTGGGTTCTACCAAGATGAAATTAATATATCTTGTCGTTCGAAAATTTCATCTTCGTGCCTTTTTCTCTGCTAAAATTGATTTCAAATCAATTTTACTTCAAAGTACTATTCGCAGGAAATGACGTCAAAGCAGGGACACGAGAAGTCATTGCACACTGATTGAACAGTGAAATACAAAGAAAGTTTGGCTCTGAACTTTAAACACACCTGCATAGACTCAATTCCCTAACTAATTCGCTCAATTCCCTAACTTCTTTGTATTTCACTGCTGAATCAGTGTGCAATGTTTTTGCGTGTCCCTGCTTTGACGTCTTTTCTTGTGAATAGTACATAACTTTAGCAGGGAAAAAGGTATGAAGATTAAATTTTCGCACGACATGATATTTCACAATTCTTCTCAAGACAATAGATTACAAAGATCACAAATATGTAAAATCCATATTGTTCCAGGCTAGACTAAAATAGGGTTTTAGTTTTACTTACAGTTGATTGTGTCAATTTCAAAAAATAATCATTTAATATTGAAGTTAAATCATTTAATATGCCATTAATGGCTTGTCGCCATTTGCAAAAAGAAGCCCAAGCGGAGGGTCTATGAATTATATATTATACCAAAACAATCTTGAATACTGTCTTAAAACGTCTTGAAACGTCTCCTTGTTCCTCCATTGTTGACAGGCTCGTTTTGGTTTTCGCGCGTGGTATTTGGTTTTCGCGCGTGGTATTTGGTTTTCGCGCGTGGTATTTGGTTTTCGCGCGTGGTATTTGGTTTTCGCGCGTGGTATTTGGTTTTCGCGCGTGGTATTTGGTTTTCGCGCGTGATATTTGGTTTTCGCGCGTGGTATTTGAGCTCGAATTCCCCGCCTCAGCGGTACTTACTAAAATATTCCCCGCCACAGTGGTGTATTTGAGCTAGGTACAAATCTAACTCTCTGATTGGACAAATTACAGTTGAGGTATAGCACGTCAACGGTCAATTGTCCAATCAGAGAGTTAGATTTATACCAACGTAACCAGTAATTTTATCATAGAATTACCATCCGGTTTTAAACTATTTTCCCTCTTATCTCTAGTGTGTGCTTCAAAGTATTCCGGTGGATGTGTTTCGTATTTTCCAAATTTTCATGTTTCGAAGAATCCCGCCATGGTGGAGAAGTTCGAGAATGAATTGATGTAAGTTGGTTCACTATATGACTGGCTGGCTTCATTTTCATTATTACATCGTTGCCAAGATATTGAGCGTGGGCAGTTAGGTGAAACATTCTGCTTTGTTCACTGTAAACTTATAGTGCCTATGACACGAAAATTAAGTTTGTCTTATATGAAAGAACACTTAAAATGACAGAGTAACATCTTTTGTAGATTTTCGTTTTCTTGCTTCGTTGCTGAGATATTTCAGTTTGTATCATATGCAAATGACAATGGCGTGACGTACACGTGCATAATGACTTACCAGAGAAGGCTATTTATCTTTGCTAATATAAAACCAAATTTAATTTGAATGAAGCATGTGCGTGAGTACTTCCCACAACACGGAACATGTACAATTTCAAGTGATTTTGTGTGATAATAATAAAGATATATAACCTTCTCCGATAAGTCATTATGCACGTGTACGTCACGCCATTGTCATTTACATATGATACAAACTGAAATATCTCAGCAACGAAGCAAGGAAACGAAAAACTACAAAAGATGTTACTCTGTCATTTTAAGTGTTCTTTCATATAAGACAAACTTAATTTTCGTGTCATAGGCACTTTAAGTAAAATTACTTATTATCCAACTTTGTTGCTACAATCCAGGTAACGCGATAGACGAGCACACATTTCTAGCGATATTTGGACAGTCGGTTATTTGGACTCTCAAATTTCCTGTTTGAAACCGGTTTTTCCCGCGCTTTTCTTCCGTGATTATTTTGAAAGCCGTCGAGGCTTTGTTTGGCGAAAATTGTAAGGAAAAAAGTAAGATTTTTATCTAATAAATAAATAAATAACTTATTAAGCTGTTTAGTTTATAGTATATTTTACTCATGGTTTGCATTTTGTCTCGCTCTGCGAGCTCACCTGCAAAATACGCACGAGTCGTAAAATATCGACCCATAATACATAAAACTGTCTAATAAGATGTATGTATTTCTTTGTATTTCTAGTCGTTATTTAACAAGAAAAATAGGATTTGAAGCCGTTATGCGGGTTAGGTGTACCAAAGGTAAATATATTTATTCGAAGGTTTTACGTGTGTTTTCAAGTCATTTTATTTTCTTGCGCTATGCACATGCGTCAGCTGTCAAAGCCTGTGCTAAATTAACAAGTGTGCATCCAGAATGGTTTGAGGAAAAGTTCGAGAATATTAAACAATTATTGGATGAGACTGAACATGATATCAAGGGTTATCGATTATGGAGAATGTTGACCACTAAAAAGCGGTCATGAAGTTTGAATATATATATATGAATATGGGACCATCGTAATCGAGTGTAAATGCGAAATATTGATTCTATACCAGCATTACCACCGCTAGATATACCAAACCCTTAGCTCATTACAAGGGCTTCCATAGCTCAGAGAGTTAGAGCGCTGATCTAGAGTTCCAAGGTCGTTTGGTCTGTCTTTACGGCAAAATTATCCTGCCCTTGGTCTTTTCGCACAGACCTCGCTCCTTCGTCTCTCGGTCTTAATACTGAAAGACGACGGGCAGGATAATTTTGCCGTAAAGAAGTAATATATATTCAACCACTTCTGTTTATTCTGCATCGTAATCGAGTATAAATGCCAAAAATTGGTTTCGATATACAGTGAACTCTCTGTAAGGCGGACACTCTCGGGACCAAATTAATTGTCCGCCTTAGAGAGGTGTCCAGACGTCAAAACTAAAATAAGAATTTTATACTTGTGCAGAATATATGGTTAACCTTAACAAAACCCCTTTGCATCGCATATGTAATTGTTTTTAACTCAAGGGTTTCAAGACGTTATTTTATGGCATTATGTTTTATGTATAATTTTTTTAAAATGTCGCTATATGTTGTTTTGCTCAAACATTCCCCACTTGCTTATTTTCCTCAGGTCTTAGTATCCACACTTTCCACGGGAATTTCTTCGTACGATCTACTGACCTTCTTTCCTTGCCTAATGTCAACCCGGATGCAGTATTTTCGATGCAGATCTCCATCGAAGAATCTCTGGCAGATACGGAGCTCGCTTGCTTTCAGTCAGCCTTACTGTACACTAGTTCTAGAGGTAAGCGCGTGTTGAGAACATAAGTGTTGCCGCCTGCACTGTATATATGACGGGCAGTATTGCAAATCTGAAAACAACTTAAAAGTCACGATAAACAGAATGGGTTTGCTATAACGCGGGCGATGATCGAGGATGAGCATGAAATATTGTTGGTCAGCAGTCACATTAACTTGATAACATCAAGGAAAATACAGCCGGGGGTTAGGGTTAGGAAGATACTTAGGGAGGTTTACCGACTATGTCCCGGAAATTTTTGGCCATGATTGTAGTTGTAGCACCTCGCGCTGAGGAAGTTGTAGTCTTCGCCTGAGTACGAGATTTTTAAATAAACGTCTACTCTAACCAACAAAACATTTTTTGCAGGAGAACGGAGAATTAGAGTGCACAATTTAGCATTACCTGTGACAAAAAAGATGAGTGATATTTATGCTGGCGCGAATGCTGAAGCAATTGCTCTCATGTTGTCGAAGATGGGTAGGTGACATTATTGCTTTCATGTGAAAACAGATGTTCCTTGTTCTAAAGCTCTTTATCTGTTATTTTCAGCTGTTGATCGTACTTTATCAGCTTCACTAGGGGATGCAAGAGAGGTACGTATCCTGAACTATACTGGATAATACACGACCTAGACGGCCCTGTTCACACTAAGATCAATCTTAGATCGATCTTAATTCGATCCGAGATTAGGACCGTGAGAGTTCACACTGGTTGCTAAGGTAGATCGAGATTGATCTCCAGAACGTTTTGCATTCACACTGTAGACCACCTCTGGAAGTGGACTGGCTCAGATCGAGCTGCGATCGATCTTAAATCGTAGTCTACCATTCACACTGAGCTCGCTTTACCTCAGATTGACCTGAGATCGATCTCAAAATGCAATGTGAAGTAAAAATTCCGATCACGTATTTTTGAATAAAAGCTTATCGTCTAAAATAACAATTTTCCAAGATCAGCGCTTTTCTGGATATCGCATGTCAAAGTTGGCCCGTTGCCGTAGTTTAACGTTACAAAATAGTGAAATCCTGGGATTTTACGGAGTTGACGTATGCAGATGGGCTAATATTCCACAATCTATTGTTGTTATGCATAGTTGTACATCTGCATACAGTAGTACGTCATCAGAACCTCTAGCCGAGATGTTGAGAACTCAGATTTCTCTAAAAGTGGATTAGCCATGCCAAACTTTAAGAGATTATAGCTCCAAGACTATATTAATCTAGTATTCACTTGAACACTTATGAATTATTAACGAATTTTTAAAAGAATGTTTATAAATAATACATTATTTGTGGTTGTAGGCACTTGAAAGGGGTATTCCAGCCAAAATCCAATGAAGTTAATATGAAAGATCTTACTGACGTTAGTTGATTCCAAAAGTTTCAGCATTCTTATCAATATAGTTAAGAAGACATGGCTAGTTGAAGTTGAAAATTTGGTGATTTTGACGCCATTTTTGTTTTTCAAATATGACGTCTTGAGTGCTTCTTTATCGGCAGTGGAGTTGTTTTGATGGCGATCACATCGTGATAGCTGCTGTGGGTGCTCTTTGGATGGAAATTAATTGAAATAAATTATTTAATTCTTCGTGCGGGAAAATAGAGAAGCTTCTTAGACAGAAAGGAAACAAATATGGCGTCGAAATTAGACAAACCCTCCAACTTGTTATATCTTAACTTAATTTATTTGAATGCCGAAATTTTGAAAATAAACTAAAGTCAGTAAGTTCTTTCACTTGTATTTTGACTGGTGTACCCCTTAAAAGGGGAATAACGGCCATGTCTGAGAACAAAATATGCTAATTAGAAATCTATTGTCGAGGTACACCAATGTTGTGGCGACTATATAAGGTAATTTGAAAATGTGACTATTGCGTGTTATCCTTCACAGGCTTTGATGAACGCTATTGTTGACTGTCTCGGGATATATAAATCCGCGGTGTCGGGGCATAGTGGACAACTACTTGCACCGAAGTCTCTGAGGTCCTTGCCTCTATATATACTGTCATTGATGAAGCAGGTAAGAAGTGTGAGGGTTTTGTTTTTTCGAGGAACAATGATGTATCGGTCATGTAACTTCACATATAGAGCGCAGATTTAAACTTTCTTGAAGACGGACGATCGGACAGATGGATGTACATTTGAATAGATGGGTGGCGGAGGGGGTGGTTGGATGGATGGGTAGTTGGATGTATGGGTTGGTGGCTGGTCGGTTGGTTGGTTGGCTAGTTTACTAATGTATGCCTGGGTGGTTGGTTGGATGTATACGTGGTTTGTTGGATGGGATAGATGGAATCCGGGGTTAAGTACTGAATAAGTGAAAACTAAATTCAAGACTCGCGTAATTGTGGAGTCGTTTTTATTTTCTAGAATGCATTGCGACTTGGTTACACTTCCAGCTTGGATAGCAGATGCTTTGCATTGCAGCAGTTTAAAGTAATGCCGTTCAACGTGGCCTTACTTACTATTTATCCCGCTTTATACTCACTTCACGATATGACTGATGAGGTACGTTTATAAATGTAGCATTAGCTGTAAAACTATCGCTTAAAATTTTAATTTTAAGATTTAAGGCAATATATGGCATTGCACCGGTATATCTAAACTCGATGCAAACCTACTATAGTGCTACAGTACCCTCTGCGATTAAGAAACTCCTGACAGTACCATAATATAATGTACAAAGCTATGGAAGGCGACCTTCACAGCTCACAGCTCCCCGTCTATGAAACAATCTACCGGACAAAATAAGGAAATTGAAAACACTTTGTTTGGGCGTGTATATCGATATTTTTAGTACTTCAATATTTGTTTTACTTATATAAATTTATTTCTATGTATTCCCGATATTTAAACGTAGTATTGTTTAGCGCTATTTCTTGTCTAGTAGAAATGCTATATTAATAAAGGTTTTTATTATTAATTTAGTTATTATTATTATTATTATTATTATTTATGTTGTTGTTATTGTCTTTTAGGGTGCAATCGAGACAAAGTCTGGCTCGGTTCCTCAGCCAGCTCGTCTTCTACTCTCTGGTGAGAAACTTTCAAGTGTTGGAATATTTCTCATGGATGCTGGTCAGGTACGGCTACAGTCTCCACAACAATTGTTAAAGTGCCCCTATGATCAAATAGACGACTTTCACGATCATGCGCAGTAGCAACAAATATTCAAATTTTCATCGTAGGTAAAAACAACTGTTTCAGCTGGAAAGAGCATCTTGAAAATAGTAGAAGTGCAAAGTTTGAAAGGAATTGTGTAAAAAGGAAGAAGTTACACAAGCAGAAAGTTGGCCATTTCAAAAGGATTTATTAGTGATTTAATAAGGATTTTGGCTTGGCGGGCGGGCGTTGCACACCAAGCCAAAATCCCTATTAAATCCATAGTGAAGAGCAAAACTTCCAAAGTGTGTAGCTTTCGCACTATTTGCCCGATTAGTTTCAAACTTTGCACTTTTACTATTTTTAATATGATCCTTCTAGCTAAAACAGTTGTTTTTACCTCATATGAAAATTTGAAATAAAAATGCTACTGCGCATGACCCTGAAACTCGTCTATTATCGAAAGTTCTTTTGTTAACTGAACAAACTTAACAAATTTACCAGAAATATGATAAACAAAACCATATTTCTCTAAAACTAAACATATTAGAACAAAACCCATTCTCGTGTAAGGCGACAAATAACTCTCATTTAAGCAACAGTTGTTTGGGGGGTGCAGTGTCCCTTTGATTACACGAGCAAAATCATGATTACTTATTTATTATGATGCATGAAAAAATAATGATTCAAAACAACCCATTACACATGATACACTCCGCAGTGCAATTAACGAAATGGTTGCAATTCTCTCGACCAATCAGAATGCAGTAATTAAATGTAATTGCTGTTTCAAAATTATTATTTTTGCAGGAATTTTATATCTGGGTGGCAAAGCAAGCCGCAAATGAAGACATACAGTGTTTGTTTGGGGTTCCGAACTTCGCCAGCATTCCTGAAACTATGGTAATTGCTAATTTTCACCTCAATAATAGACCTTAACCATTATGATGTATGAAATATCAGTGACTACTGCTACCATAATTCCTTGCGAGATTTCCTTTCTTTTAAATTCCCTCTGGGATACGAAAAACAATTGCTCGACTTAACATCACTAAAAAGATATACAGAAAAGGATTATCATGGTAGTGGTCATTAATAGATTGGTGCGTCATCATGACAGTCTATAGTGTTGCGACACGTTTTGAATATTTCATAATTTACGATAGTAAATAAAATTTACCCAAAGTTAGTGGTTTAAAACACGAGGGGATAGCCGGGTGTTTTATACCCAATAAAGCTCGTGCAGTGCGCGTTTTTTAGTAGCTTCAAAGTGTCTGAGCCTTAAAACGAGCGAGAGATTTATAAAAAACCGTGTCTTTATCACGTATAATAGAAATACGTATACGCAATAACCCCTCGCCCGCCTGTCCTATCAGATAACATTTTTAGATTAATATTTCCAGGAATATATTATATGTTTCGCAATCATAATGGTCCCCAGTACCTCTCGCACACCCTGTATTTGTGGATCACAAATCGGAAAAGGCGGGTTTTTTTGAACGTTACCTCGATCAATATTTATTTGGAATCACCGAATCTAAATACATAATAAATATGCCTGTTATATTACGTTAACGTACATACACTTCGTAAAAACCTGTTTATCCCGTGCAATAGTGGAACAATTTCCTTTCGTTGGTATGTCATTTTTTCGCTACTTTTTTATTTTAGGCAGCTCTCCCAAACCTCGACAATACGCTATCCAACAGAGTGAGGTCGTTTATTGATTACCTACAATCTGAAAGAACAAATCATGCCAATCTATATATTTTAAGGTAAAGTACATTTATAGTGCATTTACACGAGGCATGCACTATATACTACGTAAACCGACACATTTCTTGCATTAAGCCCCAGCCAAAATCTTATACTGAGGCTCTACATAACTATATTTACATGCAACTCACAAGCAATATGCGGTAACTGGTCGTTTCATCCCCATGTCTTTCGCCCCCCAGTCGTTTCGTTCCCCAGTCGTTTCGCCACTAAGTCGCTTCGCCACTAAGTCGTTTCGTCCCAAGTCATTTCGCCCCCCAGTCGTTTCGCCCCCCAGTCGATTCGCCCTCCAGTCGTTTCGCCCCCAAGTCGTTTCGCCTCCAAGTCGTTTCGCCTCCAAGTCGTTTCGCCACCAAGTCGTTTCGCCCTTTCAGTTGTTTCGCCCCTTCAGTTGTTTCGCCACCAATTTCAGCTATGTGATTAGTCCTGTCCCCGCTTCCAGTGGTAAACATCGTACAACAAACTGTACGATCAACTTCACACATACCTGTACTCCTAGGTTCAAACCATTTACTTTATAATAATATCGTTTATTGGTTTATATACTGTGGGCTAATTTACCTCTTTCTATTCAGGGACAACAGTAGAATGCGAATGAAGTTTATTGATAAATTAATGAATGACAGGACTGAAACGTTGATGTCCTACTACGAATTCCTGATTCACTTGCAAGGGCAGATCAACTGATTATGAGAAATTCATTTCAACTGGACAAACATAATCTGAACAAGGGTGGCGGCTACGGCGACTAATGTACACAACCGCTGAAACTCCTGCAGCTGGTCCCCCTGGCTGCGGTTGGTTGAATTCCACGTTTCCTGGAAAGCAGTATGAAAAACGATGAATTACAAGAAGTTGCCGATATCAAAATGGAGATTCTGAATATTTTAAGTGTAACCACTTAGTTTTCCCGAATATCGTTATTAAATAATCTTCATGATTCTGTAGCTCTTTTGTTTTATGTTTCATTGATACTTTTGCACAAAAATTATCGCCAATGCTATATTTCCATTGATCTCAAAAATAGGACTGGATTAGGTTTCTATTGTATCTGATGAGCTGACTCCGAGTTTGCAGCAAACCAAACTGTGACACTCGCGAAATAGGTTCAGTGTCTGGCCAATATAGTTTCTTTGTTAACATTAAACGCATTATTAAACCTAATTTGACGTCTCATATTAGGCTTCTCTCACTGGATAATTAGAGCCAACGGCGGCCATTACTAAGGGACCAAAGTCGCAGTAAATCTGTAGGTAGGCCATGAATCGTTTTACCCAGTAATTTGAAAAATGTCTTCTGGTCCTCTTTATAGTAAAATTATTTTATTTTGTCGATGGTAAGAGCACATAATCGAACAAAAAACCTCATAGGATCCTCAGTTGGTCCCTTAGTAAGGGCGCACTTCCGGCTTCATTTTCTGAACAATAGTTGCTCGATCCAGTCTTCTTTCGAGATGAGTGTATATAAAAAAAAGTCGTAAACGGTCGTCGCCATCGCTGACGGTATTAACCTGGAACCGAGTAAGAATGTCTGAAGTACAATTTTTGTTTGGGTTTGTCGGAGTTCGCTTCATAGTGTGGTGTTTAGTATGTTGGGTTGTGTGCGGAAGGATTTTGGTTCAATTCCATTTTGCGATTCATTTTATTTTTCGTTATTTCTTTTTTCTTCGTTCTTTTTTAGTGCAAAGTTTTGTGATGAGTGGCGATGATTTCACACGATACAGTCAGGCATAGTGTAAACTATTGTTAATTCCTGGGGGTGTAGCGGCGTAATTATTTTGTAGTATTTCGGTACTTCGAAGACTAATGTAGCTCAAAATGTTAATGTAAATCTCCTAAACAACGATGGGAGACAGGTTAGTGATTTTTCGACGCATATTTTTACGTACAAAATCTTTGAACATTTTGATCTTTATGATCTTGAGTGTTTCATATATTCTGGAGTGAAAGGAATTTCGCCCCCGGATTTTAATGTTATCATTCTACTGCGCACGTGCGATCTTGAATTATATTCCTAATTCTGATCTTGCGAACAACACACATGGTGGAACGTGAAGCGGCCAATAAGTCCCTTCACGAAACAAGGACTTTGTGGACTTGTTAAACATGATCGAGGCGAAAGGATTGATTATCGTTTATGGGGCGACGAAGATGTAAAATGAAGCGTTCATGCCTATATTAAACGGCGTATTTAAAAATTATGTTAGATTGCAGAATACCCGTCCACTTTCACGACTTCCGTTTGTTAAAGGGAAATGGCAATAAAAATTTTTTTTGTCTCATTTGAAAGAACATTAAAAATTATATATGAAGACCTTTTACAGATTTTCCATATCGTTCTTGGTTCTGTAAATATTTCACTTCTTTTTAAAGAACATTGAACATTCCGCCATCTTGGATATGCATAACCATCCTTGGATATGCGTGACGTCACAACCAGGGTAGAAATGTTTTTTATATCAGCAATTATCGAGTCATTATAGATGCTAAATCGTAGTTGTTTTGGGTGTTGTATACTTTTAAGTGAACTAGCAATCCATTTGAACGCATTCCACTGATATTTGGGCAATTATTTACAACTTTTACAATGTTTACCCAGGTTTTGACGTCACTTAATTAGATCTAATTATAAAACAAGATGGCGGATTGCAGATATTTTTGTTCACACGGGGAAATTTTAAAAGGTCTTCATATATTATTTTAAATGTTCTTTCAAATGAGACAAAAAATTTTTTTATTGCCATGTCCCTTTAATCAGCCTCGTTTTTTAATCAGCCTTGTTTTTTTTTAATCAGCCTCGTTTTTTCATTTCCCTGTAATCAGCCTCGTTTTCCCCCCTCATCATTTCCCTTTAATCAGCTTCGTTCTTTAAAGTCACTCGTCCTGCTTGAGCTGGATAATAGAGGTTTACTAGTGACTTTAGTGTGGCTATTTAAAAAAATATCCCGGTTTATCATCAGTGCCCGCATCAAATTTTCATGCCATACTGTTTCATGTCAATCTCTCGCACAAATATGCGGTAAGAACATGTTTCGCACGCTAGGCATAGCGGCAAAGTCAAACGTTGAAAATAAATATTTTACGATTAACCTAAGGTTAGTGCACCTAACCCCAAAATATTTTTAGCGATATCAAATCTTGATATGATTTCTAGTATTTCTGCAAAAACAAAAATGAATTTCTTAAAATCCTCCGATTTTTATGGCAGTTAGGCGCTTTTCGATTGCCACTCGTTCCAGACTCCTCGTAGACACGGAAGTAAATTTTGTGACGTCACGCAAGGTACTCGTCTCGATAAACTTTAAATTGTCGGTTTATCTACCTTGATATACTGCGTTCAATCAATATTATTCCACATTTTTGGTCAAAATATTGCCGAAAACATTGTGGTTAGAGCCCGTAAGCGCTAGTTTCAACGTTGCATCATCAGCACCAATTCCTCTGTTTCTATCCTATTACTGTCTTGCTTAGCTTGTTTCATGACCTGCGTATAAGTGGTGTCCATTTTGCCAGACTTTTTAGGTTCGCCCTTGTAATAGTCGGCAAAAGTGAGCTGTTTAATATAACAGTTTTCGTCAGCTCTCACACAGTGACCAATCCAATTGGACTGTTGCCGCTGTATGAAATCTGTTAGCGGCTCAGCTCCACAGATCTTCGTGACTTCTTCATTTTTTAGGCGGAATTTAGCGAATTCTCCCTCTGTACCGTCTTTTCGCGTATAGGTGTGGCGGGTCGTCTGCCTCTGGTAACCACATTTTATCATGTGTCTCTGGAGTTGAATGTAGGCACTTTCGATCTTTTCGAGCTGGCGTTTGGTCAACACCCAACATTGGCAGCCATACGTAAATCTTGATCTGACTAGACTTTCCAAGAAACGGATACGGGTCTTCAGGGCAATTTTTCGATTTTTGAAAAAGTCCGCAAGTTCAAAGAACTTGCAGGTGGCGTTGGTGATTCTGGCACTGATCTCGGAGTCTCCAGTGGAGCTGTTGTTATATTCGATCAGGGCGCCAAGGTACTTAAACTCTTTTCTATTTTTGATGTTTTCGGAACCGAGAGAGGCGATGGTGATTGGGTAGACGTCATTTATGGTAGATTTTCCGAGTTTCCAGTTGAGAATGAGAGTCTCGGTTTTCTCAATGTTGATAGTGAGGCCATAGTTGATGAATACCCCGTTTAGGATGTTGAGCATTTTGTCGAGGTGAGTGGCACTCAACGCAAAAATGACCAAATCATCAGCATATCCAAGCCAACGTAATATTAACATACCGGTCACAATTTCATTTGATATTACGCATTGGATGGGGATTTTAAACGGGATTTCCAGTGGCGGGATGCCCTCCTCTTTGCATCGTTTGGCAAAAACTTCTTTGCGTTCGTTTGCTGATTGTGAAAAGATGGTTATCAGTTGTGTAGCTGTCAATTGCATGAATAAATCGTGCTTAAGTTCAGGTATAAGTCTTCACACTATATTCCTTATCACAAAAAATATTTTGTTAGATTGCAGAATACCCGTCTATACTTTCTCGACTTCCGCTTGTTAATCAGCCTTGAGCATTGAGGCCATTTAAAAATATTCCGGTTTATTATCAGCGCTCGCAGCAAATTTTCGTGCCACACTGTTTCATGTCAATCTCTCGCTCAACACAAACGGTAAGAACATTCTGCGCACGCTGGGCAAAGCGGCAAAGTCAAACGTTGAAAATAAATATTTCGACCGCGATTAACCTAGCAAAGAAAAGAAAGAGAATCTGGGTTGACTTCGTGAAGGCAAAACGGGTCTTCGAACCTTCGAAGGCTTCGACTATAATGTTCATCTCACTTCATGCCTGAAGATTACGAGCGAAGGTTTTCCATTTTGCCTGCCCAAACGAAGCCAAATTATCCTAAATTAAATCTCGGGATTTGTGTATACCCAACCATTCATGCTGTCGCGCCGAAAGATTCAAACGAACCAGTCTAGAAGTCCTAGGAACAGTGATTTTATACCTATTAATACCTATGAATCATATGATAGCTATTATATGAATAATTTTTCTATGAATCATATGATAGCTATGATGCCTAATTTGACAAGGCAATTGGCGGGGGGTGCGCATGCCCCTGTAAATCCATCACTGCCCAGGAATAGTCGAATGGTGAGTCTGTTGACACAGCTTTTTTCCCGATATTTTACCGACTACCTTGCGTGACGTCAGAAAACGTGCTAGATCCAGGCTCCTGGTTGTCAAAAAATACGACGGCGCCGGGCCATCAAAAGCTAAATTCAAAAGGCCATAAAAATCGAACGATTTAATGCCTAAATTGAAAAAAATTTTCACTTAAATGCTAGAAGTCATACCAAGACTTGATATCGCTAAAAAAACATTTTGCGGTTAGGTGCACGTTAACCATGTTTAAACCGGCGTACACTAATCTGCCTTGAGCATTGACAAATTGCCCAAAATTCGTCTAATTGTCGAGAACTTCATGTAATGACATTATAATCCGAACGAACACGTGATTATGATGTCAGAGACCTCGAACTGTTATTTTTCTATTGAGTATAGTTTCTGTGGAACCAGAGTCTGATATTTTATCAAAGAGTCTAAAGGAGTATAGTTCTATCGAGTATAGTCGTATTATAACATTTGGTGCCGACTCCCGGGACTAATTGTCCAGAAAAAAGAAAGAAAATCAATCTGAAGTCAAGCTGTCAACGCCTGAAATTGACAACATGGCAAGAATTAAAGAAGAAACTTCAAACGCGAAATGGGCACAGATCCTTTGTGAAGAAGGTGATTAAGAACACTCACGATTTGATGAAAGATGGATCTGACGATTGTCGCCCGAATCTCGAGTCATTCAAGATAGCGCTCGTAAAACAACAAAAAGATTTGGAACTGTTAGATAATCAAATAGCCGAGTTGCTTGACGCTGACGCCATTGAAAATGAAATTTTTGAAAAGTGTGATTTTGATGCCGCCGTGCAAGAATCAATCTGTACAGTATCTACATATCTCAAAGATAGTGATATTACTAACTCAAAAACACAAGTTCAACATTCTCAACCCGATCAAAACAACGCAAATATAGCGAACAGCTACAAGGACACGCTTCGAAGCCAGTGAATAAAACAAAGACTCCCGAAGCGGTCATTGTCACGCTTCGATGGAGACCCAACGAAGTGGATAACTTTGTGTACAGTTTCGCATCAGCAATTCATGACAACGATGATTTGAACGACGGGATGGATCAGCGATCAACGCTATAACGGGGTTGCCACTTACGAGCGCTATATTATAAAGAAGCAGTCGCTCTGCTAAAGGAACGATTTGGTAATAAGCAAGTCATCATCTCAAAACATATTGATGCAATTACCAGTGGTCAACGACGACGACGACCTCAAGAAGTTGCGCCAACTTTACGACAAAACCGAAGCGACCGTGAGAAGTTTGAATGGCATCTCTCCAGACACGTATGGGACCTAAAGATTTACGTCTGATCTTAAGTCGAAAGCTGTCGGATGAATGATCTGAATTCCTTGTTGAAATCATTTCGAGAGGAGCTGCAATTGCGGGAGAAATGTGCCTGTGGATCCCTGATGGTTAAAGAGAAGAGAAGCGATTCGAATTTCAACCGTAATAAACAACCGTCAATAACAGGCGCCTTCCACACGAATTCCGACAAGTCTACCCAAAATTCGCCCTCAGAAAAGGAGAAAGAAAAGGTAAATGAAACGTTTTGGTGTACATTTTGTCGTGGAAACCAAACGAGTCTGTTACTTGTTCTGTTGTTACCGAACCCGAAGCAAGAAGAAGTATTCTACGCCAAAGAGGAAAGTGTTTTGTTTGTCTGCGAAGTGGCCAAATAAGTCGTAATTGTGGCAGCCAACGTAATTGTTTTCGCTGTGGAGCTAGAAAAAGTTTAAATCTTCAATCAATTGGCTCTGAAACAGTCATGATAAAAACGTTTGGCAAAGAACAACCATCTGTAAAGAAATGTGTTGACTTGCAACTTGCAGTAGAATGTGTTGATAATCTCAAAGTATACATCAATGCCTATGAAATTGACCTCATCTGCAGTCCATTGTCCAACCAATCTATTGAAATTGCACAAGAGAACTATCACCATTTGCAAGATCTTAACTGGCTGATGTTTCACCCAGGGGAAGTGATGAAGGACTAGAAGTTGATGTCATGATTGGAGCAGATTTCTATTGGCCCTGTGGCAGTGGGAACCCGTCTTGGCTACGTCCTGAGTGGCCCTATTGATCTAGATCTCCCAGAGAAGAAGCAAGTCACATCTAATCTAAGCTTAGCGCATTCAATGAAAACGGAATGTTTCACACTACCACCGGATCCGGCCACACCAGATTTAGCCTTGAATGAAGAGTTGGCAAGATTTTGGGACTATGATACCCTTGGCATCAAGGACGGTGAAACAGATATGTACGAGGATTATCTGAAAACCATTAAGCAAAATGAATGTCGTCATGAAGTATCTCTGTCTTTCAAACAAGATCATCCAATTATCCCAGGCAACTACACCACAGCCCACGCTAGCGGCTTCATTCATTAGTCAGACAATTAAAGTCGTCGCCAGATGTTCTTCACGAGTATGAAAGAGTTATTAAGGAACAATTGAACTCTGGAGTAATTCAAGAAGTAAAGAGAGAAGAAGAGAAGAATGTCACCCCAGGCACAGTGCGTTATATTCCACAAGAGAAGTAGTCAGAGAAGATAAGAGCACTACCAAGCTCAGGGTAGTATATGATGCAAGTTCAAAGCAAGGCCAATAAGCAAGTCTGAATGAATGTTTGCTGCCTGGTCCATCTTTGATTCCTTTGATATTCGATATCCTGATGCATTTTCGGTCGAGGAAGATAGCACTGGTTGGAGATCTGGAAAAAGCCTTCCTGAACGTAGAGATTACACAAGAGCAAAGAGATCTACTGAGATTCCTATGGGTGGATGATTTAGAATCCAAGTGTCCGAAAGAGATTGTCCTTCGATTTACACGACTCGTCTTTGGTCTAGTATGCTCTCGCTTCATTTTGAACGCAGTTTTAAGAAATCATCTAGCCAAGTATCAAGCCGCTGATCCTCAGTTTGTTCTTGACGTGGTAAAGTCATTATATGTGGACGATTATGCGTCTGGAAGAAAATCAGTCCAAGAATGTTTCAACCTTTATCGAAGGCTCAAGGGATGCTTCAGAGAAGGAGGATTCAACATGAGGAAATGGGCAACCAATAGTAAAGAGCTGAATGAAAAGACAACTCAAGAAGAAATCTCGTTATCAGCAACAGCAGAAGCTCAAGTTTCAAGGAATGTGTTGCAGTCCCACATAGTCGAAGAAGATGAAGGATACTGCAAGACCACTTTAAGCAACGCAGTTTGTACCGACGACGAAATCAAGGTCATGGGAGTGGTGTGGGACAAGAACTCTGACACCCTGAAATTCAAGTTCTCGATAGATCTAGTCAACCATACCGAGAATAAGCCTGTTACCAAACGAGTGATCCTCAGCACAACTGCTAGATTCTACGATCCGCTTGGTTTATTATCACCCGTTACAGTGACACTGAAAAGTTTGGTCTGGATAATTCAGAAAGAATTACAGTAATAATAATAGTTTTATTATACATTGTTCAAAATAGTCTTTCTGAAAATATACAAACAAATCTACTACAAGCCATTTTTTATTTTTTTATTTTCGCGCGCTTAGTCCTAGTGACGTCATCAGCGTTCAATTATTTTTGTTTTGGACACATCCGTGCAATAATTCACAGTATTCGACGGAAATGACGTCGCGCCTGCCGGACATTGAGAATTCACTGGAGTATGTTGACCAATAAGAAACGAGAATGAAGTTTGAATGTATAATAATATAATAGTAATTGGTAGCAATTTGACTAAAAATATGCGTCGCCTTCCCAAACTTATCCTCCCAGTGTGCTCTGGTAACCCACTCAACTGGCAGTCCTTTTGGGACTCCTTCGATGCGGCTGTTGTGGTAATCATGGTAATCCTTCTTTAAATGAGATCCAACAACTCAACTATTTGAAAGCCCAACTCAATAGGATGCTCTACAAGCAATAGCTGGCTCTGGATAGATTTGGCCAACCTCACAAGATTGTTAATGCCCATATGCAGGCACTCCTGGATATCTCCACTCCAAACGAGTATCTAGATAGTTTTCAAGGTTTCTATGAAACCCTGGAAACCCATATTTGGGGTCTTAATCACTTGGAAAGGTTCAAGAATCCTATGGTGAACTCTTAATACCCATAATATTAGGAAAACTACCAAACGAATTCAGAAAGAACTTGGGAGAACATGGAATCTTAGACTGGACAATTGATCAGCTTTGACATGCTATCCAGAAGGAACTGAGGATCCTAGAAGCAAGACAGTCGGGAAACAACAACATCAACCATTACCTCAGCCTTTCCAGCTCATGGTGCTGCCACCACCACCTCATAACACCCTTCTCTGTGTCTACTGCAAACGAGATCATTCATCAAATGCGTGCAAGGTTATCGCAGATCATCAACGGTTCGCAATTATCAAGAAAAGTTATCTTTGCTTCAACTGCTTTGTACGTCATAATGCTTCCCAATGCCGTTCCCGTAATCGTTACAAAAACTAACCGTAAACACCACACTAGTCTTTGTCGGTTGCACCGACAACCCATCACTTAAGCATCCAGTGGCAGCTCAACTACCACTCGTGCAGATGCCTATACTCTTTGTTCTCAACATTCTTTTATTACACAGTCCCTTGCTAGGAAACTTGGTTTATATGCTGATAAAAGAGAATCCATCTTCCTTTCCGCATTTGGAGCTAACGCACCACTGCAAAGAAATCTAGATGTTGCAACTATCAACATAGAAACAGAATTCTTTGGAACAATTCCTATCCAAGTCTTCATCGTACCTAAGATTGCTGCTCCACACAAAATAAAGTTAGGACATCTGTTAAGGATGTTACCTACTTGAAAGGCCTTAAGCTTGCTCATCCCTTAACAAAATACGAGAATTTTGAGATTTCCCTACTAGTAGGAGAAGATCACTATTGGGATATGTAGTACAAGACACCATCATTTATGGAGATGGCCCGACAGCGAGGCAGTCAAAGTTAGGAGTAGATTACCCCCCCCCCATCTGGCATGCGCCCCACAATGCATTGCACGTTTGGCGCCGGAAGTAACGTTACCCTTTGGACGAAGTAACGTTACCTCGTTACAAGGGTGACGTCACTCTAGGTAACGTTACCTTGTTACGGCGCCTGATGACGTCATCCCCGAAAGTAAGTAACGTTACCTGGAGATAACGTTACCTTAGTATTCATACGCCCGAACGTTACCTCGTTACAAGGGTGACGTCACTCAAGGTAACGTTACCTTGTTACGGCGCCTGATGACGTCATCCCCGAAAGTAAGTAATGAGGTAACGTTACCGGTAACGTTACCTGGAGGTAACGTTACCTTAGTATTCATACGCCCGAATGTTACCTGTAGGTAACGTTACCTTTGCACCGCGATACACCAATGTGGTGATCGCAGCCTTTACTACCGCCTATGCACGACTCAAGCTTTACGGGGTGTTGGACGATCTACAAGAAAGAGTGCTGTACTATGACACAGATTCGGTGATCTTCGTCAGCAAACTCGGCGATCCAGAACCTCCGACAGGTCCATATCTTGGTGAACTCACCGATGAGTTGAAAGGGGATCATATTACGACCTTCATCTCCGGAGGACCAAAGAACTATTGTTATAAAACCAGTTCCAACAAAATCGAAACGAAAATACGTGGGATCACTCTGAATTGCACCGCAAGGCAAACAGTGAACTTTGATGTTATTCGTGCATTGGTGTACTTACATGCAAAATGTAATGTCAGTGGCCACGTTTCCGTGGACATCCCGTTCAAGATAACCCGGGACACAAAGACAACAAACATTGTGACCAAACGCATGAAAAAGGATTATCGTATTGTTTATAACAAACGTATTATTGTGGAGGATTACAAAACATTACCTTATGGATTTTAAAACACAGTTAAAAAAGTTTTAAAGAACAGTTATATTTGTTGAAATACAGTTATATACGTGTTGAAATACATAGAACAGTCGTAAATGTTTTAAAATAAATCGTTTGATCTCAAAGTTAATTTCCGATCTTTAGTTTGTGGTAATGATCCAAATTTACCCCTGTCTGTTCTTCCAACAGCTTGATTTGTTTAGCATTCTTCATGTTAAGGTCCCCCATCATCATTTCTTTGGCGTTCATATGATAGACAAAGGTTTTCCCCTGGGGGGCTGGGGGTACCGTTAAACCATTCAATGCTTCTAATATAACTTGCGTCAATATAATTGAATGTATCGTCTGGTTGTCAATAAGTGCTGCCGGTATCATATTCTTCTGTATCAAAAGTCTCATCAAATCCAAGGTTGCCAGGTTTCCCTCTTGCGTTATGGTTTTGGTCGAAAGCCATTGGGTTACGATGTTTCTCCAAGACATGTTGCTTCTATCAAATGTTTGTCTGATCTGATCAAAAATCAGAAAAGGTACAGTGTTTTATAGGATTTTGTTACATTTGCACGCATGCGCTTTCACGTTTATACATATTGCTTATAGAATAACTTTCATCTTGTCAAGAAACTTTCCCATAATATCATAATGTTCAGAAATGTATCCGTGACTAACGCAAGCGTACCAGATCTTTTCAATAAACTCTCTGTTAGTAAATGTTTTATCATCGTCAAAGACGGGAACCCATTTCTCTATTTCTTCCTCTGTCAACTCATCTAGGATTTTATTGTCAAAATTAGAAGCACACATATTGACACGAAGCATAAGTCGATTCTCAGCCATAAAGAGTATGCCGATAGTCATGCTGATTAAAGTAAGCTCCCACTATTGACGCTGTCAAACGATTGTGACCAAAATCACCGCTGGTGCAGTGTTTTTATAACATCCCCATTTTACAGCAGCGTGAAGGTCTCTTGTTTGAGCACCCGTCTCTGATCTGCACAAAAGACAGATCTCCAATCATCATATGTATACTTGAGCAATTCAAGGCCGCTCACTTTAGGTTTAATATCCTTCAAACTTTCGGCAAAAGCCTCCGTGACATTTGCTTCTGAAACCTTTTCCAAAGCATGGTCAAAGTATATACATAACTGTTCATCCTTTTCCATCATGAGGCATTGATGCTCTGTTTGGGATGGGTGGTCAATGATGCAACCATTGCAGTTTTCAACAACAAGACGTGATATAATTGATGCGATTTCTGCAGCGTAACTTTTTAAAAGTTTCCTTTCGATGCGTTTCTGTCGATGATGAAGAATTAATTCTTTATTATCAATATCCAAAGGTTTAGACATGACTAGCTCTTTACTTGACGCGTATCAAAGAATGTTTAAACAGTTCTCTTAAGTTTGAGATGTTTTATACAACTTGATTAGGTCCGGAAAGGCCCGAAATGGCACCTTTTTTTTTTTGGCCCGATTTGGCCCCAGGGCCCGATGACCCATAATACTATATTCTCGTATTATCCATGTTCGAAATTTTATAATATTCGTTATAAAATTTATCAACAGCGGCTAGTACTGTCATAATGAAATACAGGGCATAGTGTGAACATTGTTCATAAGCCATGGGTCACTCTGCCAGCAAAAATCCGAAGAACAACAAAAATCATAACAAACAGAAAATGTTTAGAATGGGCATTAGTGTTGGTCGCAATGATCTCAATCTCGAAGGACATTTACAAATGGGGTACACTAGTAAAACCATCAAAAACTACAAACCTGTTGAAAACAATAAACCTATCGAGAACGATGCACCAGATGAACCTAATCAGAATGTCGAAGAATAAAAGAGGGTGTGATTTAAGATTTCTTTCATTCCATATGTGAACATGAATGATTACCTGTCTAGCGTTTATTACGATCCAAAACGCCCAGGAGGATTTGGTGGAGTGAATCGTTTGTATGATGACGTCAAAAAGGAAGGAAAATTTAAAGTGAGTCGCGCGAAAATTAAAGAATGGTTGATGTCACAAGATACGTACACTTTACATAAACCTGCCAGTCGCAATTTTAGAAGAAACCGTGTGATCGTGGGCGGTATCGACCAACAATGGCAAATGGATCTGGCGGACATGCAATCCATGCAGAAGTTTAACGATGATTATCGATATCTTTTAGTATGCATTGACGTCTTTTCAAAGTATGCATGGGTCGTTCCTCTGAAAAATAAAACGGGACTTTCACTGGTTGAAGCTTTCAAAGTCATTTTATCTTCTGGGCGCAAACCTGAAAAAATTATGACTGATCAAGGAACGGAGTTTTTCAATAGACATTTTCAAGCACTGATGAAGGAGGAAGACATAGAATTGTACAATACGTATAACGAAACGAAAGCCTCGATCGTAGAACGTTTGATTCGTACGTTGAAGACAAAGATGTGGCGATACTTTACATCCAAGAAAACAATGCGATACATTGACATGCTGCCTGAGTTAATGTATTCTTACAATCATAGTGTTCATCGTAGTATTAAAACAAAGCCAGCAAATGTTACTGTCGAAAACGAAAAGAAAGTATGGCACACTTTGTACGATGAACATAGTATTGTGAAAAATGTAAAGTATAAGTTTAAGATTGGCGATCAAGTGAGAATTAGTAAAATAAAACGTAAATTTGAAAAGGGTTACTTGCCAAATTTCTCAAAAGAAATCTTCACTGTAAGCAAACAAGTACCTCGTGACCCTCCCGTGTATAAACTCAAAGATTATGACGGCGAAGAACTGAAAGGAACATTTTACGATAAAGAGCTACAAAAAGTCATTAAACGTGACGATGTCTACGAAGTTGAAAAAATTCTGAAGAAACGTGGAAGAGGCAACAATGTACACTATCTTGTAAAATGGTTAGGGTACCCGAACAAGTTTAATTCGTGGGTACCTGCTTCTGAAATAAATAAGATTTAAACCAATGTGTGTGTAGTTTCTTTGCTATTTTGATTTGTAATTCATAATGAGTGGAACACATTTTTATCTCACGCTTCCTAGCAATGCATCCCTGAATATCTTTCCCGATAACAAAACGACGAGTTATCGTGTAAAATTGCCACAAACCATTGATTTGAATGGCGAATGGGAAGTTGGTTTGTACTCCATCTCTTACCCGAATACGTGGTACACTCTACAAGAACATAAGAACCATATCTATTACGCGGACAGAAGTGGACTTTTTCTGACGACGATTGTGGATTACGGCTACTACGAAACCGTACAAGATCTTATCAAAAGTACCAATAAAGCTTTGGCAAAATATGTTAACGACAACATTAAGTTGTCGTTTAATGCTCTAATTGGAAAAGTGACAGTTCAATTGAAAACTGGATATCAATTGGCTCTAACAGGAAGAATGTCGATTATCTTTGGGTTTGGAGGAAAAGATGTAAAATTCGCAAAAACGACCGAAAGCCCTTACGTGGCAGACTTGTTTGGGATGACGATAATTTACATCTATTGTGATATTGTTCAACCGCAGATCGTCGGAGATACGAGCGCCCAATTACTCAGAAGCATTCCCGTTCAGGGAAAGTCTGGTGACGTCATTACTAAAACGTTCACAAACATCCAATACGTGCCTGTCCAAACTAAATCATTCGAAGACATGGAAATTCTTTTAAGGAGCGATACAGGCGACCCCGTGCCATTTGAACGCGGGAAGGTGGTGACAACACTTCACTTCAGACAGCACAGTTATTTTACGTGAAGATGAATAATCCATACGTACGTTACTATCTCGATCAACAACAAGGACACGGAATGCCTGTTTTCAGAGGCAGTCCATGGCAAATGGGTCATGGACAGATGGGATATGGACTCGGTGGCCTATTTCGTAGTATCGCTAGAACAGTCATGCCGATGGTTAAACGTGGAGCAAAAGCTCTTGGAAAAATTGCCTTGAATGCTGGAGGTAATCTGTTAGGAGACGTTGCTTCTGGAAGAAATCTGAAAGAAGCGATAAAAAGCCGAGGAAAAGAAGCTGTAAACATCGCAAAAAATAAAGCCGTTAATCGACTTCAAACTTATGCTCAAACAGGAAGCGGAAAACGTGCAAGAAAACGTACAAAGCAAACAGCTAAAAAGAGAAAGGTATCTACTGCCAGAAGCAGTCAGCCCAAGAAACGGAAAACAAATAAAAAGAGAAAAGCATCGACGTCTACTACCAGAAGCAATCAGACCAAGAAGCGGAGAACAACTCTTGACATATTCGGTTAAATATGAATTTCGTACATGCCAAATCGCAAGAATGCACAAAGAATGAACTCGATCTATTTTCTGTGCCACCAACACAGGTCAGTTTGGAGAAGGGACATTGGATAAATCATCAACCTGTATCCAGTGTATCGGACGGTGGTGCAATCACGTTCCTATCTCCAGGCACTGAAGATTATGTGGATTTATCAAAAACGATTCTTGTGGTGAGAGCTAAAGTGACAAAAGCAGACGGTACAAATCTTGACGCTGACGAGAAAGTTGGAGTGGTGAACAATTTCCTGCACAGTCTGTTCAAACAAATCGATGTGTTTTTGAATGAAAAGCAAGTGACCCAGGCCACGGGGACTTATGCCTACCGAGCATATCTGGAAACCCTCCTCAACTATGGTCCGTCCGCAAAGGATTCTCAACTCACTGCAGCTCTGTTCTACAAAGATACTGCAGGGAAAATGGGCGTGGCGGATCCTACTTTGGCAGCTGCCAACGCTAACCTGGGTCTTAAATCGAGATATGCGTTTAACAAGACAAGTGGAGTAATAGAGATGGCCGGACCTATATTCAGCGATGTATTTATGTCCGAACGGCTCCTGCTAAGTTTCGTTGACCTGAAAGTTATTCTGAATCGAAATGACAACGAGTTTTGTTTGATGGCCTCTGAGGACGACGCCGATTACAAAGTAAAGCTGACCGATGTCTATCTCAAGATACGTAAAGTGAAAGTTAGCCCAAGCATTTCCATAGCTCATGAAATCGCATTGAAAAAAGGACCGGCTATCTACCCTATACGTCGCGTCGAGTGCAAGAGTTTCATTATTCCAGCAGGAAATCCCTCCCTGAGAAAAGATAACGTCTTTAATGGACTTGTACCGAAATCGTTTGTCTTTGGATTGGTCGAAAGCGCAGCGTATAATGGGGCATACAAGAGGAATCCGTACAACTTTCAGCATTTTAACGTGTCCTCTATTGGAATATCCGTGAATGGAGAAGACCTACCGTTTAAGCCGATACAACTTTCCTTTGGTGCAAACCCTAGATTTGTTGAGGCATTCGGTACGATGTTTTCTGGTACGGGAAAAATGTATTACAACAGTGGAAACGATATATCGCGAGAAGAGTTTCCAAAAGGTTACGCAGTTTATGCTTTCGATCTGTCCGCCGATATGTGTGGGTCGTCACCCCATTTTAATGTTGTTCAACGAGGAAATCTCGCAGTTGACATCAAGTTCTCTGCCGCGCCAGCAGCCGCTGTGAGTCTCGTGTGTTACGGGGAATTCGAAAACCTAATTCAGATCGATACAGAAAGAAACGTCATTTACGATTACTCTGGCTAAATGAACACTGCTCAGATAATTCATGCATTAGACCAAGATCCGATAACAAGCAAGACGTTTTGCGGTGTGTTTCCTAGTGATAAGTTACCTCAGACAGTTGATAAATATCCATGCGGTTTTGTTGCAAACACAGACCCGAGCAGTGAACCTGGAACGCACTGGGTGGCATTCTACTTCCCAGCAGAACAGAAAGGGGAATTCTTTGACAGTTATGGACAGCCGCCAGATCACTACAGGGATTCGTTTGGAGACTTTTTAGAGCCTTATGAATGGGAATTAAACACGCGTAAACTGCAAAGTGCTTGGTCAGATGTGTGTGGCCAATATTGCATATTCTACCTTAGCCACAGAGCACGAGGACAAAGCATGAATAAAATCGTGCAGTTATTTAATAACGATACTATGTTAAACGATGCAAAAGTGTCTCGGTTTGTTAAGAGTCATTTTAAAATATTGTTAAATCGTCCAAATGTTAATCTTATTCAGTTTAGTAAAAACCTGTTTGAAAATTAATGTATCGTTTGTTGCAATAAATATTTGTTGTAAAATCGTGTGTGTGTCTTGATTTGTACTCCCCCCAAAAAAAAAAAAAAAAAAAAAAAAAAAATTTTTTTTAAAAATAATAATAAATAAATAAATAAAAAAACAAAAAAAACAACAACTAGAAACTTTTAAAAAACATTTAATAACTTTAAAAACATGATTTATTCAATAAAACAAATACAGGATTAATAATTAAGCCAACGTTTCTGAGTTTGTTTTTCTCCACGTCTCTTCAGCATTGACTGGATATATTTCATAGGGCTTGCACTTTGGGGGCTTGCACGTTGTGGGCTGCTGTAAAGAACCTCTTCTTCTTCTTCTCCAGACGCATTGTCAGCTAAGGATTGTTTCCATCTTTCCTCATTCCTTACGAGGTCTCGTGGCATATTGATCTTTGACAAAACACGAAAAAATTCTCTTGAGCCCATAGGATTGAAATTTTTTCTCGCCCTCATAGCGTCCGAAACCAAATCAGATATGTTTGATTGCGGGATGGTTTCACCCTCGAGCTTGACTTGTCCCGTTTCATCCCACGAAATAACGTCAGGTCTTGCTTTCAAACGGCTCAAAAGTGCTGTAGCTCTACCACGCATTGTTCTCGGAATATTTTCCACTACGGTTGTATCAGGTAACTGCGCCTTTTCTTTAGATTCCTCTTTATTTTCGGCTATCCGAACGGTGAGTATTTGATTATCCTTTTGACGCCTCAAGTCCAGATAACGCTCCAAATTTGCATAGTACAATTTTAGCTTTTCAGCATCGTCCATATCCGTACGTTGAAGAATATTTGACATGTCCGTATCTTTATGCATCATGTTGGCCATAATCGGGGAGGTCTCAAGTCTTTGTCTTTGCTCGTATCTGTGAAGTGTGTCCTCGGGGACCAAAACCATACGTTTTGCATGTTTCATTTTACTAGCAAACTTCCAAGTACACTAAGAATCGGTGCCAAAAGAGCCGTCAATAAACCCCCACCTTTTTGATTAAGGTACACCTTTTTTCGTTTCCTCGACACTTTCTTATTTGCCAACGCGCGGAGATGTGTCTTGTAGCGCACCAAACGTTGCTTTTGACGCGGTGTTAATGGGATAACACCTTTAAGTAAATTCAGTGAACACTCACAAATAGCCGTGATAACATTCGCGGGAACGTTATCGATAAGCAACTTTCGCAATTTAGGTTTAGATTTCATTATAACCTGAAGATAGGGAAGAGTTCCTCTCATACGCTTCGACATCTTGTAAATGGTGGATTTAAACGGCACACACAACTTAAGTACGCTTCACGTAGACAATCTGTCTCTCCCCAGGTAAAATGCTGGTTCTTAGACGCATGTTTTCCGGTGTCAGCTGATGACAATCAATCATTAAATATCCGTAAGGGCTGCTTGTAGCATCACGATACGAATCCAAAAGGTAATTGCCATGTTTAGGAAACATTTGTTTCGCAAGTGTTGTAATCCCAAGCGAGTCGCGTAAATTCCGGAATACCAACATATAGTGTGAATTGAGTGAGATCGTTCGTGACAATTTACCGGGTGGAAATAAATTTTGCGTAAGGTACAACACAGATATACCACGATGATGAGAACCGCGGGTAAATAGGTCTGATGCGCGTTGATCGTTGGAACAGTGAGACATCAAATCATCAAGCACGACTAGGGAATTATCATACCCTTCTGTTAAGTCATATAAGTCGTTTGGAAAACCTTCCACCAGTTCAACGTTCGGCATAGATAATTCGTCAAATTCCTTTTGATACTCTCCATAGCAGTAAATTATTTTTGCTGGAACAGGATAAAACAGTTCTTCTAAATGATGTAACATGGAGCGAACCAAATACGATTTTCCACTTTGACTTTGTCCGCAAATATAAAAATTTGCAGGTGTTTTAAACCGTACATCCATCGTGCAAAACATTAAATGAGTTTTATTTCACATGTTCGTGTACTTTATAGCGAAAAAATACGTTGAGCAAAAGAAATCATTTTACGGAAAAAACTTTCTTCGATCTTGACCATTGTGATATCGAAGCTTTTAAGAGGTGCGGCAACCAACTGTACAGCTCTACGCGTAACGTGCTCTGAGCAAGAGTCATTCATCACATAAACCAATGTCAGGTAAGCTATGGCACGACCAAAATTGTTCACATTCATCTCGATAAAAACGATTGATAACTCGTCAGGATCTATGCGCGGTACCAATTGATTGTACAACGTCTCATGATATTTAAGCATGTAGTTGACATGATGTGTTAACGTTCTCATATCAATGTCGACGTCATTTCTTTTAAGCTCATCCAAAATCACTTCCATCTTTCCCACCCGACAACAGTAAATGAACACAAAATGTGAAATAATTCAATTATGTATTTGAAAAAAACAAACACAGAATGAGTACGTTGTCATAAATGTTTCAAGCAATGTTATTCATTTGAAATGTGTACTGAGAAACATCCTCGTTCAAGCAAAGTGTAGATAGAAAACAAGGTAATCGCTTGGAGACGACACTAGCAAAGTTTCAAATATATGAAATGTTTGATTTCATATGAAAATAATATTATAAATTAACTCAACGGCTCTCAACAGGAAGTTGTCGCAAGTTCTATGTGACACAACCTACTTTGTTATCAACACTTTATCTAAAATTAGTAACAAAACAAGTAGCCTGCGGAAGCAGCCCCTATTACCTTGCGCCTGCACGCGTCACCGCTGAACGCGTCACCGCTGACACGGTCCGCGGTGACGCGTGCAGGCGCAAGGTAATAAGGGGCCGCAGGCTACAAAACAAGGAATCTTGAAAAATTGTCAACATATACAAAATCAAACTACGGTATCTCTCTCATAATGTAATAATCCACTGTCAGAGGTCGAAGTAGAGAGAACACTTTCTGAACAGCGTGGAACATTAGACATAACACTGAGTTCAAAATCGTTGGTAGGGCGTCTTCTACTCCGTACAACACAAAAACAAACAAGGAAAACAAGTATGGTCACTAGAGCGCCAGCTGGAGGTATAGTATATAGTAATGTTAATGTTCTATCATTATTCTTGCCATTCTTAGTCGGAGAGATGCTAGAGATGTTGACGAAGGAGAACGTAGAGGCGATATTAGTAGATGAAGATGTGTTAGTACCTGCGGTGGTCGTGGTGGAGTTACAGTCGCTTAATAGTATTCGGACTAGAACGGTCTTCACGCAAACTAGTGGATTTTGGCGGAGATCTATTAGTTGCACATTGGGATAGTCCACCAAAACCATGGAGAGATTAGCAGTAGCGAAGTTATTTTGTCTCAGGTCGATTACCTTAACCCATCTGTTTGGCGTGTCAATGTGTGGTAAGGACACTAAGCGGAGTCTCGAACAATCCAACAGACCTATCCATCGTTGCTCTTTGCAACGTGAGGCAAACGATAACCCGATCAACAAGAAAACAAACAAAACAAATGTTTTACCGGCCATGTTGTATTAAACGTCAGTTTTTTTTTTCAAAAAAAAAAACCAAACCAAAAAAAAAACCACATTCTGTACAGCGGTCCTCGGAGACGTAGTGTAAAGTAAACCGAAAAATCGCGTGCGGTATCACGTGCGGTATCACGTGTAACCTTCACGTGTAACCTTTGGACATGGACTTTGCCCTTGACCCTAAGTCGTAAAAGTGCGAAACACACACACAGTGCTTCCACTTGCAAGGATTTTTCCCTGCCACAAGGAAATATTGGTCTTTGCAAGGAAAATGCAAGGAATAAATTTCACAAGGAAATTGCAAGGAAATATACAGATTTTGAAGGAAATTGCAAGGATTTTCTGTGATTTTCAAAATTTCTTCTATATAATCTCTAAAATTCTAAAAGCGGTAAAAAATAGCAATAAATTAACGTTATTTGAAGTGGGCAAAATGCAACCTCGTTCCCAGGGTTCATGCATGTAGAGTGCAGACACGCAAAATTCGTCTTTTTTTGCGGCAAGCAAATACCGGTAAAATTTTACGACCATGTCCATGAGACCATGCGGCGCCGGCTGTTTTACGTCGGCTGTACGCCTGTACGTCCTGTATGATTTAAATTTTCATTTGAATATTTATAATGTAATATGTGATCGATTTATAATAATGCATATGGATGAAGACTCAGATTCATGGTCAGATGACTCGGACTCAGCAACTAGTACACTGGGTTTGCAACCAGGGCCCTAATTAGTACCCGGTCCTATTTAAGCCATGCGCTTCCCGGGACCACTAGATTAAGAAATTTGGCTATTTTGAGAGATATCTGCAAGGAAATTACAAGGAAATTTGGTGATTTTTGCAAGGAAATTTACTAAAAAAAAAAGGAAATTTAAGGATCGTAAAAGGAAATTTCACTTGCAACTTGTGGAAGCACTGCACACACAATCTGACAGTTCGCGCCAGGATGGAAGTGGAAAAACAGCGGCGGGATGCAGAGAAATCCAGAAGGTGCAGAAAGAAGAGGACAGAAAAGCTTGCCAAGTACAAAGCCTTTTATGACTTTGTACTTCGCGAGAACCCGGAACTGGTGGCTCGGTTCGAGTCGGAGCACGGCGGGGAAAAAAAAGACACGGCAGAAGGCGGCTCCGACCACAGTTTGGACATGGACTGGTTCGAAGAGCTTCCGAACCTAGACCTGCTACAAAACATGGGCTTTGACTTTTAGACGTCAAGATAAAAAAAAAAACGGCTCTTTTAAGAGCCACCACATTTTATAAAAGAATAAAAACGTAATACTCGTTGTGTTTTTTTTCCCTCTTTTGTAACGATATAAAGATTTGAATGAAATAAAACATGAGTTAACAGGATTTAACTTTATTTAAAAACACACTATAGTCTTTTCAACTTACAAAGCTGGTTTCCAAAAGAGGTGTGTTACATAAAATTACATAAAATAAAAAGCATGCAGAAAACTAAACTAATTTAGTAACTAAAATTTCAATCATGTACCACGGTTCTTAAAATCTCTAAGACTATGTGCACACAGTAATTTTCCGAGGGTTTTCGCGATTGTTTCGTATTGATCTTTAAAGATTCTTTTGCATCCACAGCCCGTACGCTTCCACTTCCACTTTGGGGCAATGCTGATAGGCGTTGAAGGAGATGTGGTTACCACAGGTTTCCAGCCAGATAAGTTGGTCAAATAGTTTTTCAGCTTTGGGACAGCCGAAGCATTCCAGATTTACGGTCGGAATGTCAAGGTCTGCCAACAGGTCTCTCTCGTAGTGTCCGCCCTTGTAAGCAATGGTAGAGCTTAGGTTTTTCCGTGTTTTGCTGTAAAAACTCGCTACAATTGCCTCCAAATCTGAAATTGGGAATGCTTCGGTGCCCCGAGGCACTCCAAACGGTAATTTATGGATGTGTTTTTGCACATATCTACAGGTCTTCTTGTCCTTTTGGGCGAGGTCGTCCCAGCTCACACCGATGTCAAAAAAGAAGGAATGGGACGTAGTGTCTCCGACATTCAGTAGACCCAACTCCTTACAGAGAAATATGTTCTCTACATAATACCCGTCCATATCTATGACTGCTATGATATCCTCTGGCTGGCAATGCATGTTGAGTGATCGATACATTTGTATTGCAAATCCTTAGGTTTTTATATAGACCCCATGCATAGTGACGTCACACTTGTAACGAGGTAACGTTACCTTAGTACTCATACGCCCGATTATTATTCTGTGCCCGAACGTTACATGTAGGTAACGTCACCCTTGTAACGAGGTAACGTTACCTGGAGGTAACGTTACCTTGAGTGACGTCACCCTTGTAACGAGGTAACGTTACCTTGAGTGACGTCACCCTTGTAACGAGGTAACGTTACCTTGATAAAGAGATGACGTATACTTTCGACGTGATTTGATTGGTTGGACATGTGATTTGATTAGTTGGACATGTCTGAACATGAACGAGCTGAGAGTATAAATTGAAAAGGACGGAGCAAACATACCACAATACATATACAGCTCAAGTTAGTGAGATGGAGTGTTTACATGGAAAACCTGCTTCTTGCTCGACCACGAAAAATGGTTCCTTCTGGTTTTGTGGACAGAAACCTAGCTGTGGGTTTATCTGCTCCGAGGACGACGGATTTGTATTTCAAAAAGCCCTGACGACGTGGAGAAGCACCAGCATGGAACAGCCTAAGTGTCAGGAACACCATAAACCGGCACAGTTTCGTGTTGTGAAGGATCTGATGAAACCCAGTTACGGTAGACCCTATTTTACGTGCGCAGCTCGTGAAAATCCGTGTTCCCTATGGATGTGGGCTGACGAGGAACAGATTGAGAAACCGAATTGTCATCACGGACAGCAAAGCGCCATGTATAAAGTGAAAAAGGAGGGTCCTAACAAAGGTCGAATGTTCTTTTGCTGTTCAAACGAAACGTCGTGTGATTATTTTCAATGGGCACCTGAAGAACCAACAAAGTCGCCCCGCGTTGAAGAGCCGTTCATACCGTTATTTTACAACTCTTACTCTCAGAAGAACTGAAACATTTATAGAATATAAACAGTTTAAATATTCTCAAAAGAGTTGAAACATTTATAGAATATAAACAGTTAAACATATAATATGTAGTAAAACCTATATTGTATTGATTTTGTTTTTAAATACATGATTGAAATGATCAAACGTTATAAATGTGTATCGCGGTGCAAAGGTAACGTTACCTACAGGTAACATTCGGGCGTATGAATACTAAGGTAACGTTACCTCCAGGTAACGTTACCGGTAACGTTACCTCATTACTTACTTTCGGGGATGACGTCATCAGGCGCCGTAACAAGGTAACGTTACCTTGAGTGACGTCACCCTTGTAACGAGGTAACGTTCGGGCGTATGAATACTAAGGTAACGTTATCTCCAGGTAACGTTACTTACTTTCGGGGATGACGTCATCAGGCGCCGTAACAAGGTAACGTTACCTAGAGTGACGTCACCCTTGTAACGAGGTAACGTTCGGGCGTATGAATACTAAGGTAACGTTATCTCCAGGTAACGTTACTTACTTTCGGGGATGACGTCATCAGGCGCCGTAACAAGGTAACGTTACCTAGAGTGACGTCACCCTTGTAACGAGGTAACGTTACTTCGTCCAAAGGGTAACGTTACTTCCGGCGCCAAACGTGCAATGCATTGTGGGGCGCATGCCAGATGGGGGGGGGTAATCTACTGTTAGGCTACCTGTTATCTGGTCCCATCACCTCCGGAATCCCGACCAACACCCTCAACACATGGTTTCCCACGACGACGAAGATAGTCAACTCGAGCGATTCTGAACCCTAGAATCTTTGGGCATTAGCCCGCCAGACCTCAGCGACACCGAAAGCAGTTTTTCCATGAAAGAAGTACCAAAACTCCTCCATCTCATGCGAGGGAGATGTTAGCTACAATCGCAGTGAGTAAAAAATGTTTAGAATAACAACGATCACAAATTCGACTTCGAACAGCATACTGGTTGTTGTTTTTAGCACATGTATATTGAGGGCAACAGGTTATGGGACGTCCATATAGAGAGATTGGGACCTCGCCGGGCCCTCTCACTTTTATTGTCGTTGCGATGCGATCTGATGTTCACTATCAAACGAAAAATTGTTGAGGGTAAGCACTAGTTCTGCTAAGCGGAGTAACGTGAATGTTGAGGGATCTAACTGAGTGCGCTGATCAAAGAAAAACTGCAGAGCATCAAGGCCATCACGATGGGGTATGACGGTACACAAGGTCGACTTGACGTCCATAGTGAAAATAAATTTATTGGAACTACTGAAACGTAACTGGTCGAAAATCTGCAAGACATGTTTATAGTATCTTTAATATAAGAAGGCAACTTCTTAACCAAAGGAGACAACGTTGTCTAGAATACTAGAAATGAGCTCTTAAAGGCAACTACAAGCGGAAACAATCGGCCTGCCAGGATTGTTATGATGGTGTCATTGAGTTGGCGAAGAGCCTGTTGTCGATAAATACAAGTCCGTTCTCCAGCCAACAACAGCGCCACCTTTGTCCACAGGTTTTATGACGTCATCCCGGCATCGCAATACTTTAAAGCTAGAAGCGCTCTTCTTTGTTAAGGTTATGAACTTGTTTTCTATGCGGAGGGTGCAATTTATCAATATCGTGGCGGTATTGTCTTCCGAAAAGATCAAGGGAGGAAAGACCTTCCGGTGGAGTTATCGTTATTAAAAGTGGGCTTCAAGAACAGATCTCTCAGGGTCAGATAATGGCAAATCAGGGGAAATATAGTGAAAACTAGACGGTTGACTTCGTTAGAGGGTTAGGCGTCCAAATTGCTGGGTTGGAGTCTAGAATTTAACATGCGAATTTGTTGAACGATAACGGTAAAAAATAAGAGGGTAGACCTGGGAGAGGGAGGATTTACACCCCGAGATGTTGTCATTAGTATGTTGTAAATTATTTGGCATAGATTCAATGGTTGATACGCATCATACGACGGAAATGACTCGAACAAGCCGCTGATATATGGTGGGAATAACGACGATCGATATCGGAAAGATTAAAAGACAACAAATCAAAAGAGAACCTTAACCCGTAGGGAATGACCCCCCGATATAAACAACGACTAATAAAAGTAATATGATTGGAAAAGCGGGTCTTAAATAAGGTCAAACAAACGTAGAGCATGGTTACTAATCGACGGTAAAAAAAAAACTTCTTAAGGTTGGTAGTGTCGCAGCGGTAGAATACTCGAGAGTGGTAAAAAAGTAGAGTAGTGTTTTGGATATATATATGTGAAGGGCTCTTCTCGAAATGTCAGTATTTCGTTACTAAAAATCTAGGAAGTTCACCACCTTTTCACTGGGAGCCCTTCATAATATTCTCGACCACTGAAATATAATTCTCGCCTATAGAAATTGATATCTCGACCTTTGCCGAAACGGCGCAGTCAAATTGATTCTCGTCAAACTAGTAATTAATGAGATGCCAAAATATTTGCTATTTTTACAGTCGATCAGCAAAGAGACTGCATGAGGGGAAGGGATAACTGATCAAGGGTGCAATGACAACTAGGTCCAACACTCAAGGGGTCCATGGTAAAGCGGTAGAAAACAATTATTATTAGCAACCCCCATGCAGAACACCTTCCTACCTAAAAAGGCCGATTTCCGTTTCTAGTTTTCGTTTGTAGTTTTCCCACCAAGCTCATTTCCAGTTTTTTTGGGTCCAAGGCTACTATTCTAACTTATTTGTTGGTTATGTTGAAAACAGGTCCCTTGCCTGATTTATATTCATCAGATTTATCGATGACTGTTTAGGAACAGCGTCGTGCTCACGTGTCCTTTTATAGCAGTTTATCAACTTTGTTGATAATTTTCATCCTGTTCTGAAGTTCACGTGCATGGGAAATCAGCGAGACAGTGTGTCGATCGTTCCTTGATATTTTAATTTCGATTAATGGCGATTCGCTAAAAACGTCTATCTTCTATAGTTTTTCCTTTCAATCCAAACCACACTAAGCAATCCATCCATTTTGAAGCCAAAGCAATGGAAATAAATTTTTTGTTCAATCTGGTTACCCTACCAACCTTCTAGACCTAGCCTTCAGAAAGCTTTTCTAGTCCCCCGCGTTTAGACACCCTTGAATCACCTTTGGAAGGTTTCGAATAACAAAATTCCTCTAGTCCTAACATTTCATCAATCGGTTTACAAAATGATCTTGAGACGTCAGCTATTTACACCGATAACCCTTTGGTATATTTTCGCCGTAATAAAAATATCCGTGATTCGGGAAGATTTTCTTATGGCCGTTCTTGCTGCTACACAACATGCCCTTTCCCCAATCTCACCACAGTTATTACTGCCCCAAGTTCGAGGACTGTGCTAAACCACGAAACAGCGAAACGAAACAGCGAAACAGCGAAACAGCGAAACGAAACAGCGAAACAGCTATTTTTTGTTTATCCTTTTAACAAATCTCACGGGAAGTGATACATGGAGGTCGTGGAAGGTCAGGACGTCTTCGTGGAGGGGAGGGTCAACTTCGGAAGTGCTCGGTCAATCTTCGGAAGCTGTCGGAACATCATCGGAAGTTGTCGGAACAACTTCGGAATCAGTCGGAGCTACTTCGGAAGTGGTCGGAATGTGGTCGGGAATGGTCGGAACGCTCTTGTGGGTCGTCGGAAGGTCTTCGTAAGGACATATCGAAGCGGTAGGGGATCTGTTGGAGGGGGTGGGTACGTGTTTCGCTGCTGGGGGTGGGATATCAATGGTGGGAATAGTCAGCAATTGTCAGCGGCGGCTTCCTCTTTGGCGGACAACCATTGATATCCCACCCCCACCCCCAGCAGCGAAACCCCTACCAAACGACCACCTACCACCTCCGACGTCGATGACCACCTACCACCTCTGAGATCGTCGATGGATACCGACGACCTTCCGACAGATCCCTACCGCTTCGAGATGAACTTACAAAGACCTTCCGACACATCCGACCACTACCCGACATCTCCCGAGAGCCTTCCGACCATTCCCGACCACCTTCCGACCACTTCCGAAGTTTGTCCGACCACTTCCGAAGTCGCTCCGACGTATTCCGAAGTTGTTCCGACACTTTCCTATGATGTTCCGACGGCTTCCGAAGATGGGCCGAGCACTTCCGAAGTTGACCCTCCCCTCCACGAAGATGTCCTGACCTTCCACGACCTCCATGTATCACTTCCGGTGAGATTTGTTAAAAGGATAAACAAAAAATAGCTGTTTCGCTGTTTCGTTTCGCTGTTTCGCTGTTTCGTGGTTTAGCACAGTCCCAAGTTCGACCTCTGCAATCCGTCATACTTTTTCATGCAACGTCGACCATAATCATTTATAATATTGCATTTCTTGCGATAATTGCGCCTTTCAGAAAGGTTTGCTGAACATCTTTGTTCCGTGAGGAACAATGATGTTGGCAAACCTGTAGCCCGCCATTTCAATAGCTCTAACCATTTGGTTATACAAACATTAAAGTCTGTGCCAAATTTTAACATTTTCGCATTCATTAATTATTACTTTGTTTATCCCCGATGCGTTTGATTGGCTACTTTCCACTTGTGACACCCTTTTGGCATATGTATAAGCCGTATTTATTTTATCCCATATCTCGTCTTACTCTGATGAAGGGCTCCGCCCGAAAGGTCAATATTTCGTTCCTAAAGCCCGGCGCACACTAGGCGATTTTTCTTGCAATTTATGTCGCTTGCGACAATATGTGGCAACATTGCTGCGTTGTCCTTGCGATTGCGAAAGTCGGTCGCAAGCGACGGTCGCACAATATCAAACAGGTTTGATATTTGTGCGACAAAAATCGCAGTTTCTTGCAACAAATATCGCTTGCGACAAAAATCGCCTAGTGTGCGCCGGGCTTAAAAATCTCAGTCTCACACCTTTTTACTTTGATATCCAAAACACTGCCTACGCAGCACTCTACTTTTTTACTTTAAGTCCTTTAAACTTCGCTGCTAATATTTGGAACCATAAGTTCTTTTCTTCTGCTTTGGTAATTCGTACACCATTACAAAATATTAAAAAAATTAAAATTATTACATCCATTACAAAATATTATAGCTCTATAGAACGAATTCAGCGAAGAGCAACTAGATTTATTGTTGGAAATGAGTTGTCCTATCGTGAACGCCTTGATTGCTTACATTTACTTCCGTTGACCTATCGTAGAGAAATTAGTGACAGTGTTTCAATTAGTGTTTCAGGAGTCTGGATATTTCTCAATATGTTTCTTTTCACTCATGTACTAAGCCTCTTAGAAATACTGACCATCTTACTCTGAAGATTCCTTTCTGTAGAACTGATTAGGGGCGTAGGAAGCTTTGTAAACTTGGGGGGGCCGGCCGAAGCAAAATTTTTGTTGTACCTATATCAGTGGCAATGTAAAGTCCCAAATGGGTGGTCATGATAACTAATAATCCGAGCGCCGTAACCGCGAGGCTTTCTAGGAGGGTCCCGAAAAATTTTGAAATCTAGATTCCGCAAATGGCATTTCCTGCATTCTGAGCGGTGATTTTTCAGCTCAGAAGTTTATAAAATTTCATATTTTGTCGTTTCGCTCTATATCAGAGCTCATCATCATACTTAGGAACCACCAGGGGCGACGTGGCCCCCTAAAATCTGGTGATGATGGGGCTCCCAAATCGAATAGTTTTCCTGGGCCCTATTTTTGAACCACGCCGCCCCTGGGAACCACTGACAACATATTAATACAAGGTCAGCGAGTCCGACATGGACGTTTTTTTCAACCGGGGCTATCTTTTAGCCTCAATCATTCCGCGATTTCCGCCCTTCTGGTTAGTTAAAAAGGAAAGCCTACTAGAGTATAGGGCTGCGTAAACTAGAGAAATATTAGTTTAGTTTAGTAAAACACTCGGGTTAACATGCAAAGATATTGTGATTATTATTTTTTAATTACTTCTATATGACAGTTTAACAGAACATTAATAGGAAGATAGGAAGATGTTGTTTTCCAACTTGTCTGAAATATCATATATTCATACTAATTTCAAATACTTCTACTTTCGAATTCAATTTTTTTGCTGCAATTTTTCTTTGAAATTCAATTATTTTTTGGGGGACCGAAAGATATTCCGGCCCCCCTTTTATAATATTTTATAATATAGTTTCTTGACTTTTTTCTCCTGTCACTTTGACAAATCGGCTGGCGGCCATCTTGAAAAAACGCTGGAGGTGATTATCGAGAAATAATCCGAGGTAGCTCGACCAATCAGCGCACGCGATTTCTATAATCACCCACGTATTTATACTAATGACTACTATTATGTTAAATTTTCAAATGATTCAAACATTTTATATAATTGTTATTCATTCTTCATTTTGTAAATAATGTTAGTTAATTCTACTGGCGGTTTATATGCTATGGAATCTTGAATTCTGTTTTAAACTGTCCGCCGAGATTTTCATTATATAATGTACTCAATATAATAATGTAAATTTGAAATTTGATTAAATAAAAAAAAATAAAAAAAATAACGCAGTTTCAGCTTTAAAGTGCCCATGATCTCAAACACGATATTACTAATATATATGTTCTACATAAATTGAATAGTTGAATGCCAAAATGTGTTATGATTGAGCTTTGCGTCGTTGTTCTATTTAAATAATAATATAACGTTTAAATATTAATATAACGTTATCAAAACCCGAGTGACGTAATAAAAACACGAGAGACGTGTAGGGAGAAGCACGAGCCGCCGAGGCGAGTGCTTTCCCAACTTCTCGAGTGTTTTTATTACTTCACGAGGGTTTCGATCACGTTATAGAGACCCAAGCAAACGTATTCTATTATTTTTATAAAATAATTGAGAAACAATTGCTTATACTTTAAATAATTACGATATATATCTGTTCAGCAGGCCACGCGGGACAGCTCGCGCATTACGTAACATGTTTTGTAAACCGGTTTAACCAGTTCTTCGCGAGCGGAAAACTACTGAGACTACTGAGACGGTTTTGTTGTTTTAAGTATAGTTTCGCTAATCGTGTACGTTAATTTGTAAGACAATAAAGGTTTTCTATTATTTGTATTAATTGTGGTATCGTTATCGACTTATAACTCGAACATTTTATCAACTTTCTCGCTCAAATCCTCAACCAGTTTATCATAAAAAGAAAGCATAAAAGAAGCCAAATGCCGTAAATGACGTCAGAGTCATTAGCATTTCGGAGAAACAAATCTTTATAGAACATCAACGCAAAGCTCAACTATTTACTTTCCGTACGATCTATATAAGTAATATCTAATTTGGGGTTATTGGCACTTTAATATTGTAATTTATTAGTTGAGGACCCCTCCGTAAAACACTTTGGGGTGATATTGGCATCCTCAATAAAGATTGTTATTGTTATTAGTGTTAATATCTACAGTGCTGTATTGAATATGTGAGCTTGGAGTAGACAGACAATACATGTAGGATCAGTATTATTATTAGTAGTAGCTGGGTTCCCAGTACCGTATGGTACACGTCACGACATCTAAAGTGCTTTGTCCGGTATAATCCCATATCACAATGTCGGAAAGCGAGTAAACGGCAACATGTTGCTAGACTTTCCGTATGTCTGCGAATTCCAAATTCTTAGATCAACACAGTGATGAAAATTGTAGTCAAAACGGTAAAAAACAATTTTTGCTGGCGATTTTAAACTAATAAATCCTTTTTAAATGACTCCATGCACTTACTTTGAGTATTAAAAAAAACTAAATATCTCGGCAATTCCTGTGGTGTGTTATTTGCATGCATATTTAGCTGCAGACATTCAGAAGCCTGCACAAAATTGAAATGAGATCTTAAAATTATAAGTCATACGCTGTTTTAAAAAGATAGATTTTAAGCCTGGACTTAAACACAGAGATATCACAGAAGCTCTAACGCAAAGAGGAAGATTATTTCACAATATTGGGGCATGTACAAAAAATACCTGTAACCATGCTAATAATATACAAGAAAATGTTACTCGACTGTGATTGGTTGGTTTCAGTGCATTTAATCCCAAACAGCAGTGCAAAAATCTGTACCAACAGTGCAAAAATCTGTAACAAACTCAAAAATCTGCAAAAATGGAAAAATCAAATCTGCAAAAATCTGTTGTAAATATTTTAAGACGCATGTCGCGTGACTTTGTGTAAACCAATTAAAACACGACCGGAAGATCAAGTTTTCTTGATCACCGGATGTTCTTGTCTCGCACATTTTCTTGTATATTATTAATAAGTAATACCATGGTTTCTCGTGCAATTTGGAAAAAACATGCACTCGTGAGTTTTTCAAAGACTTCAAATAGCACTCGTCCTTCGGACTCGTGCTATTTTGATAGTCTTTGAAAAACTCACTTGTGCATGTTTTTTCCAAATTGCACTCGAAACCATACTATTACCTATACATATAGTTATTTAAATTATAGACATGAGGGCTCTTTCATGACGGCCAGTCTAAATATTCTTTTATATGCGCGCAAATTAGCCTTTCTGGCCTCGTTGCAAAGCAAAGATTCTTTGGAATTACAGACATACAAATGAGGTCAGAAAGGCTAATTTAAATTAATATAAAAGAATATTTAATTTGGGTTCACATTATGAAAGAGGTCTATTTAAGAAATAAAAAACATGTCGCGTGTGATTATCGAGTTATAATGGCACGAGAGATGCGTGTGTTAATGTTGGGCTGACGTTAAGTATCCCGAATTTAAAACATAGTCCTAATTAACCACAAACCTAACCATAATCCTAACCTTGGCCCTACACATAATACTAACACTAGCTCTTACGATAATGCTTTCTTTTGGAAATAACAGCTGATATTAATTTCGAATTTTACTACCGATAGTCTATGATAACGTCATTGCGGGATTTATATGAAACTTCACCCTAATGTTGTAAATCCTGAAGTTTAGCTATCATAATTCACCTCAAACTATGATATTCCGGTTATTTAGGTCACATTCTTTGACCTAAAAGGTACTTACTTTTTGTTACAAAGGTCCATTAAGTATTGTTCGACATATTGAAGTTCTCTTATTTTTCCATTTCGTATTATATCCAGTTCTTTTGAGAACTTATAGCAGATTTCGTATTTATTTTTATTATTCTTATTAACGGATATACAAAGACATTGCCTGAAGAAAGTGAAGGCAGCAATATATGAAAACGGAGTCACGAGTGTAGCAAAAGAAGCTCAGTTTTACACTCATGCAATTATCAATGACCGTAAGACAAACCTCGATGTTGTGTTTGGTGATGGCAATTCCAGAACCCAACATCGCCGACAATGGCAGCAGTCAAGGTCGCTGCCAAAATTCCTGTTCAAGAACACAAGTGGTATACTAATGATACCAATCTTACTAAATCGGTTGCAAGTTCTTAGAGGAACTTGTCAATCCAAATTGCAAAGTCGCACCCAAAAGAACATCCGGTTTGACTGTACTGTAAAGGCAATTACCAGCAGTGTTAAAGTCAGTACTTTGAAAAATGGAAGAAGAAGAAGGTTACTGTGATGTGATTTCGAACGTGGCTACTCGTCATATCGACGTTTCACAGTCCAGAAGAGTCGCTTCACTTCCAACACCCAACATCATCGACAATAGCAGCAGACAAGGACGTCGTCAACTATTTTGTTCAGCAACACAGGTTGTACTGATGATAGCAGTCGCTATTTTTGCTATCTTGTCGACTGTGTTTATGACGTTGTACTTTACCAAACCTTGTGTTTGCCAGAACTGCAGTCTTGTGAGCAACGGCAGAATAAACGAAAGCAAGGATGATAAACATTGCCCTGTTGTAAACGAAATTAAAACAATAATAATAAACTGCAATGGAACAGGTATGTATGAAATAAAAATTCCAAATGTATGCAACCGCGCTAGGACTGGCGAAACGTTATAGTCAACCACCACTAACAATTATATAGACGATCGACTTCGTACTTCTACTGATATTCGTATTTTCAAGCTTTACTAGAAATACGTTATATACGTAAATATCTCATTATACTAGAAATACGTATCCGTAATAACCCTTCGACCGCCTGTTGGAGACCTCGCACATCGTGTATTTTTACTGATCACAAATCGCAAAAGACCGTCGTAGATTGTGAACATTATCTCAGTAAATATTTAACCGTCTAATTAAGTTGGTGTTTAGCTAGTTACATATGCTATGATTTCTAAAAATATAGAAACATCTTGACGAGGCTACTTCATAATTTGCATAAGTCTCAAGAACAACGTGAGATATATGAAAGCGATCTAAATTGCCATTCCTCGTAATTTGAGGAGTTCATTTAATTAAGACAAACTTAATTTTCATTTCATATTGGCACTGTAACATCAGTATTAACATCAGTATTAACATCAGTATTAACATCAGTATTAACATCAGTATTAACATCAGTAGCGTAGCAATAGGCGGTTCAGGCGGTTCATTGAACGGCCCCCGAATGTCCAGGGGCCACAAGCAAGCAAAATCTGAGCCAACGGATTTTTCCGCTGACTATCCCAAATTTCTGGACACGCGACTACAAAAGCCGGAGCCCCTGAAACCCTACGTCACTGGTTAACATTTTCTATTTCTACATTTATTAATTTGGGTACACTATTCCGATGTAATGATATTAGGTGCCACAAACTTTGTCGTACTGTGCCAAATTTTTATAAGTGAAATGTATAGAAATATGTTGACAGGTTATTCCATTTGCATATCAAAATAGTCTAAATATCTCAAGAACTACGCGAGATACGAAAGAACTCTAAATTACCATTCCTATTTATTTTCGGAGTGCATTCAACTAAGACAAACTTAATCGGTAACGGATTCCGCGAAGTTCCGTCTTTAAATTCGATTGTCGATACGCGAAAACTCACACTTGTGTCTTCATATTTCTTGATAAGAGGTTTTCTAATATAATATTATAACACATTATTATCTTACATTACAACCAATACGCAATCTACAATGTTATTAACTTACCGACTGTATCGATTCTAAGTTCTACACATTAACATACATGTATCCTTTGATCCATTAAATCACTTCTAAATATCAACTTCTAGCGTCTTCGAAAGCAACATGCTTCATACGCAAACATACATAAGGTGTCAATCAAATGTGTCACGTTCTGACCAATTAAAGGTAATATAATATCAAAGTTAAATGTAAACATCTTAATTTCATTGCGGTTGGTAGCTACATTAATTTTTATTTTAAGGCACTTTAACAACAATTATCACAAACATAATGCATGTATTTCGTTGAGGTGTAAAAACACACTGCATATGTAACGATGACGACAACAGCAAGTAAAAGTACAGTCTCCCCTGATTATCACGAGCTTTATTTAAAGCCACTGTGTAGTGGATTGATTACAGCTATATATAGGGAGTATCTTGAACGAAACAAAACATCCCGATCGAATCACCATGATTAATAGAAACTGCATGGGATGCCCGGGCGCAATACATGGGTTTACCATATAAATTTAAGAACAGGATGAAAAGTGAATGAACATCATAAAGTGGACGAAACAGGAAGAGACTTAGATATATAATGCGCTATGAAAACGTTGCTCGTTTGGTTAGTCTGTGCGTGCGATGTATTTATGCGCATATTTTTTTCGAAATACTCTGGTGAATACTTGCCTGCGCAAAGTCTCATGGACACAATTGCAACTAAATTATTAAATTTTATGACGAGTGGATACAAGTCCGACAAAATTGCCTTAATACTAACCCTAAAACCCCTTATTCCTAACCCTATTAAATATCCATATTCTTAACACTAAACATCCCTACAAATTGTCGGACCTCTAACCACTTCCCAATTTTTAATAGTGAAATTATTCAACCTGTTTCTTTAGTGCCAAAGAGTTGTTCTGATTTCTACAAAAGAGGACTGAGGACAGAAGGTATCTATACAATTGATCCTGATGGTCTTGGAGCTTTCAGTGTTAGGTGTGATATGAAAACAAATGGAGCAGGTTGGACTGTCTTTCAAAGAAGAATGGATGGCAGTGTCGACTTTTATCGTGGATGGAAGAGCTATAAGGAAGGCTTTGGAAACTTAGATGGCGAGTTCTGGCTTGGGCTAGATAAAATCCATCGATTGTCCAAAAGTGGTGAAAATGTTTTAGGAGTTTATCTGGAAGATTTCGAAAATAACGCACGTTTCGTTCAGTACACAATATTTGCAGTGGCGAATGAAACAGACAAATACAAGTTAACTGTTTCAGGTTATAATCCAGGTTAGTTACTCTTATTCCACCTAACTTGATAAATGATCCATACATAACTGTAAACAGAATACATGATAATACAGGACAGATATCACAGTTATTGCATGAAAACTGAAGTTGAAGCAGGAATTCGGTAGCTTGGACGAAATAAACTTTGGGCTTATCTTTCAAACTAAACTTATTGTATCTATAGCCCAAGCTAAAACTCGCCATTTAGAGTATGAGTGTCAGGGTCATGTATGTATGTATGTAAAACTTTATTTAAACACAACAACAAAAGCTGATTTCAACGAGGTGCGTCACACAAATAAGTAGTACATAAATAGAAATTTTAAAACAATTAAAATATTAACAAGAATAAGAAACTAATTAGATTGTATAGAATAACATTATATAAGGAAATTTAAAATTATGTAACTATTTAATTTTTTTAAAAAAAAGTACATGTATATAAGTTTCATTGGCATGGCAAGCATCAGGAACCTAAAACTGATGTAAATGCCTTTTGAAAGATCCATTTGGCTTCTTGGGATAGGTTGTTCCACAGCATGGCACCGCTATATCCGAAGCTTCTTTTTAAGAATTTTCTTTTAAGCTTCAGAAGTGCTAGGTTTGTATTGTTGTTTCTAAAATTATAAGTTTTCTGCGCAACATTTCTTCTTGAGAAGGATTGTTTCAGATTTGGGGCAGTGTGGTTATTTAATATTTTGTACATGAAAACAGATTTATTGTTCGTTTTACATCCAGTGTTTCCCACGAGAGGGAGTCAAGAACATCGACCGACCTAATGTCGTAACCCTTGCAGCACGAGACTGAAATTTTTGTAGTTTATCCTTAAAGGGGAAGTTTGTCCAAGAAATATGTTAATCTGATTTGAAAGAAAACTTAAAATGACAAAGTAAGATATTTTGCAGTTCTTCGTTTCCTTGCTTCGTTTTTGAGATATTTCAGGTTGATCGATATGTAAATTAAACATCGTGACGTCACTGCGCGGTAAGGAGGTTATATATCTTTGCTATTATTGAACGAAATCACGTGAAATCACTGAACGAAATAATCATGCGTGTGTGTTTCTCCCACAACACCAAATATGATCATTTCGACGTGATTTCGTTCAATAATAGCAAAGATATATAACCTCCTTACCGCGCAGTGACGTCACGATGTTTAATTTACATATCAATCAACCTGAAATATCTCAAAAACGAAGCAAGGAAACGAAGAACTGCAAAATATCTTACTTTGTCATTTTAAGTTTTCTTTCAAATCAGATAAACTTATTTCAAGGACAAACTTCCCCTTTAAGTAGTTTACCATATACAGTTGTCCCAAAGAGGGGAACAGTAGTCAAAATAAGGTTGTACCAAGGCGTTATATATGCATTGCGCGCGCGTGTGTTATTGTTTTCATATTCATCATATGGGAACCTTGTTGTCAAATTGCCAAGATTGTGTAGTCTTTCGAGTTTCTGTTAGATTTTGAGTTTCTAACAGGCGTGGAATGTGTCCGGTAGTCCAAGGCTAGTAAAACATACAGTAAATTTAATATATATATAATGATGGCAATGACAGACACATGCACATTAAACACTCATTAGACGTTTGAAGCACTCGCCGGATCCTGGGGAGGATTGTTGACCTGTCGGTTCTTCACAAATATTCAGTAAATAATCTGCGGATTATTTATCTTATGTGAAAATCCAAGCGAGTCCTTCTTCGCTAACCAACGGTCAAACACGTCAGGTCGTAGGTTCGCTTGGTTTCGGCGTCAAAATTCGGCTTTCCACGCTTCGGTGGTGAAGCACTTGTGGAAACCGACATATATATAGAACAATATTTTCTACATTAGCAATCAAGAGTTGCAACAAATAGCTATATAAATATTCAGTTTAGTATATTATCACTTTGCAAAATTACAAAATAGCATATTTACTTAAAGGATTCCCAAGATACTGAGGGATTATAAAACGAACTCACTAGTCGGCCCATAAAATGCCCGCCGTGAGCGCGCAATGCATGACCCTGGCACTCATCCTTTAAGTTTCCAAAGCCTTCCGTATAATTATTCCATCCACTATAAAAGTCAACACTTATCCATTCTTTGAAAGACAGTTCAACCTCCTCCACTTATTTTCATATAACACCTAACAGCTCTAAGATTATCAGGATCAATTCTGTATTCTGTCCTCACTCCTTTTTGTAGAAATCAGAACAAAAACACTTTGGCACTAAAGAAACAGGTTGAAAAATTTCACTATTAAAATTTAATAATATAGTTAAGTGCGAGTGTGCATGAGACTTTGGGAAATATTTGCCTGAGCGTTTCGTGCAGGTTATTCTATGCGGAAAAAAACGCGCGACATCGCACACACACACACACATATATATATATATAGTTCAATCTGCAGACACGTGTTTCGCTGTTCCACAGCTCATCAGTGTAGCTTGGAACAATCTGGATGAATCTGGCTGGACTATTATACACTTACGATCGTCATTGACAACCGCTTGTGGGACAGCATATATATATATATATATATATATATATATATATATATATATATATATATATATATATATATATATATATATATATATATATATATATATATATATATATATATATATATATATATATATATATATATATATATATATATATATATATATATATATATATATATATATATATATATATATATATATATATATATATATATATATATATATATATATATATAGTACAATCTACAAACACGTGTTACACTGTTTCACAGCTCATCAGTGTAACTTGGTACAATCTAGATAAAGGGCATGAGAACTAATTATACACAAGCGATTGCCGGTGACGACCGCTTGTGGAACAAACAGCGGTCATGCGCACATCCAGAGAGCGTGAAGCGGTATAGGACCAGAGCACTGATCTCTAAATAAAGACTGGATCGAGCAACTATTGTTCAGAAAATGAAGCCGGAAGTCCGCCATTACTAAGGGACCAACTGAGGATCCTATGAGGTTTTTTGTTGGATTATGTGCTCTTACCATCAACAAAATAAAATAATTTTACTATAAAGAGGACCAGAAGACATTTTTCAAATTACTGGTAAAACGATGCATGGCCTACCTACAGATTTACTGCGACTTTGGTCCCTTAGTAATGGCCGCCGTTGGCTCTAATTATCAAGTGAGAGAAGCCTAATATGAGACGTCAAATTAGGTTCAAGATATTATACATTTAATGTTAACAAAGAAACTATATTGGCCAGACACTAAACCTATTTCTCGAGCGTCACAGTTTGATTTGCTTGCAAATTCGGATCTTCTAATGATCTCTCGTCAATTTACATTATTCAAATATGCAAGCTTCAAAATCTGCTCATCAGATACAATGGAAATCTCAATCCAGTTCTATTTTGGAGATCAGTGGGCTAGAGTGCTCAAACTACCACAAGGGTAGTGGGCGTTACATTATCGCTAAAGGGCACCTACACCAACTATATATATATAGGTAATATTTGGCATTTCACTCGATCACACTATCATGTTGAAAGGATTTATGGTGAAGGAAAATTTCCAGTGTTGGAATACATACATTTTAAGACCAATATATATATATATATAATTATTTATATATATATAATTATAAATATAAACTCAAAATCACTTGAGTTAAAATGGAATTACGCGGAAACTTGCGGGAAATTTTCCGCCGGTCGAGATTAGCACCCTCGCCCCAGGCCTTTCGGGCGAGGGATTACTACAATGGGATACTTTGCTATTTAAGTCTAAACAAATATTTTTAAGAATTTTTTTAAACATTGTAAAGATATGTTATCTATATCTTTCATATAATTTGGAAGATAATTAAACAATATAGGTACATTATATACGAGCTTTAGCGGCAGAATATTGTATTCTTTAGTACATAGCAGAATATTGTCAACTTTCTTTGGCAGAAGAACATTGTATCCGAAATGAAGACTGGGTCAACGTCATAGTCATTAGCATTTCGAACAAACAAACCTTTATAGAACATCAACACAAAGCTCAAATCATAAAATATTTTGACATTCAACTATTCACTTCAAGTAGAATATATATCAGTAATATTGCATTTGGAGTTATAGGTCCTTTAATGAGAACAATTTTAGATTTTTATTCAACCTTTTAGTCCTAATTTAATATTTTATTCCAGGAATTATTGAAGACTCACTTAGTTGGCACAATGGGATGAACTTTACAACCAAAGACGCGGATAATGACCTGCGGTCGAATACAAACTGTGCTGTTGATTACAAAGGTGCCTGGTGGTTCAATAGCTGTCATAGCTCTCACCTGAATGGACAGTACCTACGTGGTCCCCACACGTTTTATGCTAATGGGATAAACTGGAATGGCTGGAAAGGTCACTATTATTCTTTAAAGAAGACTGAAATGAAAATCCGTCCTCTTTTGCTTTAGTTGGAATATTTATTTTGTATTCGAATGTCGTTAATGGTTACAATAATAATAATAATATTTAGAGCATCCTACAAAGTCTCGATGCTCTTACATTACACGTATGCTAAACGATAAAATTATCAGTAGTTATATATATGTGTAAAATATTATGACCAAGACTGAATAATAAGAATTAAAGATGTCTTAACTAGAAATACGTATCCGCAATAATCCCTCGCACGCCTGTACTATCCCCCCACAAACCCTCACCCTAGCCTAAACCGTTTTCAATTCTGAAAACAGATTTGGAATTATTTACTGCAACTGTAGGATAAAGGATGAGTGCCCCCTCCAAGGCAACTGTTTAGCAAACAACATTGTCTACATAGGCGCCCAAATGTTAGGCAACTCAGATTTTTTTGGGAAGCAAGAGAAATTTGGGCAAAAAGTTTTTTAAAAGGTTCAATTTTTTCGACAGATAAATTCATGGATATTTTTTATAATCGGCATTTTCATAACACCACTTTATTTATGTCTAAAGTGGATAAATTGGCTTACTGTCGGTTAGTCACTAATCAATAGCTTTATTTTTGTCAGAATTTTGAAATTTTTCATTCTCAATTCCGACTATTTATAAAACTTTGTACGGTTGTATTCTTGTAGTTGTAGAAATTTTCAAATTTAATTCATGTCCTTACTGAAGCTGACTGTGAAGCGTGCTTTGATAGTTTGAAACTTAATTCTGCAGCGTCGGTGCGACTCAAAATGTGTGGTCAAATAGCTGCCTCACCTCACGAAATATTGCTTTTGCAAGGCAACTGTCTAAAAATTATAGATAAAAACTCAGTGACTGATGCTGAAGTCACTGAGTGTGACGCGATGGTCATACCGGTGGGAAGCAGTGAAGACGAACACATGGAACGCATTGTAAAAGCTCTGCTCACGCTGTCTTCAGACAAAGATCCAAAAACCTACTCTGACAGCAGGTCTTTATTGACTGCCATTTGTGACTTGGAATTTCTCTTTGGACTGTGTGTGCTGAAAATAATCCTAAGAAACACTAGTGGTCTGAGCCGATATCTTCAGGGGAAGATGGTTGACGTCATCTCCGCCCATAGAAACGCCTACATGACCATTCAGACCCTACGCAAGTGTCGAAGCGAAGAAAGTTTCAACAGTGTATGGCAGATATAGCATCAGCAATGGATCTGAAAATGAAGAAGTGGCTGACTAATTCCCAGTTCAGGCCCTTCTAGGTGAACACGCCCAAAGACAACCGCAGCCAGGGCGCTTATATATATAAGCGCCCTGACCGCAGCCGACACCGGAATCGCGCCACCGTATTAACACTTTAATTACTACGCGTCACATGGACAAGGTGCTGTCCGATCCGAGCTTGAGCTCAGGTTCAGCGGAAATGACCAGGAAATACTCTGTTCTGTCACAGTGAAACACCTGATGAAGAAAGCTTCTCCCGTGTCGTTAAATTTTACGGAATCGACGGCGAGAATGGAAGCTGAGCAGAAAATGTACGCGAGTTTTCGTAGTGAGCACAGAAATACTGCAGACAATGCATGAGAACGATCTATACTTGATAGGTTGCCGAGTTTTCCAATGTGATGCATATCTTTGCAGTGATACCTGCTACATCGTGTTCTGCATAACGATCATTCAGTGCCTTGCGCAGATTGAAAACCTATCTCCGCAGCACCATGGGGCAACGGCGTTCAGTAACATCGCACATTAACATTGAAATATGCCAACTCTGTATTAAACAATGACATGGATCCGCATCATTCGCAATGGCAGATCGAGACAGTTATTTTTTAACTTGTTCTACTTGTAGCTGTAACGTGACCTATATGATCTATTATTATGATAGATTAATATTTATTAGTGGATTTGGGCAACGTGCAAAATTTTAAGGCAAATGGTTCACACCCCCCCCCCCCCCCCCCCCCCCCCCCCCCCCCCGCCCCCCGCCCCCCCGTGGCCAAACCAGCCACAAAACCTGCCTACAGAGCCGACGTAACCACAGGGAATTGAAAACAAAAAAACGGACTTTCAATATGAAATGGGCTATCCTGAAAAGAGCCGCTGCTTCCACGAGTGGAGCAAAAAGATGTAATCTTTGTTTGGAAGAGAAACTTTATATCATGAAAGCTGGTCAAAAAAATCTACTGAACAAAAGATCCGAAATTATTTCGAAATGCCGACACAAGAATAAATTTTACATTTCAAATATAGGCCGCGAGAAGAAAAGAGCGATGAGTCATCCAGCCCTCGCAGTTCGTGACGTCAATCGATGATTATAAAAAGAGACATTAAATCGGTGTTCCTCCAGTTGCCTGAAGATCGCATCCAGCGTGAAACTCCGAGTAGCAAACAAACATTTAAGCGACATTTTCCTATATTAAGCGACATTTTCCTATATTTAGCTCTACCTCATATGGTATCTAGCACTCTACGATAGATCGTGAATAGATCTTATTTATTTATATATATATTTATATATATAGATAGATAGATAGATAGATAGATAGATAGATAGATAGATAGATAGATAGATAGATAGATAGATAGATAGATAGATAGATAGATAGATAGATAGATAGATAGATAGATAGATAGATAGATATATAGATATAAACTTTCGTTGAGCAATGGACCTGCTGCGGAGATATTATATATTTAAAACTATAGTGATGTTATCAATACACTTTATATATGTGATGCGGCAAAGAGTTACAAAGGTATAAGCAGCCGCGACAGAAAAATACCTATCTCCACGTCTATGAAATTTTTCGTGCAACTTGTCGCGCAATGCCGTTGCGAGACAAGTTGCACGAACCATTGCAAAGTGTAACAGTGTAACTTGCAACGGCGAAGATTGTTGCTACACAAGTTGCTGCAATCGTTGCAGAAAGTAGAATTTAGTTCTACTTGCTGTAAAGTGTAACACCCTCATCTGCAACTTTAATTAAAAAACAAGCAATTAAGAGTATCTTAAACACTATTCTGCCTCTAATAGGAAACCAGTGAAGATTACGGAGTATGGGAGTTATTGACTCAGATATTTTCCATTTAGTAATTAGTCTATATATAATTGCCGTATTTTAGCCTGTAACTTATCCAGATCTGTCCCTGGAAGGTCATATACAGGGTACTATTACAAGTGACGAGTTTAGATTTAACAAAAGCATGAACAATCCTCCCTCTCTGCTTGTATTAGATGTGTTTTCTAATCTTGCCAATGTTCTTATGGCAAAAGAGGCCAACTTGAAAATATCATTCACACGCTTTCCCAACTTCATATAATTATCAATTTTATGGTAAAAAGATTGAAAACAAGGATCCTATATGTATGTGAATGATCTTATCATTGAAACATATAGTTAAAGAAACTTTTCATTTCCCTTTGTTATGATGTAGTGTCTAAACGTGATAATTTGTTATAGTTGGAATATTTTAGGTTATACACGCGAATGTCGTTATTAAGTAAAAGATTGAAAACAAGGTATGTGACCTTATTGTTGGGAACATAAAGTTAAAAAAACTTTTCATTTCATTGTTGGGAACATAAAGTTAAAGAAACTTTTCATTTCCCTTTCTTATGAATGTATAGTGTCTAAACGTGATAATTTGTTATAGTTGAAATATTTTAGGTTACTTGCGAATATCGTTATTAAGTAAAAGATTAAAAACAAGGTATGTGACCTTATTGTTGGGAACATAAAGTTAAAAAACTTTTCATTTCATTGTTAGGAACATAAAGTTAAAGAAACTTTTCATTTCCCTTTGTTATGATACAGTCCCTAATCGTGATAATTCATTATAGTTGGAATATTTTAGGTTACTTGCGAATGTCGTTAATAAGTAAAAGATTGAAAACAAGGTATGTGACCTTATTGTTGGGAACATAAAGTTAAAAAACGTTTCATTTCATTGTTGGGAACATAAAGTTAAAGAAACTTTTCATTTCCCTTTGCTATGATACAGTCCCTAATCGTGATAATTCATTATAGTTGGAATATTTTAGGTTACTTGCGAATATCGTTATTAAGTAAAAAATTGAAAACAAGGTAAGTGACCTTATTGTTGGGAACATAAAGTTAAAAAACTTTTCATTTCACTTTCTTATGAATGTATAGTGTCTAAACGTGCTAATTTGTTATAGTTGGAATATTTTAGGTTACATACGAATGTCGTTATTAGGGAAAAGATCGAAAACAAGGTATGTGACCTTATTGTGTTAATATATACACTGCTGTAGTGAATGTGGGAATAATCAGAAGGTTACAGGTTCGATTCCTGTCCGGGACTCAGAATAATTTTTCTGAGGATACGAGCTTGACGATCGTCCATATATCGTCTGTGTGACATTATTGTTGGGAATATAAAGTTAAAAAACTTTTCATTTCATTGTTGGGAACATATTAAATTAAAGTTAAAGAAACTTTTCATTTCCCTTTGTTATGATGTAGTGTCTAAACGTCATAATTTATTATAGTTGAAATATTTTAGGTTACATGAGAATGTCGTTATTAAGTAAAAGATTGAAAACAAGTATATGTGACCTTACTGTTGGGAACATAAAGTTAAAAAAACGTTTCATTTCATTGTGCATGGGAACATAAAGTTAAAGAAACTTTTCATTTCCCTTTCTTATAAATTGTCTAAATATGAATTTTTTTTAAAATATTAATTGTTTTGTCTTTCTTATCAATTGTCTAATAGTGTCTAAACGTCATAATTTGTTATAGTTGAATATTTTAGGTTACAGGCGAATGTCGTTATTAGGGAAAATATTGAAAAAAGGATCCTGTATGTGTCCTTATCATTGTTGGGTACATAAAGTTAAAGAAACTTTTTATTTCCCTTTCTTATGATATAGTATCTAAACCTGATAATTTGAAATAGTTTGAAACAAGGATCCTGCATCCTATCAGAGTTGTGAAAATAAAGTTAAAGAAACTTTATATTTCTCTTTGTTATCAATCTAATGTTTAAATTTGCTAATATTTTAGTAGAATATATTTTAGATTTACTCCGAATATCGTTATTAGGGAAAAGATTGAAAACTAGGATCCTACATCACATTTGTGAACATAAAGTTAAAGAAACTTTCCATTTATCTTTTTTATTAATCTAATGTTTAAATTTGCTAATATTTTAGTAGAATATTTTAGATTTCATCCGAATGTCGTTATTAGGGAAAAGATTGAAAACAAGGATCATGCATCCTATCACAGTTGCGAACATAAAGTTAAAAAAACTTTCCATTTCTCCTTGTTATTAATCTAGTGTTTAAATTTGCTAGTATTTTAGTTAATTCAAACATTAACCTCCAAAATCCGAGGAAAAGTCGATTTGTACACATCGATCTAACAAGTTGAATATCTGGACTACACAACATCTCTTTCATTTACTAAAGTACATGTTGTTTGACGTTTCCATTTTGTTTGTCAAAAACCGATGTTTTGGCCTCAGAGACACCGACTTATGACTGGGTACGCAAACGAAATCTTCGTGTTTTAAAACACAAGTCATGTCGCATCGAATTGAAGCTTGTTGTCTGCTTGTGTTAGTTATAGTATGGTTTGAAGAGCGATGCGCGTATTCTTTTAGATAAATTTACCGCTGAGTTATAGGTTTCGGACAACTTTTGGACAATCCTAAGAAGGCTTTTGAAGAAAGTTCAAAATGCGGCTGCGAGAGTAGTTACACTTACTCGTAAATGAGAACATATTACGCCGGTTTTCATGGCCAGAAATTCGCGACATTTAAGCCTGCTCGTTTTTTCAGCGTTTAAATACAGCGCATGAGTACTCAGAACATTGCGTGATATACGATCCGGCGGATTCTCAATATCCCGCTGCTTTCGTCTGGCTTTCAACAGGGAAGTCCGTATAGAACTGAATTGCAGAAATCAAGCCTGGATGTTATAAATGCGTGAACTACAAACTCCGAAGATCTACGGCTAAGGTATTTCCTGATTCTGCTTATCTTCCTCAAATAATGGAAACCAGACTTGCAGGTGTTGGCAATGTGATTTTCCATAGACAAAGATGAGTCCATAAGTACACCAATATTTCGGACTTTGTATGTTTTCGATGGATTATCTCATCACATACTGACAGGCTTTCCAGAGAAGGAAGGGGGCGATGACGTGCGTTCAGTAGGAGTTCTGTTTTGTCTCCATTTAACTTTAACTTGTTCCAGGCCATCCATATGTTAACATCACGTATGCAAGCTTCCATTCTAGATCTCGCCATGTTCATGTCACCAGGACTGGACGATTTAAAAGTAATAAATAAAGATGAAAGTTCATGCCATGACGTCTGATAAGGTGTCCCAAGGGGCGAAGTGTATAGGTAGAAAAGAATGGGCCCAAGCACACTCCCCTGAGGAACACCTGATGTAAGAGGCCGTGTTGTTGATCTATACTACCTGGAACAATGACATCCCATTTCCTTTCAGAGAGATAGGATGTGAACATTTATAAGCTTTGCCAGTAATTCCAAATCTCGAGCTCAGACGCGAAAGAAGGATATGATGGTCGACCGTGTCGAAAGCTGATGATAAGTCAAGTAACAGGAGAATGACAGAGTTTTGGTTATCTATAGCTCTTAAGATGTCATTGTGAACTTTAACCATTGCTGTCTCTGTACTATGGTGGACCTTATAAGCCGAGTGGTATAGCTCATTTAAGTTGTTATCTGACAAATGTTGGCAAGTTTGGGTTGCTACTACTTTTTCAATTGCCTTGGCCACAAATTTAAGATTGGAAATCGGGCGAAAACTAAAAAACTCATCAGTTTCCAGGGACGATTGTTTAAGACGTGGCTCTAGAGCAGCGGATTTCAAACAGCTAGGTATTTCAGCACTCTCCATCCTTGTTACTACTGGGAGAAGTTTAGGGAAGCAGTTTTTCAAAACAATTGCTGGCAGTGGATCGAGGCTACACGACTTAGTAGAGATCTTCTTACCAACAATTGCTGGCAGTGGATCGAGGCTACACGACTTAGTAGAGATCTTCTTAACCAGTCAGGGATCAGTTCCTCACTTTTCACAGGTTTGAAACATTCAATTAAAGTTTCGCATTTTGATGTGATGTAATGTTACGTCATGACTTGATGTGATGTAATGTTACGTCATGACTTGATGTGATGTAATATTACGTCATGACTTGATGTGATGTGATGTAATGTTACGTCATGGATTGATGTGATGTAACGTTATGTCATGATTTCGTGTGATGTGATGTAACATTACGTCATGACGTCATGTGATGTGATGTGATGTAATGTTACGTGATGTGATGTGATGTTACGTAATGTTACGTCATATGATGTGATGTAACGCAACGCAACGTAATGTGACGTAACGTAACGTAACGTAATGTAATATGATCTTATGAAGTATTACAGGACCCCACTGAAAAACACTTCGGTGACGTGGCTATCCTGAATAAAATTATTATTATTATTATTATTATTATTATTATTATTATTATTATGTCCGTCATGGCGAACGGTTGTGCCTGACGGTGCTCCGTTTAAAATGATGTGATTGTAGTATAATCCGTCGTAACTGCCGTCGTTAATGCTGTCAGTTTAATAGAGTTGTGTCAAGCTTATGATTGAAAAGTTAAAACGAGTGTTCAAATTGGCTGTTCGAACTGGAAAGATATATTTTGTTGGAACGAAGTTGGATGGACATTTCGATTATGATTTTCGCCATTTTATTAAAGGATTAAACACACCAGAATGGGAAGCGTTCGAGGAGAAAGAGAAGCAGTTTAGAGCAGAGATATCATCGAGAAGGATTAACCATGGGGATTTTGTATGCCACGGTAATGTAGAGCTTTGGTTTAATCTTCATAAAGTTTTAGATGGAATTTGTTATCAGAACAACAATTTTTATGCAAGAAACGCTCTGGTGGGCGTTGGAGCGTTAACTTCCAAAAATATGTTTGTCGAATTTTGAGAACGTTCCCAAGGGATGATAATTACAGCTGTGAAAATGAGATCTGTCAGATTGACTATATTCACAAACAGTTGGAGTACATAAAGCAAACGATTAGACCGTTTTTTACTCTTAAATCACCAAATAACTTTGCGAACAATGTTGTTACTAGTGGCAAATTGATTGATCTTTGGTTAAACGTAAAAAGGCGATTGCAATAATTAAGAACGATGGAGAATGGCCGGTTAACGTCAACATATCTATCTCTACTGAACGCAATGAGGCGTATTATCAAGCGTTGGAAAATCACATCATTAGTGATGATTTTACAGCAGACGAAAATCGATTTTTTGATCGTACTAAAGCGATTGATTCCGTCGAGTCTAGTGATTTATTTAGTCTTCACGAAATTGAGAAGGTTGTTGACAATTGCCCTAATGGAAAGAGCTGTGGCTCGGATGGGGTCTTTTATGAAGATTTGAAAGAAATGTTCCAAAAGCACGGAAATGCTTTTGTGAATATATTAAACGTTATGTTGGTTAATCAACGCATATCATCGCTGTGGAAAAAATGTATTATTCTACGTATTCCGAAATCGAACTTTTCAAATGTTGATCTATCGACCCTTCGAGATCTTTCCCTCCTACCGACTAGCTATAAAATCTTCTCGAAAGCAGTTTGCAACAGAATAACTCCATACTTTTCCAATATTATTGCATTTTGGCAACGTGTCTTCCTTCGTAAACGTGACAGGCAATAATTGATTTACACCTTGAAAACCGCGATTGATGATTTTAGACATCTCAGTACCATGTTGAACGTTGTGTTTATTGATTTCGCAGATGCCTTTGGAAGTATTAAACATGAATTTATCTTTGAAACGCATATGGAGTTTAAAATCCCTCAAATGTACTGTTGCTTAATAGAAGACTTGTATAGGTTCTCATCTTTTAGAATCATTTGCGAGTTTCGCTTGAGCAAAGAATTTTACATCGTCAGAGGTACTAAGACTGGTGACCCATTGAGCGCTGTAATATTCATTCTAGCGATTGACAGAGTTTGTAAACCTATGATAACTAGTGCAGCATTGATCAGTCTGAACATTGAAAATGAGCGGAACATAAATCCGATACCACTACAGGCTTATGCTGACGATATAGCAGTCCTACAATTTAAAGTCGAAATTACTCAGAAAATGTTTGATGCTGGAGAATCATTGATGAACAGAGCGGGTCTAGAGGTGAAACCCAGCAAATGTGCAGTTTTATATGCAAGAAGATCTGGAAACAACTGGTATAAAGGAAAGTATGACGAAAAGCCTGAGGTAACTGTTCAAAATCACAAACTTACAGTCTATGGAAGAAATACATCGTACAAATATTTGGGAAAATCTTTGTCATTATATGCAGGTGAAGACCCTGAACAAATTCGTGAAATTCTTGAAAAGTATGAAGAACTATTACATAAAATCTCTAAATGCGATCTTACGCTATCGTTGAAAGCAAGTGCTTTCAATAATATTCAAGACTAAGTGAAGGGCAATTAGAACATATGGATGCTATTCTTACAAAAATCATCCGTCAACTATATGGTTTGTACGACACAACTATACTCAGTTGGTGATTTACCTACCAAGAGAACATGGTGGTATAGGTGTCAAACGAGTCTCTGACGTATAGAACAACGAGATTAGCGTTTATGGTAAAGATGTTGAACCACCCTGCAGTAGAACAGTTCCGTAATGTTGCGAGAGAATCACTTATTCTTGATATGAAGAAGAGGAAGGTTGATAAAACTGTCAGTAGTTTTAATTTTCTTGGATATGAACTCAAACAAGACGGTTATTTGAATTGCCATACGTCCTTTGGCTGCCAGTCTGATTGGCCCGACATGCTTCGTTATGCTAGAAAATTGAATGTTGATGTTGTGTTTGTCGAAGATAGAGCAGTAATCAAGATTGATGATAATTACTACGATGACACCTGTGCATTACAGAAGGTTCTTTTCAAATTAATGGTGGAACGTGATCTTGATAGAGCGAAATCTCTTTCCATTCAGGGACCCTTTCTTTGCCTAACGGATATTCATTTAAAATCGTCACATTCTATTCTTTATAATTGGAAAATCGGTGATGATTTAGTTAAATTTGCGATCAAAGCCCGATTAAATTTGCATCCTACCAACTTTATAATTTTCATTTGGAATCGTGAACATGATCCAATGTGTCCATTTTGTCGACAATATACCGAGAGTATGGCACACTTGATGAATGGATGCAAAGAATTTCATAATTATTAAAATCGTCGTCACAATCGAATAGCAGACAAAATAGCCGATGAAATCAAACAGAGTTGTCCCCGTATAGTCGCGTTTATTCAAACAAGTTTCCCGGAATTTCACGAGCAGTTGTCATTGTTTCGTCATCGAAAACCAGATATTTTAGTCATTGATCCGGTGATGAAGTCATGTATTGTGGTGGAAGTGACCGTTTGCTACGGTCTTTATTTTGGTTACGCCTTTGATGGAAAATGTGAGAGAAACGAACCTGTTTGTAATTTTCTGCGTAGAAGGAGTTGGAGCGTTAAACTGATTGTTTTGTGTCTTGGATCCCTCGGTTGTATTAAAAAGGATGTTTGGCGTGGAATGAGAGCTTTGTCAATCAATAGAGATGACGCAAAGAGACTGCTGAGTTGGTGCTCGCTATCAAACTTAATTATGGCAAATTATATATGGAGACACAGAGCAAAGAAACTAGTCTCATGACTATACCTTATCCTTTTCAATGTCAATTTGAATCACTGCATATACTGTATATTGTTTTGTTGATACTGTGTTGTAGGTTTGATTTATGTGACTGTATTCGCATGCCTAGCATATATATTTATTGTATTAGAACTGAGGAGAGTGTTCAGGTGTTAGGGCAGAAAGGAAAATATTATTATGATTATTATTATTATTATTATTATGAAAATTATTCGTGTTGAAAATGGGAAATCGTTTCGTTACCTAGGCCGCTACTTTGACTTTAATATGTCCGAAGAAAATCACAAATCTGAGCTACACGACACACTAACCGACATCATGAATGAAATTGACGAACTGCCATTACATCCAAAAAATAAAATTATGTTGTACAGCCGCTACGCACTTGCAAAAATCTCTTGGCACTTCACTGTTTCTGACATAGGTAAAACCTGGGTGAATGAAAAACTAGATGGTATTGCGTCGAAATATATACGGAAATGGCTTGAACTTCCCATCTCAGCAACACTTAGCAACGTCCTACTTCCTCGCAGTAAGTACGGTCTAAATATCATTCTCCCTTCAACGAAATTTCTTCAATGCCAAACTGTTTCGCGAAAAGCTTTAAAATTATCACCAAATGAAGAAATTAGAAACCTATGGACTGTCACAAGTAATCACAAGAATGTGCAATACGACAAGTACAAAAACACAAAGGACGTACTAAACACTTTCAGAAAAGAACACGAAGAAAGGCTTCAACATCACCTTATTTCACAAGGTTCATTCTTTTCCAACATCATTAAATATTCGACTCTCTCGTTCAACTCCACATGGTCCTCAGTCCAAAGCAAACTCCCTAAGAACATATTTAACTTCACCATCCGATACATCAACAACACGCTTCCGACTCGCAAAAACCTTGTGAAATGGGGAATATCACCTACATCTGACTGTTCATTCTGCTTGCAACCTGAGACCCTACTTCACGTCATTGCTGGTTGCCAAACATACCTAAACGAAGGGCGGTTTACTTGGCGACATGACTCTGTTTTAAATTTTATTGCCTCCTCACTCAACTCCGTACAAAATTATAGCCTCTACGCTGATATACCTGGCTACATCAGCCCATCTGTTCTCACCGGAGATAGATTACGCCCCGATCTTTTGGTAACAATCGAAAACAAATGTATATATATTCTCGAACTCACAGTCGGATTTGAATCCAATCTACTCAATAATGCCACCCGTAAAAGACAGAAGTATCAGGAACTAATTACGGAACAGAACAACAATTATGAACAAGTTAAATTTGTGAATCTGTCCATCAGCTCACTCGGAGTCTTCAGTAAACCATCATTAGAATTTATTGAAATGCTGAAAGATCTCAAATTTGACGAACGTTGCCGAAAGTACTTCATGAAAAGAATAATTAACATTTGTATAAGAACCTCATATTATATTTTCTGTAAACGTAACAAAACCTGGGACAACCCAACACTAATGCAAAACTAATATTATATATCATATATATCGTTAATTCAAGTAGACATTGGTGAACTACCTGTAAAAGAGAGGTTTATCATTGTAGTATATATCAATTATGAATAAATAAAGTTTACATTAATAACTATGCCACCCAAAATATATGGTGTGACAAACATTGTAATTCTTCAATTACTGGTCACATAATAATTGGTCATAATAATTTGGTCACATTTTGACACTTCGTGTAATAGTTTTAGTATATGGGTAAAGTGTAGTCCGTTACTATCATAACTGTGATAAAAAATGGTTTTTCGTTGTTGTCCTTGTCGTATAATTATTATTGTCAATATATTATTATTGCAAGATTTTGGGGAAAATATATTTCATTCGTAAATTTTGGGTTGACACACCCCAATTATGACATGTTAGTTACGGCCCTGTATGTGCAGTAACAAAGAGTATGTCGGATCATATGGATGTAATGCACAAGTATTAATTATTAACAGTGTACGTTTATCTTTCGAAATACGTTTTCAGCGTCGAACGCGTTGGTGAGAATTTTGCTCAAATAATATTGCATCAGTTAAAGAACTGAAGAAGAGTAAATATAACTTACGTTAACTTATAGGTGCTGCCCATCACTGCTCTAACTTTAATAACTCGTTGTTGGTTAAAAATAGGACGTTATTAATAACAGTTCAGTTAATCTGCAAAATCAACAATACGAGTAAAACGTTTGCCACTAAATTAACATTTGGCTTGAAGTGTTTCGGACAGCTGCAAGGAACGACATAACAAATTATGTCTTTCCTTTTAACGTAATTTTATCGTTGAACTATTCATTTACATAGTTGGCGCCTGAAAAACTAGAATATCCTCTAAAAACTAGAATATCCTCGGCAGCTGTTCTTTGAGACAATCGAAAAGAATGTAATTAATAAATAAGTTAGGCTTTCAAAGAAGGGCCTGTAAATACTGAATCGCAAGGGTCCACTTAAACAAAACAAATTTCATTGACTAAACTATTTTTTTTCAAAACTAATTCTGGCTTCATGCAGGCTTGAACTAGGCCAAATTTCGGGGCCTTGCTATTTCAGCCGGGAAGGGGCCCGTCTATGGATGTGAGCAGGTAATATTTGCAATTTGAGAACCAAATCCAAAACAACTAATAGGAAAAGAAAGAAAAATTATTTCGGAACATTTTCAACATTTAGAATGGTTCCATTTCCGAGGACTTTGACGCAGGTTTATCATATACTGCCTCGTTATCAATAACCTTCAGTAAATCAACTTCTACAGAACAAATCATTATTACTGCTGCCATTATTACTGCTTCTATTACTGCTTGGTGTTGACTAACCGGAGATCTCAGTCGATTCTGGAAAAAGCGCAACTTTAAGAATGTTCTATCGCAGGACTCAACTGTGCATGGGAGGGTGATTTTAGCTTTTTCAGAACTTTAATAGTATAATGTTAAAGGACATTGGACTATTAAAGTATAATGTTAAGGACATTGGAAACAAAAAATAACTACTTTTTATATCGAAGTATAGGACTTAAAGTGGCACTACGATGAAAATTCAACCCCGTCTTTTAGATTTTCTTTAGCATAGAATAGTATTTCAGGATCGAAAGTGATCATCGATGTAAAAAAAAACTAAAAAATGGTATTTTGAAGTAAGTATTTTGAGCTCTGAAATCACTATTATTTAGGCCACCATTACTAAAAACGTGTTCCAAGTTAGCCCGCAATTTCAAAAGGTAATATTATTTGTGACGTCAGATTCTCAATGCTACGCCTGAATTTCAGTCGAGGTTACTTGTTTTCTTGTTTTCTTCGAGAAGTAGATGAAATGTTCAGCCTTGCAGACGAAGAATTTGAAAAATGACCTTGATTCACGACAAAACGACATTGAGAATCTGACGTCACTTCGTTACGCGGGTCAGGAACATGAACGATTAATGGCGGACATAACAACTCCAGATTCGGAGTCAGAAAAATAATACTTGCCATCGTCGAATCGCAAAACGGTTTCGACCGAGTAATATTTAGCTGCTCTGCTTTATAAATACGTAAAAATATCGATAGGTAAAAATTTTATCGTAGTACCACTTTAACTAGTTGGATAAACTAAGTTGAATAAACCATGGCAAAACGTCGCTATTTTGAATACGACCTAAGATCATGATGTGGTGCTAAGTATTGTATTTCGTACTGTTGTGAAATCTATTGTGGTGCCATGTATTCAGGGCCATCGCGAAGGGGGGCGTCGGAAAATAAAGGATTTGTCGGAAAAGGATCTGTCGGAAAATAAAGGATTTGTCGGCAAATGAAACTTTTGTAGGGTTTGCTAAATAACGGCTAACCCCCACCTAATGAGTTTTCTAACCCTAACCCCTCGCCTGTCTTCCATCCAGTCCGTATCCAGTTGATGTGACTGCTGACCAACAAGATTTCATGTTCATCAACTTTTGTCGGCAAATCTTTTTTCGGCAAGACAGCAAATTACTGTTCGAAAATCGAAATCGCGAGATATATAGTAGAGGAAGTGAAGTGTGATGTACGCCAGGCCTTTCTATACTATTCTTTTAGTTAAACCCCACTTTTATTGACCCCCTAGAAGCCAATATACCGATAGTTCCATCTTTCCTGTAAGTCGGAGTTTTTGGTAGTTTGGTCGTTCATGTCTTGGTTTATTATTTTTGAACGACCACACCCAATGACCACGCCCATTTGTCGGCAAAATTAATTCCCCCCGCCCCCCCTGCTCAATCACCTTCGCGACGGCCCTGCATGTATTGCCCAGTAAAACACAGCCGGGGGGTTAGAGAACTTGTTAGGTGGGGATTAGGACTTTTGTTGTTTTGGGTACGAGGGCAATGTATTTGCTCGTTAGGGCAATGCATGTGCTTTTCATATGGAACCTCCCATCTTCCATATTTGGAATACGCACGGTAAGTCCCTATCTCTGTTTCATTAACACTAACCCTCACAAACTTTTTACAATAACCCTACCCCAAATTTTAATGCTAACCCTAATTTTAATAAAAAAAACAATTAAATAAAAAAAAAAGTTGTCGGGCGGTAATCGAACTATAGATCCTGCGCTCCCCAACAAACTAACTACGAAGGGGACTCAAGAGTAACAAAAAATCTTACTTAAGGCATTATTATATTGTTCCAAACACCGACAGACTTAGAAAACGACGTCCACTGACGAAAGGGAAAATAGCCACGCGGCCCGTGATATATGGAAAACCACATGAGCTATATTTGAAAGTGATAAAACACGACGAATTAATTAAAGTTTTAATCTCCTACTGAATAACTGATACAAAAAAACACTTTGAGTGTGCAACACATGCAATACTCAACTAATTCTATATATAATTTACTAGTTCATACAATTGAGCGCCCTTTCTGTTATGCCGTATAGCTCGCTTCTCTAATAACGTATTGATTATGCATACTGATCATTATTAAAAAGTTAATAAATGAAGGAAGGTTACTTAATTACAAATTTGAGCAATATATATCTAGTTGCTACTACTATCAATACTAGAAGGTTCTCACCAAATTAATTTCTGGCTTGACAAATTTTGGAGGAACTAAAAAAGAAGCATTGTTGAAATGATATCCTTCAATCTTGAATATATAGCAAACATTTGCCTTTGTCTTTTTGGTCTGATTGTTAACGCAATGCTTATGGTCGCATTCATTAAAGATCCGCTGAAATGCTTCAGGAATTCAGGAACTTATCTCATAGCAAGCCTCGCCATTTCAGACATGACTTTTTTATTCCTTCGTCCTCTATCATTCTTTATTTTCATGTTGCATCCCAAATTCGTGTACTATATTCAACATGCTCCTGTGGCTCTATCTATTCTAACAATCTTCTCGATAGCTGTGGATCGATATTTTATCGTTGTTTATCCCTTCAAACACCGATATTTGTGCAGCAAGAAAATCATGGTCGGATGGATCATTGCCATTTGGATAGTTGGTAACGTTGTATGTTTAATCAAATCTATTTGGGGCTCAACGACATTTAACGTAGATATATTAAAAATCCTTGCTATAGTATTCACTTCATTGACAGCCCTTATCTATGTAATTACTTTCGTTTTCCTGAAAAAACAGTCAAAATGGTTTGCTCAACAAAACAGTGCAGGTGTTGCGAATCGCAGTCTGGAAGCACGAATGATAAAAGAAAAACGTTTTTTAAAAACAATAGCTATAGTTTCCTGTATTGCATTAATAACTATTTCACCAATTATGATTTTTGTACAAATTACAAAGGAACATGACTCTATGAATCAAACAGTTTATAATGTTCTCTCAGTTATTTTCCAAATATTTTTTGTCGTTAATTTTGTAATTAATCCGTTCATATATATTTGGCGTCTGCCCAACTACCGAAAATCATTTCAAATATTATACTCATGTAAAAACCTATGTTCAGTGTAAATAAGACCGTGAAATAAAGGTATTAATAAATTCTCGAAGGAACTAGATATAATATAAAACAAGACGTTTGAGAGGCGTTAACTGCATGGGGCTACTGATTGGTTACAGAAAAGCGTAACGTGGCGAAGCCGTCTTAATATACTATGTTATATGGATTTATGGTGAAGGCAAATTTCGAGTGTTGGAATTGTTAAGAACTGGTTTATTGACAATTTAAATACTATAACAATGAAGTCTGTAGTAAATGCTACGAACAACGAGTAAGCTAGGTCTCTTCTTGAAGACTGACTTAAAAGACTTAAAAGTTATATTTTACGGTTAACTCATACGTCAACCGATTCGTCAAGTTGACGTGTTTATACACAAATCCTTTATATAATAACATGCATAATACTATTCCCCTTTTCAAATAGGGTTAGTCAACAATCAATATTTGTCAATATCTAATAACAATGGTAGTCTTTCATCCAGGTTGGAGGGTGTCTACGACACTCGATTCTTCGGGATTCACTTGTCTCTGTGGTCATGTGATTCTGTGGATCACCATGCAGTTGCTCTTCCGATGATGTCGTCATTGATGGGGTGACGACGATATCAGGCAACATCTCTGTTGGTTCTGGAGTCTGTTGTTCTCGCAAACTCTCACTGCTTTCATGTTGTTCCAGCAGACTCTCGTTGGCTGCAGTCTCTTGTCTTGGCGGCGCTAACTGACCATTTATTTGATAAACAAGCCATTGTAGCTCATCTTCTACAGTGTTGGGTGTTCCAATGTTAGTTTTGATTGATGGTTTGGCATTTTTGTTTTCCTTCTTTTGCCGATGATCGTGGCGTCCGGTATTGTTGGCCGAGTAACATTTCTTTAATCGGTTGAAATGTACAACCATTCGTTGCTTTGGATTCCCTTCTCGCTGTATTCGGAATACAACATCGGATAGGCATTTCACAACTACGAAAGGTCCCTGCCAAGGTCTACTCAATTTCAGAGAGTGGCTCCGCTTCACATAAGGTATGTATAACCAAACTCTATTGCACCGACTTGATAGGGAGTTCCCTTACGTTTTTATCCTAATAGTCCTTATACGTCTTGGTGACCCTCTCCGTTTTCTTTCTGGTCATGTGCCTTCCGCATCCTTTCCTGTACTCCTTTCACATACTCTGGTGCATTTTCTTTCTCTTCTGGCTTTGGTGCGCTTCCCGCAACGAGATCAACAGGAATGCGAGCCTCTCTACCAAAAAGCATGCGGTGCGGGGTTATATACTGGTTGAAGACTGAACCGCTGTGCGGTAAGCCAATAAGACACTAGGAAGCCATGAATCCCAGTCATCTTGGTTCTCGTTGGTAACTTTTGCGAGCATGTTCTTTAAAGTCCGGTTAAGCCGTTCAACTAATCCATCGCTTTCCGGGTGGTATAAGGAGTGGTATACGTGTCTTGTCAATGTGTAGCATCTTCATCATCTCTTGGAAAAGTTTACTCTCGAAATCACGACCTTGATCTGCAGTGTGGAGGTGTTGCATTGTCCCATAGCGCGAAATCCATCCAGTGACTACTTTCTCAGCCACTGTCCTTGCTTCATGGTTTGGTATAGCGTATGCCTCAGGCCACCGTGTGAAGTAGTCTGTCATAACAAGGATAAATCTATTACCAGATTTAGTAGGTGGTAAGGGACCCATCACGTCAACTGCCACTCGTTGCACGGGGTAACCGGATCGACTGAGACAAGGGGAGCACGTGGTTTCTGTGATGGTGCGTTCCTTTGACCACACTCGACACAACATCGACAATGATTTTCCACGTCGGCCATCCAACCCTTCCAATAGAAACGACTTTTGACTTTTTTTATCATCTTGTGTATTCCCAGGTGTCCCGAAGTAACTGCAATATTGTGCAATAGTTCCAGGACTTGTGGTACTAATTTCTTCGGCAAGCACAATTGTATAGGAACTGGGAATGTCCATCCTGCGATTCATAGCTGCGGTATAAGAGTCCATTTACCATTGTTAGTCTTCCGTATTGAGACCACATGGCTACCGAGCGGTCCAGCAGCAGCTATATAGACTCTAGAGGGCCTCTTGCTCCAGTACTACGGTAGTACTGTAATTTCTTTGTCTTCGTCAATGTTTTCGCTGCATAAGCCACCACTCTTTCTTTTCCTTTTTGACTGCTCCGATACTTTTGTCACATGCGTCTGTGTCCAGGATGAACGGTAGGTCGAACTGCGGGTACGCCAAAATAGGACTATAAGATGCACTGGTTAACCTTTGCTTCAATATATCAAACGCATTTTTCACTGTTATTTTCAACGAGTAGTTTTAACTCTTTTAAGAGGATCAAAGTTAACTCCATGCGGGTGAGTTATTTTACAGGAGTTATTTTAACTCTACTTTTTGGAGTACCGTATCTGAAAGTTATCCCTTACGCCGGAGTTAACCGTCTCAACTGGGGTTACGTAAACTCTTTTAGAGGAGTTAAAACTTGTCGGAGTTATTTAAACTCTATTTTGAGGGTGAATTCCTGAGATAAGATCTCAATCATAACAAACACGATCAAAATACACGCGTAAACAAAAATTTATGTTGTTGTGTTCTTTATTTCTGTTTTATTAAATAATATTTAATGATAATTTTTAATACAGACCGCCAATGCCTAGCCTATACGCATATACGGGATACGGAGCGTCTGCACGCAGGCTAGCTAAGGCCCGGTTCAATCGCCGAACTTTAATATCATTCTTCCTAACCCTAATTCAGCGAGTTTGAATAATTAAGTTCGACTCGAGCTGTCGAGAATTTCGACTTCGTTTGGTTGATAGGCTCGACAACTAATTCAAACGTCATACTTCTCATGAACCGAACCTATATACGGTCGAGTATTTTTACGAGTTTCGGAATTCGGGTGTATTTTAAAAATGGTAACATGCCCGGCAATATAATCGCACAAACAACTCAATGGGATATTTATTATTGCTGCCTCTCCTCAGGGAGGCGGCACACTAATCTTAACATCTTGGGTAGCTGTGCTTTAAATGGTTGCAAAATCAATCAACTACATACTGTAGTCATAATGTATACTGTGTATGCAGTCAAAAGCCTTGCCAATTATATTCAGATATGTGATAGTCATTTGTAATTTAAGTCTGCTGTATTTAAATGTGTACATACTACAGTGGGTTCATTTTGGAAATTTTATCAAAAATTAGGCTTCCCATGACTTTTGAGGCAGCACTTCCCCTTGCGATAGTAACTTCTAGTTTAACCCTAATTTCTGGAGTAAAATTAACTCTTCATTGCCGAGTTATTTTTAACTCCGCGGAAAAGAAGAGTAACATTTAACTCCAAAAATCGGACTGTTTTGGACTCAAAATTTAAACCCCGATTCTGGAGTTAAAACTACTCGTTGAAAATAACAGTGTGGCACTCGACACAAGGGACAAGTGGTAAGGTTTGTTTTTCGTTTCCTAGTTCAGAATGAATTGGTGGTAATATCCTGCACATCCTAGGAAAGAACGCAAAGTTGAGGCGTCACGTGGTATCGGCCATTCTTGAAGTACTCTTATCTTCTCGGGATCAGTTGCGACTCCTGCTTCGCTCACTACGTGTCCCAGTACTAAACATTTCTCTTGAAGCAATTCGCATTTCTTCGCATTTAAGACCAAATGGCATTCGTTTAAATTGGTAGTGACCGCTGGGAGTGGCGAACGCTGTTTTCTCCTTGTCGTCTTCTTTCACTCGGATCTGCCAATAACCACGTACCAAATCTCAGCTTTCAGCATACTATCTATTTCTTCTCGAACCACTTGACGTTTATGAAATGGCATTCGTCGTAGTGGGACGTTAATTGGTGTTGCGTCTCCAGTGTCTATAAGAATGGTGAAATTATTTTACATCTCCAAGATCGTCTTTTCCAAGGGAAACAGCGCGATGATTTTAGCCAATACTTCGTAGACATCATCGATGTTATTCTGGGAGAGTGATGGATTCTATATTGGAAAGAGTTTCTTGATCTTTCGTTTCACATCGTTATTGTTTGCTTCTGCGCTGGCCTCTGTTACCCTGTGGCATGATGTACTTCCTTGAGCTCTAGTCTCATCGTTACACAGCGGGAAGAGCAGTAGTCCTATACGTTGCTGCCTCTATAAATACGTTTTGCTGAGTCATTGGGATTGAACATTCGTACTGGTATTCGATCCTTGACAACAGTTGCTACCACTTTTAATATACCGGTTCCATGGCGTTCTTCGAATTGTTCATCTGGTTCTAGCATTCCCACCATTTTCTCATTTGTTGTACCACCGTCGACCTTGCAACTGATATTAAACATCGATCTAACAGGGATTATGCGCGATTCGGCTATTGTTACTCTATTAGCTTCCCACGAGGGTTCGTAGGTGAGTGATCGCTTTTCCCCATAACCCCATTCATCTGGATACTCCCTGTGGTAAAATCTACAACACAGCTATGAGGTTTTAGGAAGTCGACTCCAATTAGTATCATCTGTGACAGGTTTCTGCAAACCCGTACGTCTTGTCTTACCACAGTTCCGGCCAATTCGATCTCGACTTCTGTCTTCTAATGGATTGTTGTCTGCTCCCAGTATTATTTGCTTTGTGCGGCGTAACTCAGTGTTTTTTCTCTTTATTCGTTTGAATAAGTCTTCGTATAAAATGGTGACTGACGCGCCGGTGTCTATGAATGCATTCACTTGGGATCCATTTATTTTACAGCTGACGAACACCGTGTTTTCAGTGCACTTGAGCTGTCTTCATCTGCATGTGGTGGTGCGCGCGGAGTCAACGGTAGTATGGCTCCGCCCTGTGCACGTTTCCCTGTTGCTTGACTTTTGGACACTCACGACGAAAATTTCCTTTCCGCATTCGTTGCACTTCCCATTTCTTGTGCGGCTTCCTCTTCTCGATGGCTGATTACCAAAATGGGATCTGACTCACGGCGGTCGTTAATTGCTCAAGCAGCTCGTTTTGTTTCTCGAAGTTTACTGCCTGGCCCATTGTGGCGGGTGTTTGGCGGTATCTACAAAGCTTTCTCCTTTTCGTCTTTGCCGGCTGGAAAAGACAAATTTTTTGATTTCTCGTTGCTTCGGTGGTCCAAGCTTCTCTTCCAGGACCTTGATCAACACTAACAGATACGAATTCTGCTCTTCTTCTTTCAAGGTCAAGTAGACCCGTTGCGCTCGTCCTCGCAATGCAAGGGCGAGTTGTTGACAACTCGGCTGCTCGTTCCAACCATTTACCTTTGCACACAACTCAAAGTGGTTTATCCATTCGTTCCAGTTACCATCATTTAACTGGTCAGGTTTGGCTCGTGGTATGCTTTTGTGTGAAGCATTGGAAATGATTGCCCTGGAGTACTGGCTTCATTCGCTTCCCTTTCGTAAGTTTCCAAGTGCTTGGTAAGTTCATCTTAATCTCTCTTCTTAAATCTTCCTCGTTGGACATTTTTTAATCCCACCGCTGCCACTAAATGTTAAGAACTAGTTTATTGACAATTTGGGTACTATAACAATGAAGTAGTAAATGCTACGAACAACGAGTATAGGTCTCTTCTTGAAGACTGACTTAAAAGACAGTTATATTTTAGGGTTAACTCATACGTCAACCGATTCGTCAAGCTGACGTTTATACACAAATCGTTATATAATAACATGCATAACAGAATATATACATTTTAAGACCAAACCGGGACCAGTTGCGAAAAATGCAACTTCAAGGCCTTTCGGCTGGAATTGAACCCGCGACCCTGCGATGGTAGTGCAGTGCTCTGACCACTGAGCTACGTTGGCCGTTGCCGAGAGCCTAGTCACGAGTTCTGTATATACAGAGACTTGCAGCTACTAAATCTCTTCAGGTATAGATGTATGTTTTTGTTCTTTGGCTTTGCAAGCTGTCCATTCCAGCAACTTTCTTTGTTCTTTTCCGCGGAATTAATTAAAGTTGTTTTTCCCGCCCATCAAAACAACAATTCGTTGATTAAAACTTTAAAGGGGCAGTATGATCCCTAACAGCGTTTGATTTTACATGTGTAATGTGTTGTATGATGTTAAAGGACATTGGCAATATAAAATAACTACTTTTTATATCGAGGTATATGACTTAACTAGTTGAATAAACCAAGTTGAATAAACCATGCTAAAACGCCGCTATTTTGAATACGACCGTGAGATCATGTGCTGGTAAGTATTCTCGCTATTGTGAAACCTATTGTGAAACCTATCGTGGGCCATGTATTGCCCAGTTTTGGTTGTAATAGTGATTACGAAAATAACGTTGAGATCTGATCACTGCAGGTCAATTTGCAGATAACCCTAATTCTCCTTTAGTATAGCATTACGACATTTTTGCATGTTCAAATTACTATATTCCGACAATTTCAGTCACAAACTTTGACGTCAAGGGCCCATAAGGTCTCTTACCGGGAAATGTCCCGCCCCAGTTGTCCGTTTCGTAAACGGTCGTTGCCAACAATTCCAGAGAGAAAACCTGGAACCGAGTTGATGTCGAAAGTCTGTTTCATTAACAGTAACCCACATAAATTTTTTATACTAACTCTATAACCCCTAATATTAATAAAAAAACACGAAGAAAAACAATTAAAGAAAATACAAAATAGTTGTCAGGCGGTAATCGAACTATCCTCCGCTTCCCAACCAACAAACTAACCACCACACTACGAAGGGGACTCAGAGGAATAAAAAAATCTTACCTAAGGCATTCCAGGTTAACACTGACAGACTTAGAAACGTCCACTGACGAAACGGAAAATTGCCACGCAGGGTCGCGGCCCCTGATATATGGAAGACCAGACGACCTATAATTGGAAGTGATAAAACACGATGAATAAATTAAAGCTTTAATCTCTAACTGAATAACTCATACTAAAAACCACTTTGAGTGAGCATCACATGCAATATTCAACTTCTGCTTATATAAGTTACTATAGTTCATGGAATTGAGCGCCCTTTCTGTCCCTGCCTGTTATGCCGTATAGCTTGCTTCTCTAAGAACTTATTGACTATGCATATACTGATCATTATTAAAAAGTTAATAAATGAAGGAACGTTTCTTTCTAACAAATTTGAGCAATATAATATATATATATAGTTGCAGCTGTTATCAATACTAGAAGGTTCTCACCAAATTAATTTCTGGCTTGACAAATTTTGGAGGAACTAAAAAAGAAGCATCGTTGAAATGATATCCCTCAGTCCGCAATTCTTAGCAAGCATTTTCCTTTGTCTTTTTGGTCTGATTGCTAACGTAATGCTTATGGTCGCATTCATTAAAGATCCGCTGAAATGCTTCAGGAATTCAGGAACTTATCTCATAGCAAGCCTCGCCATTTCAGACATGGCTTTTTTATTCCTTCGTCCTCTATCATTCTTTATTTTCATATTGCATCCCAAATTCTTGTACTATATTCAACATGCTCCTGTGGCTCTGTCTATTCTAACAATCTTCTCGATAGCTGTGGATCGCTATTTGATCGTTGTTCATCCCTTCAAACACCGATATTTGTGCAGTAAGAAAATCATGATCGGATGGATCATTGCCATTTGGATAGTTGGTAACGTTGTATGTTCAATCAAATCCATTTGGGGCTCAACGACATTTAACGTAGATATATTAAACATCGCTGCTATAGGATTCACTTCATTGACAGCCCTTATCTATGTCATTACTTTCGTTTTCCTGAAAAAACAGTCAAAATGGTTTGCTCAACAAAACAGTGCAGGTGTTCCGAATCGCAGTCTGGAAGCACGAATGATAAAAGATAAACGTTTCTTAAAAACAATAGCTATAGTTTCCTGTATTGCATTAATAACTATTTCACCAATTATGATTTTTGTACAAATTACAAACGAACATGACTCTATGAATCAAACAGTTTACAATGTTCTCTTAGGTATCTTCCAAATATTTTTTGTCGTTAATTTTGTAATTAATCCGTTCATATATATTTGGCGGCTGCCTAACTACCGAAAATCATTTCAAATATTATACTCATGTAAAAACCTATGTTCAGTGTAAATAAGACCATGAAATAAAGGTATTGCTAAATTCTCGAAGGAACTAGATATAATATAAAACAAGACGTCAGGCCCGGATCAAACGTCGCTCTTCTCATGCGCCGAACCTAATACGTTTATTAAGTACGACAGGAGAGCGACGTTTGATGCAATTAAGTACGGCAAATTGTATTTGGTACGGCAGATTTTATTTGGAGCGGCACGGCCTGTCGCATTATGCGACACTGGAGCGACACCGAATCAAACGTCGCTCTTCTCATGCGCCGAACTTAATGCATACATTATCTTAATTTATTTTGCATATCAAATCAGGTCTGCGCATGCGCAGATGTGTTCTTTAACCAAAACGTGCAAGCTACGTTTCCATAATGGCGACGTACTCAAAGAAATTTGAAGAATGTATCTCGTGCTTTAGAGAAACGAATTATAGCTGCATCACATGTTTTATGCCGGTCTGTAACTTATGCTCGTTTCCTGAATCTGATGAAGAAACTGAAGGATGGATTATAGCGAAACGCGTAGGTTATTGTGGTGCCTGTAACAACGATCGAACTGTATTTGCAAAAACAAAAGACTTTGCTGAAAGTTCAAGGTTTGTTTGTCTACGTTCGTATTTTCTCATTATTTAATAACTGTTCTTGAATGAGGATTCGTGGTGCATGTTGGCGAGTAGATGTCTACCGGCCTGGCCGTGTGACTGTCATAATTTCCACTTCACAGATCATAAAAATTATCCTGACCTCAAAAGTCCTCATTCTTAACTGTTGTGAATAGTATCCAGTAAATGTTTTTTTATTCGTTAAAATCTTTCATTTGCATATTTAATTTTTAAGAAGTTAAATTATACATCTATATATATATATATTTTTGTTTTATAGTCCATTATAGATTGGAAAAATCATCGCATAGCCTGTGCAACTCTGAAGACAACCATACAGGTAGTATACTGGATGGCAGTTTAGATAGCCAGGATGAGGAGGATGAAAGCAAAGAAGATACAAGCCTAAATAGTTAATAAGGAGAAACAAAAAAAGAAGCCAGGCAGAAAGGCCAAGTGGATAGCCTTCTTAATGACATGGTTGACATTATTGTGAACAGTGACTATTACAAAAAGAGATTAATATTTGTGAATATGAAAAACCAAAAAAATACTGAGATCTATCAAAGTGTATTAAATGAGCTCAAGAAAAGGGCAAGTGAGAAAGAAGAGAATGTGCCATTCACAGCTGGTGCAACTGCGTACCAAATTCAAGAAAGCAATTGGGGAATGTAAGAAAGCTGTGAATACTGCTACAGGAATTAAAAGATTCCAAAATGAGAAAGGCTATGGCCCTTGGTTTCACCAATTGTATGCTTTAATACAGACACGAGACTCTTGCCAACCTTGGCACGCAATTGAATCATCTGCTGAAAGTAATTCCAGCAGTGATACATCAGAAAATTGTTTAACTTCGACCAGTTATGCTCAACTTGATCTGAAAACAATTTATTTGTGCCGATAAAGAAGGCTTCACTAAAAAGAAAAAAGGATGACCAGTCAAAAGAAGTTTTAGAGATGATGAAGCGAATTGTTGAAAAAGACCCAATGCAAGAGTACATCAAATTTGCAAGAGAAGAGGCTGAGAAATCTAGACAGCATGAATCAAGGCTCATTGAAATTCTGATGGGAAATCAAATGCCAGGCAATATGTTTCAAACCAGTGCTCAGTTACCACTGTTTTATAATTCTGGCATGCAGTTCCAAGCAAGTGGTCAACAAACTATTAATGAAAATAGTCAGACATACCACCAATTTTAACTATATTAGCATGAACAAAAGCATCTTAACTTTTTTCTTTAAACTATTGTTGGGTTTAGAAAGTAACAGTTAATTATTACTAAAGTTACTAAATGAAATCTACTACATAACTCAATGTTAATGGAGCTGTAAGTTATGGGATACAATTTCAATTGTTTAGGAACTTAGATTTCTATTGTTGGAAAAACTAAAATTAGAAACAAAATTTAAAAAAGGAAACATTTCAAATGTTAAAATTATTTGTATAGTCATTGGAAACATTTATGTTGAAATTATTGGTCATCTTTTATTTCTGGTAATCTTTCTTGGTATTTAACATTGATAATCTTATAAAATGGTCAACATGAATCAATATACACTTATTGACTTGCACCAAGGGAAACAGTGTGTTTTGTGCCCCCGAGATGTGTATACCAAGTGTCAAACGACGGGGAAAAAGTTCCTGTCTTTGACACTATAATATATTAAGTAACAAGGTAAACAACTTATTTATTTTTCAGTTGCATCATCCATTTCTTTCAAAAGTTTCTTGCTTATTGCTTGCCTCACTTTGTTCGCATGATTGGAAGCTGGGTTTACTGATTTCCCACTTGACTTCATCAACAGTATGTCTCGAATTGTTGATCGATCTCTCTTCTGACTTGTGACCGAATCAATGGTCAAATCAAGTTTTTTTGGCCAATGGTATCCCCATTCTCCAAACAAACATTGTGAAGGACCATGCATGCGAGTGTTGCCATTTTGGTTTCAAAAAGACCACCCTCGGATTTCCTGACTAGAAGTCGCCATCGTCCCTTCAGTTGTCCATAAGCTCCCTCTACAACCATTCTAGCTCGACTCAATCTGTAGTTAAAGTACCTCTGTTCCTTGGATAATACAGCATTTGTATATGGCTTCATTAGCCATGTCTCAAAAGGAAATGCTGAATCAGCAAGTAACAGGGGTGGAATATTAACACCTTGTTCACATTGACTAAACTGTGGTAACAAATTCCCAGCCTTGATGTCAGACCAGAGTGATGTTGATTGGAAAATTATCGAATCGTGAGAGTTTCCCGTAAAGCCTCCACAACTTCCCCATATAAACCTGTATTTGGCATCCACGAGTGACATAAGAACAATCGAATAAAAGTTTTTGAAGTTGTGGTATTCTTTACACAACTCTTGGCCTCCAGGTGGGCATTTTATTGGTATATGCATGACGGCCATCTACAGCTGCCCAACTAAATGGAAACTGCCATAGCTCCTCCATATCTAACATTTTGTTCGTGAAATCGTCTTCTGTTACTGGCATATGAGTAGTGACGCATTCTTTCCACATGCAAGTCACAGTGGCTTCATTTACCTCGGTAACTATTGTCGTTACTGTAGACTGGCCAAGTCCAACCATCTCTGAAATGGTGTGGAAGTAGTCACCTCTGCCTAAGCGATAGAGACATATTCCCAAACGGAACTCAGGAAAAATAGGCACCTCGCAGACTGTCTGACGCTCTAACTTGTGACGAATGCGTCAAAGAATGTAATTAAACGTTTTCCTGGATACACGAAAGGTTTTCTTAAAACGATCATCAATGTATGTATTCCATACCAAATACCACCAACCACTGTTTTTTGGAAGCCTTCTATACATGAACGGTGATAAACTCTGGAGTTGTTGTGAGCAACTAATAACAGCTGCGAGTAAACATGCCTCGATAACGAGTCGTCTCTGATATAAAACCAATGTCATACCCGCTTCTAATATTTTCTGACGTTTACGCCTTCCACGTGTCACTTTTTTGAACATAACAACTTTGTTAATGTTTGGCGCCATCTTGGGAATAATTTTAAGTTTTCGCGCCAGACGATTTCTCTCGCATACTGTACTTCATGTAAAATACATTATTTGTATTAGGAGCGACATATTAAGTTCGACGTTTGACTTGCCACCGCTCCAATGTCGCTCCAGAGTCGAACCTAATGGTATTAGGTTCGGCGCATGAGAAGAGCGACGTTTGATCCGGGCCTTAACTGGGGCTACTGTTTGGTTACTGAAAACCGTAAAGTGGCGAAGCCGTCTTAATATACTACTTGTTCTATGGATTTATGGTGAAAGAAAATATCGAGTGTTGAATATATATATACATTTTAAGATCAAACCGGGACCAGTTGCAAAAAATGCAACTTCAAGGGCTTCCGGCTGGAATTGAACCCGCGACCTGCCGATGCTAGTGCAGTGCTCTGACCACTGAGCTACGGAGGCCGTTGCCGAGAGAGCTTGTCACGAGTTCTGTATACACAGAGACTTACAGCTACTATATCTCTTCAGGTATAGATGTATGTTTTTGTTCTTTGGCTTTGCAAGTTGTCCATTCCAGCAACTTTCTTTGTTCTTTTCCGCGGAATTAATTATAGTTGTTTTTCCCGCCCATCAAAACATCACTTCGTTGATTGACTGAACTTTAAAGGGGCAGTATGACCCCTAACAGTGTTTGATTTTACATGTGTAATGTATATGTGTAGTGTGATGTTAAAGGACGTTGGCAAATAACTACTATAAAATAACTACTTTTTATATCGAAGTATAAGACTTAACTGTAGTTGAATAAACCAAGTTGAATAAACCATGCAAAAACGCCACTATTTTTAATACGACCGTGAGATCATGTGCTGGTAAATGTTGTATTTCTTGCTGTTGTGAAACCTATCGTGGAGCCATGTATTGTCCAGTTTTGGTTGTTATAGCGATTACGAAAATAACGTTGAGATCTGATCACAGATCATTGATCACTTTACCCAGCTAGACGTCACAGGTCAATTGGCAGAGAACTCTAATTCGCCTTTACACGCATTACGCGCATTTTTACAAGTTCAAATTACTATATTCCCACTATTTCAGTCACAAACTTTGATATAAAAGGTACTATTTTGTTTACAAAGTCCTTAAAAATATCAGGCGGTAATCGAACTAGATCCTCCGCTTCCCAACCCAACAAACTATAGTGGTTAGTACATTACGAAGGGGACTCAGAGGAACAAAAAAATCTTACTTAAATCATTCTTACTCGGTTCCAGGTTAACACCGACAGACTTAGAAACGGCCGCTGACGAAACGGAAAAAAGCCACGCGGCCCCTGATATATGGAAGACCAGACGAGCTATAATTGGAAGTGATAAAACACAATGAATAAATTAAAGTTTTAATCTCCTACTGAATAACTCATACTAAAAAACACTTTGAGTGAGCATCACATGCAATATTCAACTTATATATATATAAGTTACTAGTTCATGCAATTGAGCGCCCTTTCTGTCCCTGCCTGTTATGCCGTATCCTTGAAATTTGGATACGCAACCCTTAGTTTGATGTTTCCCTGATGGACCTGATGGTCATTAAAAAATTTTTTTTTTTAGATTATAATTTAAGTTCAGGGCACTTAGGATTGTCCTGTAATTTATAAAAAGCATAGCGGGAGGGCGCCTCTCCTGAAATTAGTGGCATCTTGGAAAATAATGCATTCTGTACTTAATATTTAAATGGTGTAGAATTGACCCTTTATTGGTATAATTTTGATTACCTGCTTGACAATCCAGTATATAGTACAATCCAACATCTTAGGAGAAAATTGGTTGACAACTGAGTGATAACTTTCAAGTGCACTAGCTTGACCAAGAGACGATGACTTCTTGATTGCCTTTACAAACCGTGGTTTCATCAGAAGATGATTTAGCTTCTCATATGCAGCCGAACTCATAATCATTGAACGCGCAATGATTATATTGACTGAACAGGTAATATTAAATACTTATGAAACACTTAGACTAGTGAATTATCAAAACTGGTTATTTAGAAACAAAACAAATTTTTAATACTGTATTGTAAGAAATACCTTTAGTAAGCCATACACGTGGTTGATTGGGGGTGTGTGCACATTTAAAAAAATCTTATTTGACAAATTGGGATGTTTGTCCACCACATGTGAAAGAAAGTCTTCAAGCTTTGCATCTCCCTGGTGTTGTCTTGATGATATATGACTGACCAAGTGGCGTATATCATGCAAGCTTTCCTCCATCTATTTATTTTCTCACATTCTTTTTCCTTTCCTGCTTAGTCAACAAAGCTTTAGACAGATCTAGAAGTTATTTGAATGAATAAATTATATGTGATTACTGAATAATTATATACCAAAAATAGCTGTCCTTTTAAAAGTCTTCTATATGCATTAAATTCTAGCTTGATATTATTTTTGGTAAAGTTATAGACTCGTACGTATGTACAATCTATATTGTAATTTCATACTTCTTGCAACATACCAACAGTCATAGTAATGCTCAATTTTTTTTTTCTTTATTTCTTTACATTGTTTTTGGGCATTCTTCTTGCATCCATTTTGCAATACTGGCATGTCTGTCTGATACAAAAGTTGTTATAATCATCCCTGTTGATAGCAGGAAAGAAAACGCTTTCTGATGCCCAAGAAATTCCATGGCTGTACTGTTTCCTGCCTGATTTGCCTAGGGTAAGAAAAAAATAGATACATAAAAAATAATTTTACATTGACAGCCATTGTTGTACATGGTCTAATGTATAACATTCGGCGTCCGTCTCCGGATAATACAACCACTTTTCCTTTTAAACTTTCCAGAGTTTTTTCTTGGTACTGTCTCCAGAACCAAATAACTGATGTAATAAGAAGATACCTCTGGCGATAATAATATACTACTTTTTGGTTCTTGGCGAATGTCTTTTTCGTTGCAATTTACTCTATAATATAAAAGTAAACAAATTCTTAGTAGGAATAGCATCATGCTAAATAGCAGTCAAGTACAGTAGATTCATTGGCAGCTAAGAAGTACCTGGTTTTCTTTTTATTCTCATTGTCATCAAGATAGTCATTCACATATTACTGTCATCAGCCTCACTATCATCACAATCATATTCCTCCTCCTCCTCCTCCTCATCATCATCATCATAATAGTTGTTATAACCATCGTCATCGTCATAATTGTTATTGCTATCATCAATGTTTCCATTATTGTTTTCATCCTCAGTTTCTTTTCCAACTTCATTTTCAGTTATGTTATTTGTCTGAGTCTCTAAAATATGAAGATTCAGAACTTCAAACTTTTTTGAACATCCGGTATTCCTACGCCAGACGATTTTACTCGTCAAGGGAAAGCCGCTGGGTGGGAAAGGGTGAAAATAATGGCTCTATATTCCCATCTCTCTTAATAAATAATTAATAAATAAGCAAATAATTATGTTACTATACTGTACATAAGGCACATACTGTCTTGACATTGGTCTTAACTAATAAAAAATTACTACGACATCAGATTTGTGAAGAAATACCATTTTATCATTCAATTTAATATATTTAATTGGAAATGATTGTGCCCATTTTTCTTGATTTGTTGCCAGTTGTGCTGTCGTTCGACTTCGGTTGTTTTTAACCTTTGAGAGTTCTTTTTTCAATTCCTTTTTCTGCATCTTATAGCTGACTGTACTGACTGCATTTCTTTAGCAAAGGTTGTTGCACACTCTGTAAATTTATAAGCAAATTATTGGGTTCCCTGCACAGTAAATTACATACGGATGGCGGTAAGTACTGAGTCTGTAATTAATTCTATCGGCATGGAAAACTAACTAGGCTGTGCAGCAACATCCTCTGTGGAATTCAAAACAGCGCATTCTGTGGAGGTTGTGTGAGTTACTTCAGAGGTGTAGTTTGTGTTCTCCGAGGGTCTTAAAGATTGAATAGAAACAACAAGATGATAAAATTAAAGATATCTTACCTCTTCTACAATTTCTAGATGCTTTGGCTCCCCATTTAGGTCTGTTTCGTTTGAAGCCTGATGTGTTGTAGGAATGGTTGAACGAATACCTTAAGCCTGGTTCTCATGTGGTTGTAGTAGTTGTGCAACAATCGCACAACAGTTGCACGATTTTGGTTGCAGATGTCGCGCAACAGTTGTGCGATTTTGGTTGCAGATGTCGCGCAACAGTTGCACGATTTTGGTTGCAGATGTCGCGCAACAGTTGCACGATTTTGGATACGTGCGAAACGCGGGACGATCGCGAAAAGCGCGCCAATTTTCGTGGTTTTAATCATCTCTTTCTTTTGTCGATCTTTAAAATCGTTCGAGAACTTGTCATATATCACAGGATACTTTTGCACTTCACATTTGTTTAGATTACGTTTCAAAGCCTGTTCCATAGTCAGATATACCGAAATAACAATATTATTCACTTCGAAGACTTCGAACATGTGTTGTAGTTCAACGTTCCCACACCAGAGCACTGGGTCTGGGAACGAGGATGGCTTCAAGGATTTCTGGGTAAATTTAGTCGCGCAACAGTTGTAAGGCCGTTCTGGGCCGTTCTCATTTCCTAGTTGTCGTGCGATGTCGATGTGTGGGTTGCAGAAATAGAACTCGCGTTCATCTCTGCATCCCGATCGTGCAACAGCTGCGAAGCTCAACTGGGTTGCACGACAAGAAAAAACAGTTGTTCCCATATATAGTTGCGTAGCTATCGTGCAAAACTGTTGCACGACGATTACAACCATATGAGAACCAGGCTTAAAAGAATCTAATTTTTAAAATAAATAATTAAAACACTAAATCATTCAAATACGGACTTTTAAAAAAAAATGTTTTGATAACGATGTAATCATGTAACTTGATTATAAGTTTGTTAATATTTTATAATTACCATAGACCGCTGTACTTACGTGGCGAAGACCTCTCTTTGACTCCGGACTTCGTATTGTTTATGGCGTCCATATCGTAGGATATATGCGTGCATTTTTAAGTGTGAAAGGCCACCTTGTTTTCCTACGTGAAACCTTTCGAAACTATCTTCCGTAAAGTGTGCAGAATAAACCGTAAAACGGCCAATGCGATTAAAATTTGCACGATGTTTGTCAATAAACTTGACCCACATTCGTCGCCTTTTATTATCTAAGGGACTTAAGTGAATGGGTATTCCAACAGTGCTATATTAGCCTGGTTAGCACAACCTTGTACAACGCAACAAGACGGTATTTGTGAAAAAAACGGGAAGTATGGAAATTTAGAAATCTACGGCGGGAAGCGAGTGGAGTAGATGACGTCACAGGGAGTTTTCCCAGGTTTATCGGCCAAAATAATGGCGCCCGTGACTTTCGCGAAGCAGCAATTCGAAATATATCGATAAAGTATGAACACTTTGGTCTTTCGTTGTAGGGTTAAATGCTATTTTTCGTCGTCTAGGTAAGTTAAACTAACGATTTAGCAGTAAAAATCAAGAATGAAAAAATGGATCTTACTGCCTTTAAATACCTTTAATCTTGCCGTTTAAACTTTAAGAAGATTTTCACGTGACATTAAAGATGATTAAAGCTTAACTAAAAATATTCTGAACCGCTAATGCTTTAGCTGTGATTAAGTGGACCGCTAAAGATTCTTAAAGTTACCAGTGCTTAGACCCCAATTTATTGAGGGTTAAGATTGTCAATAAACCGTCTTAAAATTTGTGACACTTAAATGCTCCCGAAATGCAAATTATTTTAAGATTTAAGTAACCACCAACTTTAAGTTTATTTAAGACATCTGAAAATGTCAACTAAATTTTGATCCAAAACTTCAATAGGATTTCAGGTCTTAAATTTCGTCTTGTGATAGCTTCCTTCTCTAATAACTTATTGATTATGCATACTGATCATTATTAAAAAAGTTAATAAAATGAAGAAACGTTACTTAATTAAAAATTTGAGCAATATATATCTAGTTGCAGCTGTTATCAATACTAGAAGGTTCTCAACAAATTAATTTCTGGCTTGACAAATTTTGGAGGAACTAAAAAAGAAGCATTGTTGAAATGATATCCCTCAGTTGTGAATATATAGCAAACATTTTTCTTTGTCTTTTTGGTCTGCTTGCTAACGTAATGCTTATGGTCGCATTCATTAAAGATCCGCTGAAATGCTTCAGGAATTCAGGAACTTATCTCATAGCAAGCCTCGCCATTTATTCATTCGTCCTCTATCCTTCTTTATTTTCATATTGCATCCCAAATTCTTGTACTATATTCAACATGTTCCTGTGGTTTTATCTATTCTAACAATCTTCTCGATAGCCGTGGATCGCTATTTGCTCGTTGTTCATCCCTTCAAACACCGATATTTGTGCAGCAAGAAAAGCATGGTCGGATGGATCATTGCCATTTGGATAGTTGGCAACGTTGTATGTTCAATCAAATTCATTTGGGGCACAACGGCTTTTAACGTAGATATATTAAAAATCGTTGCTATAGTATTCACTTCATTGACAGCCCTTATCTATGCCATTACTTTCGTTTTTATGAAAAAACAGTCAAAATGGTTTGTTCAACAAAACAGTGCAGGTGTTCTGAATCGCAGTCTGGAAGCACGAATGATAAAAGAAAAACGTTTCTTAAAAACAATAGCTATTGTTTCCTGTATTGTATTAATAACTATTTCACCAATTATGATCTTTAAAGAAATTACAAAGGAACATGACTCTATGAATCAAACAGTTTACAATGTTCTCTTATGTATCTTCCGCATATTTTATGTCGTTAATTTTGTAATTAATCCGTTCATATATATTTGGCGTCTGCCTAACTACCGAAAATCATTTCAAATATTATACTCATGTAAAAACCTATGTTCAATGTAAATAAGACCGTGAAATAAAGGTATTGCTAAATTCTCGAAGGAACTGGATATAATATAAAACAAGACGCCTCGGAGGCGTTAACTGGGGCTACTTATTGGTTACAGAAATGCGGAACTTGGCGAAGCTGGGTAACCTAGGGTTACAGCTACTATATCTCTCCATAAATGTATTTTCTTGTTCTTTGGCTTTGCAAGTTGTGCATTCTACCAATGTTCTTTGTCTTTTTCTCATCTTGGAGTATATTTGCAATTGTTTGCAGGTTTATTGAATTTGAGTAACACTTTTCAGTGCAATTTCATTGACAATTTAAGTACTATTTCTTATCCGAGAGGCTGTGTTTGAAGTAGCGTTCGCCACATGACAAGCATTGAGAGCGCTACTTCATAAGAAAGAATAAGAAATAGATTCTCATATACGTTTTAAATATTATGGCATCAACTAAGGGAATACGACTTTTTGTCATTTTCATTGAAACAAAAAGGAAATTAAATTAAAAAGAAAGAAAAGAAAAGAAAAAGGAGATTAAAGAATATATTTGCGCGTGCGTGCGTGCGATGATAGCGAAACGGTTTGCTAAAGCGTTGAGCGAAAAAGAGAGCGCCAAAGATTACGAAAATGTAATCCCAAAGACTACCCAGAGGCAGAATCTCAAAAAGGGCACATTCACAAAAGGAAAGTTTAATTTAGTGGGAGAAGCTGTCTAGCGGTCTTTCTTAATTTAATATATATTACTGAAAGATGCACACAGACTGTCAGACTCACAGTAAACGTTTGTCAATAACAATTTTTAATAATGCTCCGTGGATTTATGTAACACACATTCGGGAAGTGTCTATTCTTACAAGTTTATTAACAAAAATGCCAAGTTATTATTTTTGTATAAATAATTTTTAAAAAAATTCCTTCCAAAAATTCCAGTCTAGAGCAATTAGATCTTCACATGCATAATGCATCGCACCCTCATCTCGTTGACTCCTTCGAATAATAATAACTTAATAATAATAACTTTATTTAACGTGGTCACTACACTTAGCTAAAAAGAAGCTAATTTCTAGGTAGGCCACAGAAATAAACTAAAAATATATACATACATGTTAAAATTAACAATAAAATTAGTTAACATTAAAAATTATTTTACAAAATTAAAAATTACCAGCGACGATTAGTTCGGGCTCCCTCCTTCTCATACGCATCTCACTCGCAAAATTTAAATTTTTTGCTTTCGAATTTGTGCAATATAAATTTTAACTTAAAGTGATAAAATAAATTTAAAAAGAAGTATAAGATATCTCATTTACAATATAGCAAAGGTTCCGGCGCCCCTGAGACTCCAGTACAGGTTGGGCCGGGCGTTTAAGGCCGGGGACAATGCCTTTGGGCTCGACGTATCAGTTGTTCAAAGCCTGAAGACAGAAATACTTACAGTAGCATGACCGCGGAAACGTTAACATAAGTCTGATAAAGTAGAAGTTTGTAAGAAAAAATAAAGTTTTGTTGAGTGTTGTTTGTTTGGGTGGTGGTGATTTTGTTATTGTATATATTGTATATAAATATCATATGTTTGCATAACTAGCAAACATATGATATTTATAAGGAACATTTGAGGATAATGAAAAATCGGGAAAAGACGAGAGAAAGCTGAGAGATACATTCAAATAAACAAATATCCAGAACTACAAAGCAACGAGAGCGGAGAAATACCAGGCTATATGGCAAGCACATCAACACTATACTTTGACACTGACCTCCATCCAGACGCCACTTTGCGAGCCTTTAACGAATTTATCCAAAGCTTCGAGCCCCAAAAGTCTCTCTTGACGCTGCCATTGAGCGGTGGAAACTCGCAAACGACGATGTAAAACCTTCGCTTGTTGAATCAAGAGATAAAGTGGCTAAACTTCTCGGAATATTCTCATCAAAATGGTTGTTCCCTGATTGGAAAGTCGCAGAGCCCGATGAACCAAAAAGAACGAAAGCGAAATGGGAATATTTCGTCATAAAGATGCAACATTATTAAAAGCCAACAGAGAATCTTACACTCAAAAACCATCAGTTCCGGTCTTTGGCACAGGCGCCCATGAAGCATTTCTGGCTTTCTGTAATCGCGTATATAAAGAAGCAAAGCACTTCAATTTCAAATGCCATAACGAAGATTACACTGCAGAAAATACAGACATTCGCTACCAGATTATTATCGGGACAAAATATGACAAAATAAGAAGCCCTCAAGAATTCATGGGACCTGCAGAAGGTACGAATGGAAGGAATGCAGACCGAAAGCGCCACGAAAGGATTGCAAGAACTCAACAATGAAAATCCAGTAAACAAAATGGGCAAATACTCTTACAAAAACATGAAGAAAGCCCCGATCGTGTTACTACTGCGGACAAGACATCCAGACATCCATTATTGCCCACATAAAAAAACTGCAGAGAAAAAACCAGTATATGCAACTTCTGTGATGCAATTGGCCACTATGAAAAAGTATGCAGAAAAGCCCCAGGATACCAGTGGATGGAATTGCCAAATGCACCGTCACCTTCGGAGCTACATCCATTCCAGTCGACTGGCACTTTATCGACAGCCCATGTGAAGCTGTACATGCAGGACAAAGTGCAGAACAGCTTCGGATAATCAAGTTCGATGCTCAACCCGACATCTTCCAACCTGCAGTACGGATGATCCAATCAGGCAACAAGGAATCTAGCTCTTCAAGATATCCTGAAGAATTTCCCGCAAAATTTCGAAGGCCACGGAAAGTTAAAAAACCACCAAGTTAAGCTGCATGTCGACACCAGAGTTAAACCCGCGCAGGGGCGGATCTAGGGTGTTGCAACTGTTGCACTTGCAACAATCAGAATTTGCAGAGGAATTTGTAATTAAATTAGAAATTTAAATGCAATACCAATTCGCGTTTTTCAAAACTGCGCGGCCTAGCTCATTTGCGGCGCGAATCATGATGTATCATACTTTAGTTACCAGACCCTTACCGGATCATTGGTGGCGCGCCCAAACCCGCGATTCCATAGCCTCAGGAGAGCCTGCACGCAGGCTAGATTTTACAGTCTAGCCATTCTAGCATCGTGCTAAAGGCGCGTCGACGATTGCCGACTGCAACAGTTGCGCTAAATATAGCATGTTGCACGACGCGTTTTGTGTTGCAAACCAATCAAAACACCGGATTTTGCAACAGTTTGCAACAGATGTTGCAATAGCAAGCAATCGCTATTAACTTTCCGATGATGTGATATGGTTTGCTACCACATTCTTCCATTTTTAACCTTTGTTCAATCACAATGGCTTCCAACGTTTTACAACAACTGTTGAAGATGGATGTTATTGTACACCATTGCGAACAACTTCTCACAAGTAAATTTAACAAGAAGGACGTCGATTATCGTACTTATTTATACAACTTTTCGAAGTTGCAGTTTCGGCACAGCCAGGAAATTGTCCGCCGGTCTTCAAATCACGACCAGTAAGCCTGCCGGCTCATGAATTACATATTACGCTAATTAGTTTATATTGAATATGTTTTCATCTGTTCGTAATTTGTGGCTTGCCAGATTGGAGAACATGTCTTTAATATAATAATAATATTATTAATGTCAGAAATGAATGGTATTTGTTAGTCCAAAAGCAAGTTTTGTTTAGTAATAGACCTTAATACTGTTCGTTAAAATTACGTTTTCAGTTTGTATAAACTGATAGTTCTAGCAATAATTATTAATGTTGGGTGTATTGTTTACACGAGGCCAGCCAGACCTCAGACCGGCCTTGTGTGTTCACTATTCTATTGCTATAAATAAATACAAGTTGACCAGAAGGCCTAATGTGCTTACAGATATATCAATCTCTTTAAACCACCTCTAGAACTGTGGGAGATGGCAATTGTCTGTCTAATGCCTGTTCTATTGCACGATAGACCTCTTTCATAATGTCGGTCAGTCTAAATATTATTTTATACTGTATGTTACAGACACACGAACAAGGTCTTAAAGGCTAATTTAAATTAATATAAAATAATATTTAATTTGGGTTGCCATTATGAAAGAGGTCTATGTCATATTTACCTGAATGCTCTCTATTATATATTCTTACACCCATTTGGTTGAGCAGCAGCACAATAAAGGTGCATTTATAGGCAGGTCCGTGATTGATAGCAGCAATGTTTTTATTAACTAGCTGCATGACCAAGTATTAACCAGTCAAAATATAGCTGCATGTTATTATTATTATTATTATTATTATTATTATTTCATCATCAAGGAAATGCATTTGCTATGTATTTGTCTATGTATTTGTCAAATAATGCACTCAAACATTTGACAAAAGAAGATCTAATAAAGGCTATTGTTGCAGAAGCTCATAATAATGCTCATAACTGCCAATTTTCCTCATTTCTGTCTCATGTCACCATCAAGTTCTATTAAACTTCCTTATATGTGTGAAGTTGATTGTCTAGGTTGTTGTAGTCTTGAGAAAGAATGTTGTTGGCTATGCTATGTTTCTAAGCTATATATTTAAATTTTTTATTCAAATGAACATGTTCCTTACCAATATTTGGCTGCTATACTAAGATGATTTTGAGCTGCTTTTTCTGCCCAACCACTTTTTGGCTGAGCTGTCTCAAGATGATTTTGAATTGCTTTTCCCTCCTGATCACTATTTGATTGCTGTACTATATTAATGACTTTGAACTGTTTTTTCTCCTAACCACTATTATTATTATTATTTTTCTCCTAGCCACTATTATTAATATTATTTTTTTATTATTACTGTCTTAAGAAGATTTTGAACTGCTTTTGCTTACTGACCACTATTTGGCTGCTATATATAACTGCTATTCTGCTGCTATATCAAGATGATTTTCAATTAAATAACTTTCCTAACTGTCATTCTGCTGCTGTATCAAGATGATTTTGAACTAAATAACTTTCCTAAATACTGCATCCTCATGCTGCTGTATCATGATGATTTTAAATAAAATATCTTCCCTTGCTACTACTGTATGTAATGCTGCTGTTGCAGCACCAAGTTGATGATTTGAAACTGATTATTCTGTACCTGTGCAGTGAAAGCTCCTAAATTTTGTGCTTCTGTACAACCATCATTTCTTTAAAAGCATGTCTTAGTGGGGTTGCTGCCTAGTAAATTAGTATTACTGTTTTGTACAGAAAAAAAAAATTATTAAGCATCTACCTTGCATAAATTTTCTGTGTGATGTAGAAGAGCAGGTATAAAAGTACAAGGGCAGGTAAGTTGGTCAATCAAGACAGTACTATTGTAATGCTTTGCACAAATAGTTTGATATTGTTGACAGTGTTTAGTGTTTTTTTTTCATAAATATAAGATAACATGAAATGTTACTCTAAATTATGATATTTGATTCTTTGTTTTTGCGGAAAATTCGAACCGTTCTTGATGCAAAATTAGCTGTAAATGTGCGCTCAGAATGCGGGAAATCGCGTTTGAGAGGTTCTAGATTTCAAAATTTTCAGGGGGGAATGCCCCCGTACCCCCCTTCAACAGTCCACTTCACAAATTTGCAACAGTCAGATTTTGGGCTAGATCCGCCCCTGCCGCCGCTACACCGGCACGATCAGTACCATATCACTTGAAGGAACGTGCTACCAAAGAAATTGAAAAGATGATAAAGCAAGACGTAATTGAAGAACATCCGCCTACAGAACGAGGACCTTGGATCTTCAATGCAGTCATTGCACCAAAAGCTGACGGCGCCATTCGTATGACCCTCGATCTTCTATCTTCAATGCTCCAACACGGTTTGCAGGTGGAATTCAGTCTTTGCTTCAAGGTTTAAAACGTTTTTGTAGTATTGTAGACCTTATAATATTTTTGCTTTTTGGCAAATAACTTACTTGAACCATGGATAGCTAGTAAAATAAATTTATTTCACTATCCATGCTTGAACTGTTGAATCGCTCAGTAGCTGACTTCGTAATACGCACGCCATCTTCAAAACAAAAACACAAACTTTCGCCTGTTTGGGAAACGTTTTCTTCAGAAATAAACCACCCCCAAAGCTATAGAATATATTAAAGGAAAGATAAATGATCTATTAACAACATACGTTCAGCTTTATCCCGGTAGCTAACTTAGCTCTCTTTAAAAGCGGATAATCGAACATGCCCAAAATATAATTTTCGTAATACGGATACCATCTTGTAAACAAAAACACGAACTTTCGGCTGTCTTCGACGAACGTTTTCGTGAGAAATAATCAACTCCCAAAGCTACAATGTATATTAAAACAAAGATAAATTATCTGTTTACAATATGCGTACAACTTATCCGGCTAGCGAACGTAGTTTTCATAAAAAGAGCGGATAATCTAACATATCCAAAAATTCAAAATATGTTTATACAGGATCAACCTGCAAACCGCGTGGGGGCCTGAAACCTTGCCTCACTAATTTACCCGACTTATGACTGGGAGTTAGCGTTCCATATATAGAGTTCACTGTTACAAACTAATACCATGACATGAGGGAAATTAGTGATTAAATACCCCTCAAGCTTCGGTAGGATTTGTGGAGGTCCCTCGGGCTTCGCCCTTGGAACTTCCACAAATCCTCCCGAGGCTTGAGGGGTATTTATTCACTAATTTCCCTCATGTCTTGGTATTACTTATAAATAAAGGATGTCCTCATACACTTTAAAGGTTTTTACTTTGTTAATTACTCTCGCGCCTACAAATACGATGAGAAATGGCCTGGACATTTTACTTCCAGTAATGACAGAAAGGCTGTTTCAGGAGCTAAAGACTTTAATAGTTTACCATCAGTTAAGAATAAAAATGTTGTCACGCTAATTAAATCTAGATTAGACTGTTTTTTTAGATTACAAATTAATATTATTATGTTTTAGATGTTAGATATTTTATAATTTAGGTAGTTATTTTATATTCTGTTTATATATTTTATTTTCCATTGATAACAACCTTGCTTGGTTTAGTCTGGTTAAAGATGTCTTTATTATTATTATTATTATTATTATTATTATTATTATTATTATTATTATTATTTTAATAAAATTTAGGAATCGAGTACGTAAATGAACTTTAGATTTTATGGATTAAAATATGTAAATAGGCTTTTTATTCTATTATTATTATTATTATTGTCAAAGTTATTATTATGTTGTAATAAAATCATTTTCTCATTAAAAATTATTTATTATTATTATTATTATTATTATTATTATTATTATTATTAAGGGATGTCTATCATATAGTCGAACTTACCGTGGGATTTGAATCCAACCTTCAAAACAACGTAGAGCACAAAAAATCCAAATATACAGAACTAGTTAGACAACAAAGTGAACACTTTAGCACTGTTAAATTTGTCAATCTCTCGATTAGTTCACTCGGTGTTTTCGCAAATGAGTGTACGTCCTTTATTGAAAATTATGTGCGCCGAACCATGGCGGCCACGCGAAAATCGCTCTCAATATTATATATATTTCTTGTTCTAAACTCTTTCAATTTACAAGTAGAATATGGTGAGAATACCTTTAAAGCATTTTTCTATCGATTCGAAGAAGAATGTTTTGATTCCGAGCCTTCTACCAGAAGTTATCTTCAGTTTGTTTACTACCAAGTCAGCTTCAAGAGAAACGTCCACTTTGACAACAATAGAAAATCTCTACCAGTGATTAAACCCACAAAATATGGTCCTGTTTGTTTGCTGTTACCATCAAGCATATTTGTTATGGATTTGGCTATCTGTGTTGACATCGCAAGAAACCCAGGGCCCTATGAAGAAACCGTTGCAACAAACTTAAATCAATCTACCACTACAATTCCAAAGCCTTTTGTCGTGAAACTGAATTACTTAAGAACTGAACTCCTGTCTTTAAGAAAGTTATGGTCCTTCACCAACGATTCAACTGGTACCATCTTAAAGGATTTGGGTCTGTTTAAAAGCCGAGGGGTTAGAGCTGGGCGAAAACTACGACTTAAACAAGAGATGCAGAGAAGTAGACCGATCACTGTGTTAAAAAATTTCCCGGTTGGTCGAACGCATAAATTACCATCTGACAGATGCAGGAATCCCAACGTGCTTAAAAGGATTCCATATCAAAAGTATTATAATATTCCTATAGTACTATTAACAAACATTAGATCTATTACTAACAAGAAAGATGAGTTACATCAAGTGGCTGTGGTTAATAATGTTGACGTTATTTGCACTACAGAGACTTGTCTTTCGGCGAATACCCCAGACTCGAATATTGCATTACCTGGATATAATTTTTTCAGAAGAGATCGTGTCTCGACTATAGGAGGTGGAGTTTGTATTTACCTTAACAAAAACTTACCTTGTAAACGACTAATTGAGTGCGAAGACCCTGAAGTTGAGTCGTTATGGATTTCATTGAGACCTACTAGTCTTCCAAGACCAATCTCATCTGTCATCCTTTCTGTTATTTATCATTCTACATCTAAAAGAAAGGCTGAAAATAAGATTCTACGTGAACATGTCCATTCTAATTTGGATAAACTGTTAGCCAAACAGCCCAATGCTCTGGTAATTATTACGGGCGATTTTAATCCGTCTACCACAGGGCTTAAATCGAAGGATTTGACTTGCCCTAATAATCTAAAACAGTTGATTACTTGGGCTACCCCCTGTGGGGTAGTACCAAGTTTTAAAATGGGTCGCGATTCTTTATTTAACCGGTCAACAGAATGCGTCTAAATTTCAAAAATGAGCGCTGACCATAAACGCGTGTGTTCATATATATAATATAACACGCTTCTTTGGTCGCCATTGATCAATTTTAAAGACTCTTAGTAGCAAGTTTGTGATATTAAAGATTGATAAGGAATGTGGCTGGCAAGTATCTTATTCATAAACACGCTCATACTACTTACAATCGCAGACACCGATCGCGGTAGACCTACACTAAAAGCAAAAGATGAGCGATTTCGAAACAGGTTGTTCCGCGATCTCGATAACCGTACGCTGATGTGTACTCGATCAAATCTATGTTCACATGTTTTATTGAATCGATCAAACTTATCTTTAAATGTGTTGTTGAATTGTGCTGAAAAATGTTGCTCAAATGATGTAAATCGAAGAACGAATAACATTGATGAAGTAAAATTTGATGTGATATATTTGGCCGAACAGACTCGACATATTATAAAGGTAACTGTAATATTTTTGATAACATTTATTGCCTGTATTGTTTATTGCGATGTCATAGAAAATAAAGTCGATGCTATTCAACAATTTATTGTTTCATATCTATCGAATATGTATTTTATATATGACTATGCAGTTGCAGTACATTCACATATTTTGCCCAATAAATCAGGAAACATGTTGCCATGGTATAACCCTGTTTCACTTGATATTTTACCTGTAAATGAGACTGAAAAATGTTCTGGATTAGCAGTACAAGTTATTGTTGATGTTAATAAATCCAAGACTCTTCATACGACAAACGAAAGAAGATCTCGTTATGCTAAATTTATTGTGATCGAAGTTAAATACAAGCGCCATGTTGGTCGTCGTGATCGAGAACCTAGCAGAATTCCATGTAAAAAACTCTCTCGTCTTTTGACAAAAAGCAGAAAAATACGTAAGATGGTTCGAAAGCACATTAAAAAGAATGTACCCAGATCTTCTCATATCCATCGTTTGATGTATGCATTTAGTCATGAACGAAAAAGGCGACTAAATTACCAAGGAAATTATTTTATAAGAAATCATAAGTCTACCATGCAAAAAAGGTTGAAAAATCGACAAACTATTAAGCATGTTTTTAGAAGGTCTACTCCTATGTCATCTATTTCAAACAAATTAGCTACGAATTACCAAACAGATTTTTTAACATTTACTCCTGTCACTAATTTTGTTAAAATTCAGAATAATATTGACACAGCAGAACATTCCTTGCCCTACGTTATAAACAATCTATGTATCACTGTCAATTATAATTTTGCCAAATATGAGCAATTTTGTGTTTCTGACAAAAAGCTTTTAATGTCGGGTGATATTGAATTAAACCCAGGTCCTGTGCAAAACCAAAATAATCAAACATTCATAACACTACCATCATATGTACGAGTAGAAGAAAGGTTACAACATTTTCAGTTGAGGCCACTTGATGTTGGTGGTGCAGGTGATTGCTTTTTTCGAGCTGTATCTCATCAGTTATATGGTGACCCAGGTCGTCACTTGGATATTAGAGCTGCTGGTATTGAATATATGAGAGAGAACCCTGAGAGATTTATTGAAAGTAATACAGAGTACTCTTGGTTACAATATCTTAATAGTATGTCCATGCAAGGAACATGGTGTGATGGTTTGATTATACAAGCTGTTGCTGACCAACTTAATTTAAGAATTGTTATTGCTGAGTCACATGAACATTTTGGTCAGTTCAGTATGATACGAGCGGTATCTTCAACACAGCGACCGACTGATATATATTTGGGTCATATCGACGAATATCATTATGTATCAACATTGCCATTTTCCGAAGTTTCAAGTATATTTCGGTCAACTGAAGACCCTCAAGTTAAGCAGAATAAAAATGAACTCATGATCGAATGTATGAAAAGGAAATATTCAACTGTAGGTGCTTCATGTATGGAAAGGAAGGAACAGTACATGAAAAGTTGTGAATTAATGTGCAATTATTCTATCTGCTTTTCTACTATTAAGTCATGTAATTACTGGAATGATCAGACATTGAGTGCTATTTCAGAACATGCCATGTTACTTTACCAGGAAGTGTTAAAGGATGGAAATGAATCTACATGTGCTTACATGCCAAAAACTATAAACATATGTGGTGCTGATGTTCACATAGTATTTTCTTCAAAATACCAGGGTATATTTCTTTCTAATGCTGTTTCTAGTAAACGTGACTTAGAGAGGCTAATGTTTATAGACAATGCTGTAGAAAATACTGGATTTTTGCTGTGGTTTTCAAACTATTGCTTTGCTTGCATTTTCCAGAATGCAAAAAGAGCAAAAACAAAATATTTTTTGGTGTCGTGTGTTGAAAGGCAAACACTTCATATTTTCAGCATTTGCATGCATTGGCAGTTTAATAAAAAATCAACCAGATAAAAAGGGTCAACATGCCGTCAAATTGTAAACTACAGTACTGCTCAGAAATAACCTAACACTGCGGTTGCGATTATTTTAAACAATGCTTGAACTAGTGTTAAACATTGGTAAATCATAATAATCTTCTATATTTATAACATAGAAAACACTTCATATTTTCAGCATTTGCATGCATTGGCAGTTTAGGCAAGGCTGAACCCAAAATATAAATGTGATAGTTTTGTTAAATACTGTTATTTTGGGTTATCATCCCATGTCCTATTTACACCAAACAAACAGTTACAGTTAAGGTCAGTTTGGGGGTTAATGATAGATCAAATATTTGGTGTAAATAGGACATTTCGTGGGATTATTGGGGTGCCTTTGCAACGCTTTATATTCTGCGTGTGGGTTCGTTTGTTCGTTCAAAATCAGTGGTATATTTTTGACGCGACATTTTTGACGGTCGCTCTTTTGTGCCCGAAATGACGAAATATGGCACAGTTTCCCGTGCATTTTTTTGATTAAATCATTGAAGAAACAATACAATAGATGTACTGTCAAAAGTAAGTTTATTTTATCGATTTTAAGCTAAAATACGGCAATATTTTTTTGTTTATATATTTGTGATTGTTTACTCTCCATAAACAGAGCCAGAGCCTGGGGAACCTGTGAATATGGCAGACAGCTTTATAAATATTCTGACTGTTTAATATTTCGTTGGTTCGTTTAATTATTAATTAATATATAGTAATACTTGCAAGATGAATCTCAAAGGCACTGCATTTTAGAACTGTGTCTGGTACCATATTTTTCATTTTAGATTCTGTATCCCACACTGCCGGCACCTGCTCCCCATATGTAGCCCAAGTTAACACCTAGCGGGTGTCTTGTTAAATTTAAGACCAGAGATACCGGTATATTAGATTGGTTTCTCACCAATAGACCCGAACTGTTTAAATTAATACAATTACCGAAGATCGCGACATCTGACCACTATACCATCCTGGCTAAACCATTTCAGACATCTCCTATAAAAGATGTAGCTTATAAAATACAAGTAAGAGATATGCGCATGAGTGCTTTGCGGTCTTTTGGTCGATGGATAATCGTGCGAACAAAAGTACACCACCTTTATGAATGAATTAAATACCGCAATGAAACTCTACTTACCTTGGAAAACTATTACAATTCATCCATCTGATAGACCTTGGTTAACTAAGAAACTTAAGCTGCTTATCATATAAAAGACAATCTGCGTTTATCCATCAGGGCAAAGACTCTACGAATTACAGGTTATTAAGGAGTAAAATACAACGGGAACTCAGAACTGCAAAACAACGTTATTATCAACACAAGTCAACGATCTAGAAGAGACCAATGTGAAAAAATGGTGGAAGAAAGTCAAATGCCTAATAGGACAAGATATTAAACAGGAATGGTATTACCAGTTTTTAGATGATAATTGCCCAGACATCAAATCACTGGCAGACAAAGTAAATGATTTTTTTCTTAGCTTAACGGAAAAGTTTAATCCACTCATATGCCCAGTGTCTATACACTATGAGATTCCCCAAGAACTTTTGGTCTCTGAGAGGGAAGTTTTTAACTCCCTGTCTAGAGTAAAAGTAGAAAAAGCTATAGGACCAGATGAAATCCCAAATAAGATATTGAAAGATTTTGCCGAAGAACTTGCGCCGATCATTAGGAACATCTTCAATCAGTCTATATTCGAAGGATGTCTCCCAGCCTATTGAAAAGTGCTATCGTGGATCCTATACCTAAAGTTTCCCCATGACCTCAACAAGTTGAAAATGATCTAAGACCAATATCCCTCACGTGCACGATAGCAAAGGTGATGGAGGGTTTTGTACGAACTAGAATGATCAACCAAATCAGTGAAAACCTTGATCCCCGACAATATGCACGAGAAGGTCATTCAACTGTAGATGCTTTGATCTACCTGCTACAAGCGATACATGAAGCTACTGACAATGGGGACTGTGGAGCAAGGATTTTCTTTGCAGACTTCTCGAAAGGATTCGATCTTATTGACCACAATATACTTGTGCAGGAATTACAAAATCTTAACGTCCATCCTGTATTGGTTAATTGGATCTGGGGATTCCACTTTAATAGCGACTTTCCGTCAGCTGGTGTATTCATAATGGGGGATTTTAATCAAATGAAGCTCAGCAGACTTTGCAGACGATTTAGTATGAAAAAATCTGTAAAAGCGGCGACAAGAGGAAACAATGTCCTAGATCAGATCCTTACGAACATGTTCGATTTATATAACGATGTGGTGCATCTACCCCCTGTTGGTCGTTCCGATCACCAATGCTTATTATACTGTCCTAAACGTAAACAAAGCGTTAAGCCTTTTTCCCGTAAAGTGCGACTGTTGAAGCCCAATAATCTAAATACACTCGGCCTAAAACTAAATCTCGAGGAATGGGCGTCAGTCTTTCAGACCAACGATGTCGATGATAAAGTTACCAATTTCACAAATACTGTAAGAGACATGTTAGATGAAATAATACCCGAAACAACGATACGTGCCCATGCATCTGACAAGCCATGGATGTCGGCTTATATAAAAAAAGAGATTAAAGCAAGACAAAAATCTTACACCACTGGTAATACGACAAAGTACAGACGACTAGCAGATAAAATATCTACACTTATAAAGAAGGCAAAATCGGAATAATATAAATCGAAGGCTGAAGGTCAACGCAAACACGACTCAGCAAAATGGCACAAGACAATATTTCAGCTTGCTGGCTCTGACGGAGAAAATTCAACTAATAATTTATCGCCAGATAGAGCTGCCAATACAGTGGAACTACTGCAGAATGCATTCACTAAACCGTGGCAAAACCTTCCTGAAACCATATTACCAAGCCTTAACGACGTAGCGTCATTTTTGAGAAATGATAGCCCACCGATCCCCTCAATTGGACAGGTTAAATCTATTCTAAAACAACTCAACCCCAAAAAAGCTACAGGGTCTGACAAGATTCCCGCCTGGTTTCTTAAACGATACTGCGAAGAACTTGCGCTTGTTGTCCATAACATTATTTGTACCAGTATAACGCAATGCAAATATCCAACTGCATACAGACATGCATTAGTCACTCCAGTTCCCAAGGTTACACCACCAAGAGATATTGAAAATGACTTCCGTCAGATCTCCATACTCCCCCAAATGGCCAAAGTGCTGGAAAAGTTACAACTCAAAATGAACATTCCCAGCTCAAAGATCAATGACAGCCAGCATGCCTTCACTAATAATCGATCAACAGTGTCTGCACTTACTCATATCTCCCAGAATTGGTTTAATGTCACAGATAATTCAAAATCCATCAAAAATGGAATCCACGCTCTCTTTATAGACTTCCGCAAAGCCTTCGACCTTGTCGATCATGGTATTTTACTAAATAAGCTTGCCGAAATGAATGTAACCAAAACTTTCTGGCTGTGGACACGAAGTTTCCTGGAGGGTAGAAGTCAACAGGTTAAACTTGCAGGAACATTATCATCGCTTAAATCGTGCCCTGCGGGAGTTCCACAAGGTTCCGTGATATCACCCACGCTCTTTAACATTCATGTGAATGATCTTGAGACCTCAATCCCAGAACAACTATCGATAAATACATGCAAATATGCCGACGATTGCACGCAAGACGAAGTTGTGACACAAGGTTCATGCAGCCATATGCAAGATGTTCTCGAAGCATTGCAACAATGGTCCACTAGGAACAAGATGACGATAAATCCGAAAAAAACGAAAGATATGTGGATCTGTTTCAATAATGCGGTCCCAGAGCCTGCACCATTAGTTATTGACAATGACGTAGTGGAAAGAGTTGAGTGCCACAAACTACTGGGTGTATGGTATCAAAACAACTTGCAATGGAACCGTCACATTGAAAATATAGTAAAGAAAGCAAATAAATGTTTATACTCTTTGAGAGAATGCCGTAGAGCCAATTTACGAATGCCGTAGAGCCAAAGGTCGGCATTACATGTTACCAATCCAAGATCAGACCTATATTGGAGTATGCCGCACCAATATGGAGCGGATTGCCCCAATACCTTGTGGATGAAATAGAGATTGTACAAAATAGGTGCCTGAAAATCCTTGGAGCTTCCTGCACAATTTCGAAACTTTGGAAGACAGAAGAGAAAATCTTACTATAAAAGAATTCCAAAGAATCCAAAGTGACCCGACCAATCCATGCAATAAATTCATCCCCCCTACTATAAACCACCATTACGAATTAAGAAGAACCAATGAACTGCCATATGTCGTATAGCATACTAAAAGACATGAACAATCTTTTATTCCTAGATCTATAGACATTTTTAAACATTTTTTAACTTTCTAAATATTTTTAAATTTGGTAATTATTCCAAATTGAACTAGTTTCTACTTTACATAATATGTAAATATAATGTTGTATATTGTTGTATAAAATAGCCTAATTCTCACTTCTTTGTAAATCCATTGTACTTTTTACACCAAAGATGGATAATAAAACTATTATTATTATTATAGGAAACAAGCAGTTAGAATTGGAACTACGCTTTCCGACTGGAAAACACCTAGGGGAGGAATCCCACAGGGTACTAAATTGGGTGTTATTCTTTTTTCTATTATGACGAATAATCTTCTACGCACTTGGAAATTAAGAACTCAATTTGTAGATGACACTACCGTACTTGAAACCTTACCTCGTAATGGTATAAGTTTACTTAATATAGCCGTAAATGAGATTCAAACCTTTTCCATGGAACATAATATGAAACTAAATCCTAGTAAGTGTAAAGAGATGATAATTAACTTTATGCATAACGATAATTTTCTCATTAGACCCTTAGTAGTTGGTAATAATCTTATTGAAAGTGTTGTTACTTATAAATTGCTTGGTGTAATTATAAGTAGCGACCTCAAATGGAATCAACATGTTGAACATATCTTTAAAAAGGCAAACAAAATACTTTATTCCCTCAGGATATTAAAGAAGGCGGATGTACCATCAAGTTCTATTGTCAAGATATACACAACTATTGTTAGACCAGTAGTGGAATATGCGGTCCAGGTGTGGCAGGATATACCGGAATTCCTCTCATGCAAGTTGGAAAGCATCCAAAAAAGAGCACTTCGTATCATATATCCATCTCTTACTTACGAACAAGCCCTAGTGATTGCTCAGCTCTTAACCCTTGGAAAAAGAAGGCACTTATTATGCGAGACATATATAAACAAAGTCAGACAAGAGAATCACCCAATACACTTTCTACTGCCTAGATCAGAATCACGTGAACATAATTATAATCTCAGATCAGGTATAACTACTTCCATCAAACTTTACAGAGATAACGAAAAATGTAAAACACAACGATCGGGAAATTTTATAACTTTCAAATACTATTAAGTATTCCTGTATGTATTTACACATTGTATATATGTTCATTTTTCATGTTATGTAGTTTATACCTTATAATATTTCATTATATTTGTAAACTTGCTCGTTAATTTAGCTATTTAGCTACAATAGAGTTCATTAAACAGTCATTATTATTATTACTCGGGCCTCCCCCTGTGGGGGGAGAGCACGAGTCTTAAAAAGGGCTCTGTTTATTTGGCAATGTCGCGAAATGGCAATTCTTGCATCATCCCACTTGGGTCTGGGTACGAGATCGATCTGAACCACTGCATATATTTATGCGCCATTGTCATATTTTTAATATTCATCTGGTTACCTTTCCTCGAGTGTTCTTCACTGAAAATATTTGATGTGGCTGGCAGTATCTTGATCTCACGATGCTTACAATCGCACACGCCGATCGCCGAAGACCTACGGCTACACTAAAAGATAACGAGCGATTTCGACACGGTTGGTGCCTTGGTGGTCTCTGTCTGCGATCTCGATATAAACAGTACACTGAAAATGCCGTACCTGTACGCTGATGTGTACTCGATTAAACCTATGTTTAACAATTTAATATGAAACTCAACGTATGAATGCTGTGTGAAAATATGTTAACTGTAATATGTTTTATAAGCTCGGTTGCCTGCAATGTTTATTGTTTATAAAACTCAACATATGAATGCTGTGTGAAAATATCACAGGGCGAAATCGCACATTTACCATGATTTAATCAAAAGCTTATAGTTCGTAAACGGCCCTTTAATATCTTTAACCCGATGAATAAATAAGTTAAAGGTTCCTTTGTCTTTAATACTGCTTTAATATGCGTTAAAGAATGATAATATGTATTACACATCTTTACTTAGGTATAACCCAAAATTTAAAGGAGTTTAAACATAATTGCGTCTTTAATACTGGTTTACTCTGGAGATTAAAGACAGGTAACGATAAGTTATCTTTACTTGTCTTTAATGCTCACAGAAAACCTATATTAAAGGTAAAATTATATTTAAACCAAAAAAAACACATTCTCTTTCCGGTTAACCCTCGACTTCCGGTTACGTTATGGTTATATCAGGCCTTCTTACCCCCTCCCCCCCTTCCGCTTTGGTTTATGTTAATGGTTTATCCCAGTCGTTTTTGGTCGCTTTCGAAGCATAATAGACATGAGTGTTCCAGCAAAGATCAATCCCAGATACTTTCTTTGCGCGCATTGTAATGAAAACGTTTCAGAATCGACTTACAGAAGACATATGAACGCGTTTACATTCAAAAGAAGCATTCCTCGTGAGGACGTGCAGGGGCTGTCATCATCATCCTCGTCGTCTGATTCAGAAGCTGAAATAATCAATCCATTTCAAGGTGGGTAAACGTCATCTAACCAGGCAAGATCAGATGTTTTGACAGTTTGTTTACTTTAGTCTTCAATTTAATCTGCATTCTAGAAGATCTCGAGGAAGAAGGTACTATGGTGGAAAATAACTCATCTGTATCAAAACCGCTAGCGGATTCTTCACATGTTTGCGAAAATTTGCGAAACGCACAGAACGTAAGTTTCAATTTTTATCCCAGGATAACATTACAATCGTGCTTTACTAAGAATTCCATAAAATTATATGTAAGACAAAAGGTCATCTTTCAAATTCGTCTGTGACTTTCTAGTTTTGTCAGAACCCCATGATGTAGCCAGATAAATTTATACTAGCTGTTGGTGTTCTGCCGAAACTGTTAAAGGTTGGTGTATGGCTGTACATCAACTTTTATAGTATTCTATTTGTATTTCTACGATTTGCCTGCGCAGCACATTTACGCCTATATTAAGTTTTAACACTCAATATGAAACAGACATGTTTTGCATAAACAGTACACATCCTGTAAATTGTCCCTATCTCACTTGTGTGTGACTGACCATGTGTTGTTCAGTATTTGACCTTCGTGTGAAGTCATTATTGTATAGTATTTTTCACAATTTCGATATAATACTCTCTCATTCTGCTGCTGAAGTATATTGTAGAATATAGTGGTTGAGCAAGCTAAAAGTGAATATTCTTGCACTGAGTCAACAGGTTGAAAGCTCACCAATAAGTAATAAACATGGTCGTTACTCAAAATATTTCTTACTGTTACAATTTGTCACCATGCAAACATACATATATATTATTTACCGGCTGGGAGGTCCGTATGGAGAAATATTTCCCAAGGTTTCAAGTGAAATTATGTCGAGTGGCATTGGACAGCTCATTAGCCAATCAGAAAGCAGGATTTGGTACGATACAGACCAGAACAAAATAAATGGAATTAATAATTTATGTCGTACATGTAAAGGACGTACCCTTTTGTGTATGGTTAACTTGCACATTCCATACCGAAAAGTTACTGACCTCTAGACAGAAAGCAGGATGATATGGTTGGATAATGACACTGAGAAAATAAATATGTTGATATTAAATTTTTATTTCCTATTTATTTTACTCTAGGTTGGTGATACATTTTATGTGACATTAGATAGTGACCTAGATGAGAGTGACAGTTCTGAAAACCAAAGTGATCATGATTTGCAATCCAATAGTGATAGCAGTGAGATTTGGGATGATATGCCAGAATATCTATTGGATGAAGATCTTCAGTCACCACCTCCCATACCTGAACCAACTTCAAAGAGGACAAAGTCCCATGTGGTGCACTCACTTTTGCAATGGATGCTATATTTTCTTTTAGTTTGGCAAAGCATTACACATATCAGTGACAATGGTCTAACGTGGCTTTTACAGTCCCTGTTTCATTTTTTGAAAGCCCTTAATATTCAAATGCCCAATGAAATCCTTGTGGAGCTAATAGCTGTCTTCCCATGTTCGCTATATATGGTGAGGAAGTATTTAAGTTTAAACAGAGATAATTTCACAAAATACACCGTGTGTCCAAAATGCACTAAATGTTATCATTATAATGAATGTCTTTCTGATTTAAATGGACAAATAGTTGCAAAACATTGTTCTAATGTTTCATACTTACGGGGACGGCCACAGACATGCAACTCTCAACTCGTCAGGAAAGTTGTTTTGAAAGATAAAACTGTGAAATATTACCCTTTTCACTATTATTGCTACAATGGAATCATCAACCCACTCGAAGGCATATTAAAGAAACAAGGCTTTGTGGAAATGTGTGAGGAATGGAGAAAAACTACTCAATCTGACTGTATGACTGACATATATGATGGGAAATTGTGGAAAGATTTTAAAACATTCAAGGGAACTGACTACCTAAACACCCCAAGAAATTATGGATTAATGCTCAATTTTGATTTTTTCCAACCGATGAAACACCGAAAGGACTATTCTGTTGGTGTACTTTACATGGTGCTGCTAAACCTTCCACGGTCTGAACGCTTTAAATGGGAAAATGTCATTGTTGTTGGCATAATCCCCAATATGGATAGTGAGCCTAAGACCCTAAATGAATTTTTAAAGCCTGCTGTTTCTGAACTTCGAGCACTGTGGAAAGGAGTATACTTACAGAATAGCCGTTGTTCCATTCCACTGAATTTCAGAGCTGCTATTCTCTGCACATCGTCTGACATACCAGCATCTCGCAAACTATGTGGCATCAAAGGTCACAGTGGTGAGTTAGGATGCTCAAAGTGCCTAAAAAAATTTCCAGGTAAATTTGGAGAAAAGAGGGACTATTCAGGCTTCAATCGAGATAACTGGGAAAAGCGTACAAATGAAAGTCACAGAATAACAGCTGCAAAAATCCAGAAGTGCAAAACAAAGGTACAGGCCATTGACCTCTCAAAGAAGTTTGGTATTAATTTTTATTCAAGTCTTTTGGATCTGGAATACTTTGACGTAATACGTTTCTGTGCCATTGACCCAATGCATAATTTGTTTCTTGGAACAGCCAAATATGTTTTTAAGTTGTGGGTTACTGAGGGTTATCTCAGTAGGCAGCAACTACAAAGCCTTGAAGCAAGAATTGAATCAATGGATGTTCCACCACATATCGGTAGACTGCCAAAGAAAATAGCATCTAATTTTGGTTCCTATACAGCTGAACAATGGAAAAATTGGACACTGCTTTATTCCCTGTTTGCCCTAAAAGGCATTCTGGACGACACACACTTAAGATGCTGGCAAACCTTCGCGTTGGCATGCAGATACGTGTGTAAATCTGTTTTGACAGAAGCTGATATTATAAAAGGGGATGGGCTTCTCCTTAAATTTTGCAAACAGTTTCAATCTCTTTATGGTCAAAAAGCTGTGACACCAAACATACATTTACATTGTCATTTGAAGGAAAACATTTTAGATTATGGTCCAATACACAGCTTTTGGTGTTTTAGCTTCGAAAGGTACAATGGTATTCTTGGTGGAATTGCAACCAACAACAGGTCAGTGGAACTACAACTGATGCGCAAGCTTAATATTACACAAGCACTAGGCCATATTTCTTTACCTAATGAGTTTAGTGAATCATTTCAAGAAGTAATCACCAATATGAGAGGCCAAGCAGGAGACTCAGTTCAAGAATCAAGTCAGCCTTTATTACACCTGTTAGAGTACTCTAAAATGGATTCAACACTACCACTAGGAAACATTGACTGGAGTAACATTTCTGCCATAACAATGCCTTCAAAGTACAAAGAAAGTAGTTTTGACAGTGATGATCTAGAAGTGCTTTTAGAAGTCTACATTATCATGTTCCCTGAATGCATCATCCTCCTTGAGAATCTGAGTAGAACACTCAAGAAATACAGCACTTTGAAAATATTTGGTGTACAGTATGGATCAAAGGCAGATTACCGCAGCAGACGTTCAGCAGGAATTGTTGCTTCATGGCCCCAAATTGATGGAAAGGTGAATCAAATTAACTCAATTATGACATTTGGGACAGTAGACTTTTATTTTTCTCACACTGTGGTAGTAGATGGAGAATATAAGAAGTATTGTTTTGCATGTGTGACTTGGTATATGCCATCTGATGACACCATCTATGCTGGATTTAACCCGCTTTTGGTTGCATGCAAGAACAATGTAATGCCAGGAGGTCCCTCAAGGTTTATACCAGTGCAAAGGATCTCTTCCCAGTGCTCATTTGCAACAGTTAAGAATGGCAATGGAGAAGAAAGATATATTGCTTGCCCTTTCCTAAAACATTTTAGCCAGAAAAACTAGAGTGTCAGTTATTACTTTACTTGAGAAAGCATGCAGAGTATTAATGAATGCTAAAATTTACTTTAGTTTTAAACTAAAAGTGACAGTACATCCTAATCAAACATGTCAGCCTGGTTGGCTTGGCTCGGCTCACATAAACAACCCCTACAGCATGAGCAAGTCTAGCCTGTGTCACAGCCCTGACTAAGTAAGGTGTGTGAACACTCACATGATTGCTTGTTCCTGCACCAGAAGACTGGGGAAGAATAAATCCCCTAAATATGCTAATTATTATTAGCTCAAAATGTATGCAATGAGGCAAAATGATACAGTACAGCATTTTTATGTACATGTCTTTTCCTGCTAATTTACTTTGTATATTAGGTGTTATTATAGGTGTAATATAAACACATAACTTTTTAATGTTGCATAAATTATTTCCCCCAAAACATGGGATTTGATTTATTCACAGAACAAGCAATCACACAAGTTATCACAGACCTTACCCTTGGTGAGTCAGGGCTGTGACATATGCAGGCTAGAGCAAATCTTGAATCTGCAGATCTGTCACTATACAGTACAGTATACATGTACTTTCTTTTTGCATATTATTAAAATTCCCTGTAAATAAACTTTAAATATTTTAGATTATACAACAATTTTTCAGAATTTAGTGTACTGTATTTCCTTTATTAAGCCCCGCCCTACAATAAACTCCTATTTTGATGGCATAAAATTAATAAGCCACTTGCCCCTGGGGCTTAGTAAAGGAAATACAGTATGTGCACAATTGTATAGTAAATACATGTAGCATCCAATTTACCACTTTGAACAGAGACTTGAAAAGGCTCACAGGGGACAGATTCAACATTTTGTATAAAGAAAACTGCAGAAGATAAGTGAAAATGCCAATTTGTTATAACACGCAGCCAAAGAAATAAAACACAAATAAACTTGTACAATCAAAATATCCCCTGTAACTACCCTAAGGACCTTTGTGAGAATCTTTCCAAAGTGGATAATTCACTGTACCTGTATATAATATTGTAAGTGCTGGTAATTAAACCTTAACTAGCTGTTGGTGATAAACTATGTAACAGCATACATGTCATTTCAACAGCACTACAACAATATACTAGTTGATTGTGTCATTCCACATATAACTATACCTGTACTGTACTGTACATCAGGGGGAGAAAAGTACACTTGATTTTAGCCAAGAGAACACTGGGTTTTCTATCAGTTTCATTCAGATGAGGGAAACAATCAGACTAGTCCAAGTTTGATTCAATTATTAAGTGGTTATACATTTATTACTATCAGCTTGTCGATGATCTGCTCAACACTAGGCCTTCTCTTTGGTGTTCCATTAATACACGATGCAGCTATAAGTCTAAGATTTTCAAACTTGTGATAATGACATATTAGGGAAATAATTAGGCCAAATGCATAAACGTCACTTGCTTTCGTTGGAGGATGGGTACCATATACAATTTCAGGTGCAATATGTTTGTGATGCTGAATATATTTCTCCTGTTCCCTCACAGATAGCTTCTTTACTTTTGCTTCACATACCTTTTTCATTTTGCCAAAATCTATGACAATAGGAAAGTATTCCCCACCAACATCATTGAAAACAATATTGTCTCCTTTAAGATCACAATGAATGTAATTATTTTTGTGAAAGTGAAGAATTGATTCAGCACATTTCAACAATGCACCTCCCCACTTGTTTTCAGTAGACAATAAATTATTTTTTGCAGCTTCTGCAAGAGTCATCGATTTATCATTGATCCCGTAACACTCCATAACCATGAAATATGGTTTGCTATCAGTACACACTCCAAAAACATAGGGCAAACCTACAACAAAATTAAAACATGCGATCTACTACTGTATGTAGTTTAACAGTCATGTGTATTCTAAAAACAAAGATGTTATGCCACTACAGTACAAGCTTTACACACACAGTTTGATTATTCAAACTGAAACAGTGGAACTTGACCATCTTTTAATTCCAATATTTTGGGTTACACATCAACATTTTGTTCCTTCATGTAAATCCTAAGTATAGAAGCTTAATCCATTCCAGCCTAAGACAGTGTAAGCCTATACACCTCTAGAAGTTATCATCCAATAACATGTTTGGATTTAATCACTCAATTGTGCACTGTTTTGATTGGTTAACCTATCAGTTTTAAAAACCTAGGATGCATGTGTTGCACACAATTTTATCAGATTGTGTTTTATCCTGGTATGGGGTTGGTTTTAGCAGTACTAATTACTGTAGTTAATATGAGATACAATGATTGGCCAGATGATAATAAAAGGCAAATTACTGTATAAATAAATGTATTTGAAAAAATATTTTCCATACACGATAAAGAAAATTCTAGATAACAGTTTTAAAGTATATTGTGAATCCATGCAAACTACTTGCAAACCTATGCATGAAGCCCACCGCCCACGAATCACAGCAAACCAGTCAGGATGCAACGTGATTGGTTGAATATTGCATTAAACCTGCAAACGTAGTTTGTCTGTGACTAGGCCAGGGTGAATATGTAGAATACAGATGTGTAATATTGTATCGAGCATCGAATATTGTTGAACACAACCCTTTTATTGTTGTGCTACGATTTTATTAATTTACCAACTAAGGTTATTAGCATACTATATAGCTGTGGGCAAGCTGTCATCATCCTATATATTTTACCAAATACTGGCATGAATACTATAGAATTTAAAATATTCAAGAAATTAGCCTTAAAAAGAACTTAAATATTTTCTGGGGAATGCCTGGACCCCTAGATAATACACCACAACAAGTTAGCAAACCCGTCAAAAAAACCTGGATCTGCCCCAAGATTCTTCAAACATAAATCATACTCACTGTAGTTCTATTGTTGGCCTATTTTCTAATAACTACTGCTTCGACTATATATACTTAAACAAATTGACAACATACTGTACGTACCATCATGATCAAAACCATTAATCATTGCAGCTTCTTTAGTTACTCCATCAGATGTTGTTTGGCCATTAAAGTATTTCACAGCAACAACTTTTCCACGATACAATTTTTTCTTGCAACATCCAAACCTTCCTTTTCCAAGAATCTCATCCATAGGAAAATCTTTTAAATTGTTTCTATCAATTTGGCGTAGTTGCCTATGAAAAAAAGAGAAAAAACTAGTCTTTTCTCAAACAAGCATCGGTCCCACTGAATAAGCCCACTATTGAATAAGCGTCCTATTGCAAAACAAAAGGAGGATCAGAATCTTAGTGAGTGAGCCGTGTTGGCCATGTTAGCAAAACAAATACAGTACTGTAATTACAAAACACGGCAACATGGAGATCAAGTAAAATAATTTAATGGCAATCTCTGCATTTTCGCTCCCAGTATTTAAATAACTCCCACAATATGAATCCCAACTAAGACTCTTCGGTGGGTTATGGCATACTTTTAAAAGATACAATGTTCTTTGAGTTTAATATATCCATGACTTTTGATTCCTTTTGTCAAATCAATTTCACAAACAAGATAAAATATTCATATCAGTAATACACTGGCTTGTCATTGTAAATATTCTCCCTATTTATCGTATTGTAATAATTTAACCTGATTGTTGCATGGTTCCAAGGAAGAACACGTATTTGGTGATTGTGATGTTTTTATTATTCTACTATAATTATGCACAATGTATATTATGTATATTATGCACAATTATATACACAATGTATATTATGCACGATTATATACCTTTATTGCTTTAATTCTGCCTTGGGCAATATTGAACTTTGGATTTCAACATCTTGCCATATTTGGCTCCGATGAATCAAATCTCTCTCTTTATATATACAGTATATATATATATATAATATATATATATATATATATATATATATTGCACAGTTATTATGCATATATTATAAACACCAAAGAAATACTGTGCATCGTACAGTATCATATTAAACACCAAACAGAATAGACAAAGAAATACTATATTAAATCAGGCTGATAGGTTTCAAATATGAATAAGTACTTACAATTCCTTTCGTGCTTGGGATCTTTCTCTGCACCACTTCTTCCAGTAAAAAATTGCTTTCTTCTTGTGCTCTTGTGCCCGATTTCTTTCCCTCGATAACTCTTTGGTGAATTGATCATTTGCCAATTGCAAATTCTTTCTGGTCTTCTCTCGCAACTTAGTGCTAAAAGTTTTCATTGACATCTTCCTTTCTTCTTGTCGTTTTCTTTTCCTTCTTCTGCTCCTTTTGCGCCGTATTTCTTCGATATTGTTGGGTCTCGACAGGCGTGCTTTCTTCGCCAATGGTATTGGTGGTTGATCTTCGCATTCTCGCTGTTCTCGCTGCAGTTCACCAGAGGCAAGTGTGCCACTCGCCATGTGAAATACCAGACTAAAATGCGCCATTTCAGCCAGTTCTACAGCGAGGACATTGAAAACGTGAAAGGAGCATCGTTGATGCTTGATATGACTTTTCCTACGATTGCTAAACCACTTGCATAAACCAATTTCGCTTTTATATTATTACTACTTCCCGCTCATTTTCCCGCTCAGTTTAATTCCGCGGGTCATTTTCAAGTAAATAGCGGGTCAGCGGATATGGTACAATTGCCCCCTCTCTACTCCCGTAAGGCAATAATTATGTCCAATAATTTCGCTTTAAACTGCCTGATAGCGGTAAATTTGGTTGTTTAAGGACCTTTAAGCAAGTTATTTAGTAACAGTTAATATCATATGTTGGAGCACGTAGTTCCACATGTAAATTTACTCACTAAAATACAAAATAACACACATTGAGTTGTGAAACCTTTCAGAACCAATGATATTACCATCCTGTACCTCCCTTAGAGAATTGCAAGACGTATTAACATGGTTTAATTTCCCCTTAACTTCCCTGTAAGAGGTGAATTACATTGTTTGGGTTATTCAGCAAGATAAAACTTTCTATTCTGGATCGTTTTTATTTCCCCTGGATGTATGTTTACACACCACAAGAAAACATATATCTTGGAGATTGTTTACCGTCCCCACGACAGTATTTAAATACTTCGCGCCTAAAATTTGACGAATCAGAACGGGTTAAACCACTGTCCCGCCAAAATTAACTATAAAACCGAAGGACATCAACCGTTTGGCCTCTTTCTTTGTGCTCGAAGCGTTGGCAAGTAATATTTGAATCATTTATAAGCTCATAATATTTACATATCAAACAATGGCGGATATTTCCCTGAGCGACCAGTATGTCCTACTACTTAACGACGTTGTGAAGGAGAACAAGGCTCTGGGCGAGAAGATTATACAGACAAGCCAGTCTGATCAAGAGGCTCTGCGAGACTTGTCAAACAAGGTCGAAAGCCTGGCTGCCAAGGTGTCGTCGATATCGGAGCAGAGGAGACGAATTCGGCAAACTGGCGGTGGAAGAGTCCATGTGCCAAAGATGTGCAGTGTAAGTTAAAACAGTTATTTCGTTCAAATGTGTTTACAGGCGAAAAATAGCAAAATCAGACAGTCGTTCGGTCTCTGATCGACTTTGAACGATCCGACGATTTCATACCATCTTAGATCTACGACTACAGGTATCTCATATCACACTCGTTTAGATCGACCTAGTTCGCATTAGACTTAGAGTGTTCACATTCAGATCGCTTTTGAAATAGATCGATCTCAGATCGCACGCTTTTTCTGTAGTGGTCTATTTAATACATATTGCGCGAACTGTCATATAGTAGTTAAAACTATGCCATTTGAATGCTTTTAGAATGATGTCCGCAGAAAAATAAAGGTGCTGGCACAATCAGCTGATGAACAATTTCAACTTCGAGTAAATGAAAGGTAATTACCAAAATATATTCTGAAAATGGATGCCTGTGGTTATAATAATACATAATATTTCTTGATATCTGTATATGCTTCATCTAGAAATATAATTTTTTATTATAACAGTTACCTATTTTGTTCATGTGAATCCAGCTTTGCTGAGAGAGCTATAAATGCCAAGTCTGTATTATTCAGTTCAATTCATATGGCCAGCCCACACTATGTGCCATTATTTCTTTAGTCGTAATTTATAAGCCATACTCTGGCATGTGATACTGGGCTGAAAATGAATTAATAGCACTTTCAGGAGATGATGTCAGTAGCCATGTTTGTCCACATTTACCCATAATTATTGCAGCCATAACAAAAGAAGTAGCCCATTTGCAATAATTTGCAAGTAAAATTTGGTTTGTTTGTCCACATTCTGAGCTATTAATAGCATCCGCTTAACGGGCTATTGAAACCCAACAACAAAAGGAAACGTTACATCATGGGTGGAGAGGGAGGGTGAGCATGTCATTTATCCTGGTCAGTGCAGCAAGCAATCGTCTTCTGGACGATTCTTTTTAGTAACCACGAGAGATGCCTATATATGTACTATGATATACAGTACATCATAGAACTGCATGCTAACCCCAATACAACTTAGATCCTAACACCCTGCCCAATGGGTTTTCTAACCCTAACCCCCATGATACAGGAAAGCTAAGTAAAAATCCTATTACTAACCTTAATACTAATAAAAGGATTGTCCAAAACGATGATTAATTGCTTGCTGCTGACCGATAAATGGTGTGCTCTCCTCCCGTGGTGTAACGTTTTTGAACAACAAAGCCTGATTTCCATTTGTTTGTTAGTGGCAGTTGCTATAGACTAAATCAAAGAATTGAAAAAATAATATTTGGACTATTGTCTTTTTCTCAGTACTGAATCAGAGCACAATCTGGCAGTGTTTATTTGTGTAAAGGACGAGCTCCATCTGGAGTATGGTGGAGAAGAGAAGTCTCCTTGGACATTCATCCAAATCAAAGGTACAGTATAATTATCAATCAATATAAATATCAATAATTTTTTTCTGGTCTGTATCCTACCAAATCTTGCTTTCTGATTGGCTAACAAGTGGTTCATATCAGCCCATACAACCGCTTGACATTATTTCAGTATATGCATTTATAATCCATAAAATATTCTAAAAAACATTTGAAAATGAACTCAAATGAGACTGAGCATATTGAAAGACATATAAGTTTGTTTTTTATCTGAAAAGAGACTTACAATAGCTCTCAATTTCCTTTGATGAAGGTAAAAGCAGAGACTTTCCTTTTTTGTCCACTAGAAATACTGATGATGACCAGTAAAATAATTGCCAATATATTATTGAAAAAAATAAACAAATGATTTATTGTTTTGGTTGGTCCGTATTGAGAAATATTTCCCTTGTTCTCAAAAATGTCCCTAGGCCTGCGACCTCAGGCCGTTTTTGAGACCTTGGGAAATATTTCTCCATTTGGACCTCCCAGCCGATAAATAACATATATATTTTCAGTACCATACTACCATTATACAATAATATTATTATGTATACTGTATGTGGTGTGACTGTCAGTGAGCTACTCTGTAACATGTTGCTTAAAGCTCCCGATATTGTGAATACAATTTTGTGGCACTTGAAATCGAAATACATAAGTTCATTTACAGATGATCAGATTCATTTCAAATAGATTATCAGATTCAAATAGTCTTTATCAGATTCAAATAGATCATCAGATTCAAATAAATAATCTGAATCTGATCATCTGGAAATGAACTTATGTATTTCTATTGCTTATTAGTTATATGCATCATAACCACCCCTTATTTGATTTTGTTTTCAGCTGCCTATAAGACCTATGTTAAATCAAAAAAGGCATATGCTAAAAGGACAGAGAATGGAACAAACCAACACCATGTTACAAAATGCAGGCGTCAAAATAGAAAAAGAGAGGTAAGTTTCCAAAAGTTGTATAATATGTACTGTATACTGTAATAAGCAAATATGTATAGCAAGTATATAATAATATTATAAGAATCAGTTAAAGGAAAATTTTTGATGTTTAAATAACTTGGAACCATTCAATATACTCGACCATGGCAGAATTTGAAGCTGTGACCTTCGTTACTTGTCCGACGCTCTACCAACTGAGCTACATGGCCAGGACGGGAACAGGTCGTAATGACCTGTATATTATAGATAGTATATTACCAGTTTGAATCCTTCCGTGGTGAGTAGAGTTTTCCTACTTGCCCAGCATTATTGTCCACTCGGAATAAAAAAATTATCGTTATCCCGAGTACATAATTATTCATCTTCATTAATTACACATATTATATTAAAGCAATATATATATATATATATATATATATATTAATATATATATATATATATATATATATATATATATATATATATATATATATATATATATATATATATATATATATATATATATATATATATATATATATATATATATATATATATATATATATATATATATATATATATATATATATATATATATATATATATATACTAAGGATTTATGGTGAAGGAAAATTTCGAGTGTAGGAATATATACATTTTAAGACCAAACTGGGACCAGTTGCGAAAAATGCAACTTAGCGGCCTTCCGGCTGCAATTGAACCTGCGATTGCTAGTGCAGTGCTCTGACAAATGAGCTACGGAAGCCATTGCCGAGAGCCTAGTCACAAGTTCTGTATAATATAGTGGTGGTAATGCCGGGATATTAAAGATTCTGGGTATATTATAGGTAATATTTGGCATTTCACTCGATTGAACTACAGTACATGTTCTCAGGAGTGTTGGAATATATACATTTTAAGACCAAACCGGGACCAGTTGTGAAAAATGCAAATGTAAAAAATGCAACGGCTTCCGTAGCTCAGTGGTCAGAGCACTGCACTAGCAATCGCAGGGTCGCGGGTTCAATTCCAGCCGGAAGGCCTTGAAGTTGCATTTTTCATATATATATATATATATATGTGTGTGTGTATGTGTATGCGTGTGTGCGCGTGTGTGTATGTATGTATATATGTATTATTGTATTTGGTCTTAAAATGTATATATTCCAACACTCGAGATTTTCCTTCACCAGTGAAATGCCAAATATTACTTGTAATATACCCAGAATCTTATCCCAGCATTACCACCACTATTATATACAGAACTCGTGACTAGGCTCTCGGCAACGGCTTCCGTAGCTCAGTGGTCCGAGCACTGCGCTAGCAATCCAATTCAATTCCAGCCGGAAGGCCGCTAAGTTGCATTTTTCGCAACTGGTCCCGGTTTGGTCTTAAAATGTATATATTCCTACACTCGAGATTTTCCTTCACCATAAATCCTTAGTACCTATTATATATATTTATATATAGATAGATAGATAGAGAGATAGAGAGATAGAGAGATAGATAGATAGATAGATAGATAGATAGATAGATAGATAGATAGATAGATAGATAGATAGATAGATAGATAGATAGATAGATAGATAGATAGATAGATAGATAGATAGATAGATAGATAGATAGATAGATAGATAGATAGATAGATAGATAGATAGATAGATAGATAGATAGAGAGATAGAGAGATATAGAGATATAGAGATAGAGATATATAGAGATAGATAGAGATATATAGAGATATATAGAGATATATAGAGATATAGATATATAGATAGGAGATAAAACTGTTCACGATCTATCGCTCGATACCATATCAGGTAGAGCTTAATATAGGAAAATGTCGCTTAAATTGTTTGTTTGCTACTCGGAGTTTCACGCTGGATGCGAAGTGAAGATCGCATGCAGCGTGAAACTCTGAGTAGCAAACAAACATTTAAGCGGCATTTTCTATATATATATGTATATTTATATATATATATATATTATTTTTTTTGGTAGGTAGGTAGGTACAACAATATTTAAGTTTTATATCTCTATCTTACACATATTTGACAGTACTCTAATACAATTTCTGTTTTTAGAAATTAGGAAGGCGTCTATCAAGCTTAACTGCTAAGGATTGGGGACATGCAAGAAAGGCAAAGGTGGCAGAAGCTATGACTCTTGACTGCATGTCAAGTGAGGAGAGCGAAATGGAGGGTGGCGAAACAAACAAATATGTGGTAAGACCACTATCCTGGGAGAGTGCAGAGCTGAAAAAGAGGAAAAAATCTTTGGACAGTCACCACACAGATTCTCTTCCAGCCTTGGTGAAGCAAAGAGTGATGCCAAGAAGACGGGGTGGCGAGTTGTCTACTCGCCCAAAGCCGGCTGAATGCCCAACATGGGCATGTAAGACAAATTAATTTCTGGACATTTCTTATTCCATAGTGCACAAAGTTATTACAGAAGCTGTAAATAATTTGGGAATTAGATCCTGAACCTTCCAATTGCTAGCCTGATGCTCTAACCTCTGAATTACCAGGACTTTATAAGGTGGCAGAGCAAGGTCACTTTTGATATTTTATATTGATTTGAGTCTGACACATACAACTTGTTGTATGTCACTACCAAGGTTTTTTGTTAATGTCAAGAGATTGCAACTTGATTTTTTGTAATCCAGTATAAATATTGAAAGTAACCTTGCTGTGCCAGTAGCTCCAGTGGTAATTAGAGCAACCGGCTAACAATTGGAAGTAGCAGGTTCAAACACTGCTTTGAGCTCAGGATTTTCCTGAGTTATTTACAACTTGTACAGTGACGACTTAATGAGACCGAAACAACAAGCTGCAATTTCTTAACATTAACAAAAAATATGACTTTTGCTGGGTAATGGTATTGTTTATTGGTGAACCCTGTAATACCATGTACATTGTACAATGCAACCTTACTCCATTTGGGTGGAAATGTTACTACAGTACATATTATGTGGGTGATAAATAAGCAAGCCCTCTGAGAGTCCTGTTATTCTCTTCCATGTATTTAAGTGATGTTATTTGTTATACATTTGAGAAAAAGATTAATGATTAAATACCCAGTGCAGGGCTTAAAATAATGGTTAATATTGAGTTAGCCTGAATTAATTTGATCACACATAAAAGCAGTACGACCAATCTTCACTAGCAATCAGCCATCTGTTATTTCAAGGCCTGCACTGGTTTGTCTAATTTATATACAGTAGTTTAATTATATGTTATATTTTCCTCTGGACATTGATTCTGATGAGGTTTTGAAATGAACTTTTAAATCTGACTACACTGTATACATGTATTCTAGTTATATGTACCTTAAAATTAATTAATTAATTCAGGATTTTACAATTATGTGAATTTTGTTATGAAATAAAGTTCAACTGCACCATATCTGTATATTGTTATGTAAATGTACCAATAAAAAGTAAAATGATCACCTCCCTGAAAAACACATTTTTGCCGAGCAGTACAAACAACCCTTTAAGACCTTTAATTGAGTACTGATTAAATGGTGTAAAGTACCATTGCAAATAGTACCCAATAAATACATTTTAAAGCTATGTAAAGGACTAATAAAAAAGAAAAATTATCCCCCCCCTGAAAAAACACATTTTTGCACAAACAACCCTTTACGACCTTTAATTGAGTATTGATTAAACGGCGTAAAGTACCATTACAAATAGTACCCAATAAAATACATTTTAAAGCTATGTAAAGGTACCTTTAATACTTATATGCTCGTCTTTACATAAGTCAGTAAATGTATCTTTACACCACATTAAAATGCCTTTATCTCACCCATGTAAAGCCTCCACTATTCCACTATAATAGAGAGGCATTAAAGCAGCGTTTACATACATTTACTAAGTATAATAGTTGGGATTAAAGGCGTGTATATACACCATTAACATACCTTTAACATGCTTTAATACAGCATTATATTTCTTATTTCGTCCTGTGTATGTTAACTGTTCTGAGGTAACTGTAATATGTTTTTGAAAATATGTTAACTGTTCTGAGGTAACTGTAATATGTTTTATAAGCTTTGTTGCCTGCATTGTTTATTGTTTATAAAACTCAACATATGAATGCTGTGTGAAAATATGTTAACTGTTCTGAGGTAACTGTAATATGTTTTTGAAAATATGTTAACTGTTCTGAGGTAACTGTAATATGTTTTATAAGCTTTGTTGCCTGCATTGTTTATTGTTTATATGTCTATATACAAAATAAAGTCGATGCTAATCAACAGTTTATTGTTTCATACACAATATATAAACCTTCGACATTATAATTATTTAGAGATTTTAGAGCAACCTTTCAAAAGTGTTCACTTTTGAATTCTATAATTGCTTCTCGAATAAACCTGTTTCACTTGATATGTGTAAGCTTAAATGGGCCTCCAAAATGTGCTGGTTATCAAATATCAATAAGTCTGTATCGATCAACTCTCTGACACCCATACCAACTATCAAGATCAAAGAGTAAAGAGTTTGTTATTTGCTGGTTTACCAATGACAGCCTGTTGCCATGTACTTTCCATTGTTACAACAGTTACTTGGTCTGCACAGACAGATACAAACTTTTCATACTGATTTTTGGCTAGTTTCATGATTACTATAGCTGTATATGAAGGCAAGCTGTACATGCAGGAGGCAAGCTCGCTCTCTAATCGAGATAGTAATAATAGTCCTGATATTACAGAACATGAGGCAGGCTAGCCCACATGCCAGACTTGCTAACAAGCACACCATTTGCCAACTGTTACTTGGTCTGTACAGCCAGATACATTTTTGATATTACATGAAGCGAGCTGGCCCAATAATAAATGTGCTAAATTTATGAATATGTTTACTGGCTCAAAATGTTGACTTCACAAAGAAATAAAGATTTTGAATTATATTTCTTTAAGCTGTTTTGCTTATGATGTCTTGCTACTGCCAGCTAAATGGTTTGATTTAAATGCACTTGTCACTGGAAACCCCAGGTAAGTATGAGAGATTAGACTTATCAAGAAACAAATCTAAGAAAATGCCCCACCTACAGTATAGGGGAAAATAACATCCTAAACCCCACCTACAAGTCACCTTCGGGGTTTCCTTGGGTGCCGTAGGGGTTTCCAGTGACAAGTACTGAGAACAATATAACTGATTTAATACTTGCTCAAACTGAACCTGTTTGCGGGACTGGCCAGATGAATTGTTGTTACATGAGCACAGGCCGGGCTTGCTTGCCAGGTTGACCCTGTTGACTAAAACTGGATTAGGTCAGCAAACAGGATGGCTCATTTGGTGGGACAGACTTCTCAGTAAGCCAGCTTGGATACTGAGCCAACTCACCTTCATATAATCAAAGCCGTTGGCCAACAATACGTTATGGGTTTGCAATGATGGACAATTTAACCACCCCTGCACTGACAGCTGTATCATTACATGTACCATTGTACCTACAACTATAGATTTGTGTATATTGAATTTGCCTACAATGTCTTTCAACAAGCCACAACCTCAAGTAGCCCGAGTTAACGTCTAGCGGGCGTCTTGTTATTATTATTATGTTAACGTTAGACAGTGTTTACAACTGATGGTGTAGTTATCTACGTGTCTGGACTTGATGAACAGTGTCACATTTCCACTCGCATTTGATCACATTTTTTCTTAGTGAATACCAGGTCATTGGTCACATTACTGTTCTTCTGTCTTTCATGTTCGATTTCATGTTGCAGTAGTCTAATTACAGCCCTGTTTCCAGTCTCCATCTCCATCATTAGAACTTCCAACCTCAAGACATGAGGTACATTGGTCTTCACTTACGTTTTCACTGGTTTAGTTACTTTCACCAATGTGTCCAATCCCTAGAAAAAATGGTACTACGGTATAATCATACAATTTTTCATTTTCTTCTGCATGATAACCCAGAAAAATATAGCATTAATAATTAATTAAATAATTTTAATATATCAATTTAAATATTATTATTAGTAGCTCAATAGTCAGAGCACTGCACTACCATCGCAGGGTCGCGGGTTCAATTCCAGCCGGAAGGGCTTGATGTTGCATTTTTCGCAACTGGTCCCGGCTTGGGCTTAAAATGTATATGTTGAAGCTCTATAATTTTTCTAGAATATTTTAAAAATTGTTCAAAATATATTTCGTTTTGAAATATGCTATAATCGCTAACAATTTGTTTAATCGAGCTCATGTAGTTCCTGTCACCGCTTGGAGTCACTTTGACAATTATCATTACGTCACATTCTAAGTTAAAAGTTGAAAAATTTATTTCAATGGGAGATACACCTAGAAATAACGCTCAAATGAACTTGATCGCAAATTTTCTTCCATGTCCATATTTAGACAATACTGGTCAAAATTGTTGGAACACTGCTCATGTGAGATAACGAAATTCAGGCCCACAATGCATGGGATGAAATGCCCCTCCCCGCATCACCCATCATAATGTTGTATTTGACGAAAACTCTTCCCAGATGTTCCTACAACATTGTACAACATGGTATTGGGGAAAGGGGGCACGGTATATAAATAATATATTTAAGCATTTATGCTTGGTGTCTCAAGGAATTTTGGCCAGGATTGTAGGTATCGAGCACTGTTTAATCTACTACCAAAAAGAAGGCACTGATCTGAGGGTTAGCGAACGTTGTTTGAAGTTTACTGTGGTTTTCCTGTAGAATATTTTTGAATGAAAAATAGCTGGATGAACTAAATCAACTTTTTCAACGAGTTCGTATTCTTAATTTGTAATTTCTTAATTGTTAAGCCAAAAAAATACAGATGTGCCCTTTACCAAATCTACTCAAACAGCTTTTATGATTATTAAACCTCTTTCTGGATGTTATCGTACTGTACCAATGTAAATCTTTTCGCATTTCTTACATTCCATAATGTAAACCACGCTAGCCGAATCACAGTCAAATAGCGTAGCGTCTGGCTGCTATTATTTATTTATTTATTTATTAACTTTACAACCAAGCAAGAAAGCAAAATAATTAATACAACGGTTAAAAATAAAACAAAAACAGACATAACAGAGCAGTCTTGAACATGGTTGAAGGTATAGTCAACAGGGCATGTGTCCCATGTGAAGACCAACCTGACAAAAAATTGCAGAATAGACATAAATTAAAGACAAGGACTGATAACTAATCTTTTATTAGGAAGCCCTATTCATTATTACAATGGTTTTCAAAGGGGTCCTAAAACATAATTATAAATATAAATTAACTAAACATATACAGTATAATTCAATAGGGTGGCCGTCAGATTACAGGGTTGAAAATTAGACTTGAAAGTAGCGATGGTAGTGCTATTTCTTACATCAAATGATAGAGCATTCCAGTCCTTAACAGCGTGGTAACATAACCGTTGCTTGCCCCAGTTAGTACTGACAGCACTCAGCAGGCAAACGGAAATCTTGTGCATTTCTAGTATTATAACGGTGCACATCATGTAACGTAACTAATCTAAGATGGGATGATAATAAATCGTTTTTTCACTTAAAAACGTAAAGACATCTATGATATAGTCTGCGCTTACTTAAATTGATCCAGTTAAGGATCTGGAGGGCATCAGTAGCAGAAGAGTGAACTGGACGATCAAGAATAATTTTAGCAGCTTTGTTTTGCATGATTTGTAAGCTTTGCATTAACGTGGAGTTGTTCTTATCACCCCAAATTATGTCTTCATAATCAAAAAGGGGCAATACTAAACTATTATAGTAAAGCAGTCTGGAAAATCGGGGTAAAAGATGCTTTATCCTCTTAAGAAGACCAAGGCGCTTATTGATTTTTGCGGAAAGATAATCAATATGATCCGACCAGGTCATATCTGAAGAGAAAATTACACCAAGATACTTAAAGTCCTCAACCCTTTTTACAGCACTATTGTAAATCTGGACTGAAATGGAATTAACCTTACATAGTTTTCTGCTACTGCCAATTAACATCAATTTTGTCTTAGTGATATTGAGCGTTAATTGGTTGCTTATGAGCCAATCACCTATCTTCTGCAGATCAGCGTTCAGTTTTACTTCCAAATCGCCAACAGTCGGCGAGAAATAATATAACACCGTATCATCTGCATATAAGGAGATTTGGGCATGCTCAACAACATTAGGCAGATCATTGATATAAATTATGAAAAGGAGCGGATCTAGAATGCTACCTTGTGGAACACCTAGGTTACATTCTAGAGGGTCAGACAACTCAGGTCCACAAGATGTGCGTAAAAAACGAGAGGATAAGTATGACTTAAACCAAGCAAGATCGTCATTGCACACCCCAATAGCAGATAGTTTGCTTAATAATATCGTGTGGTTAACCGTATCAAAAGCTTTAGATAAGTCCAAAAACACAGCTCCGCACAACTTGCCTTTCTCCATATCACACAAGATCTCGTCAGCAAAGTTAGATAACGCAGACATTGTCGAATGATACGGACGAAAGCCATGTTGCTTGTCAATCAAAAGATTGTTTGCGTTAAGATATTCATAAAACTGAATATGAACAGCCTTTTCTAAGAGTTTACTTACAATCGTTGCATAAATTAGTTGGGACAGCCGAAAAAAACCAAGGTATCCTCTGTGGTATGAGTAAACGTACGGCAAGGGCTACATTGCCTTCCCCCCTCCCTCCATTTCAATGTTGATGCTTGTTTGGGCTTGTGCGCCTCTTCACTTTGCCACAGTTAGCCCGAAATGTTGATAACGGCAACATTGAACACGGGGGAGGGGGAGGAGAGGGTATAACTGCACAGGTGTCCCAACAATTTTTGCAACGATTGTGCAACGAATTATTGCACACCCCAATAGCAGATAGTTTGCTTAATAATATCGTGTGGTTAACCGTATCAAAAGCTTTAGATAAGTCCAAAAACACAGCTCCGCACAACTTGCCTTTCTCCATATCACACAAGATCTCGTCAGCAAAGTTAGATAACGCAGACATTGTCGAATGATACGGACGAAAGCCATGTTGCTTGTCAATCAAAAGATTGTTTGCGTTAAGATATTCATAAAACTGAATATGAACCAGCCTTTTCTAAGAGTTTACTTAGAGTTGGCAGTATAGAGATTGGACGGTAATAGGTAATACACTAATAACATATGATAGGACAGATTAAGAACAGCAGCTTAAATTATATGAACGGCACTTAGAGCAGTACGTTTTCCAAGTGCGCATTCTGCCGTTTACATCGAAAGAAGAGTCTAATTGAGAAGAGTAGTATATATAAAAAATGGATACTGACGTCATCTCGACGGAGTGCTATTGAAAGTTGATGAAATACGTAACATCTCCTCCCCCAAATGTACGGCTCTCATCAACATATGTACAATTTTGACAGCGCGACTTTCCGCATCTTCGCATGCCCTTATCCAAACAATTTTTACCATTAAGCTTCGCTCTTGCCAAATCATCCTTAAGGTTTCTTGGGTCATGAAGTTTGATATAAATCCTGAAATGACGTCTCATAGACTATCAGTAGTAATTACTAAAGTAAAAATTATCGTAAGAGTTAGGGTTAGTATTAGGTGTACGGTTAGGGTTATATGTTTGGGGTTAGGACGTTTTAAATTCGGGATATTTATATGAAACGTCAGCCAGTTTCTTGGCCTTTTATATGCTAGCATTGGCTTCTCCCCAAATATCTGTCTCATGTCATCCGATGAATGTAAAATTGGCCAAACGGCTGGTTCAACAGTTATAAAAAATTAAGATAACTATGCAACATTAGTGGCAATAAAGGGGTTTCCGCATTAGACAACATACTGTAAAATGGCAACTACATATCTGTGCATCATGTTTGTTACACCAAGTAGTGTACGTTGAGTGTTATTGCGTAACACATAATTGTTCAGCGAATTTGTAAATAAGTTACGGTTAATAATGGTAACAATGGTCTTAATTTTCCTTTTACTGTAAGTCTTTGGAATATATATGCTATATTATTTCTAGATATGATCATCTTCTTTAAAGTGTATATGACATGAAATTTTTATTGCTTCATTTGAAAGAGCATCAAAAAGTAGGACATGCTGTTTACCGTTCCTTGATATCGTTTCTAGTTCCAGAGTTATAAATATTTAAAGTTGTCAAAATCAAGGGAAAATATGGCACAAATAAATTGCTGATTCAGCACAAATTATGACGTCATATTGTTTGCATGTTAGTTTGGTGAATGTTTAAGTGAACTATAGCTCAGTTACTATGTGTCAGAATCAAACGAACCTTTGCACACAGATAATGCAAGATGAAACACAGTTGATAATGTCACTAATTTTGTTGTCAAGGTAACATTGTTGTACCCAGGCCCCTTGCAGGGATTTTATAAAACACACTGTATTTATCACTGGGGGTATAATTTTCAAATTATTATAGTATAAATGTATTTTAGGCATGCATAGTATGACAAGCACACGTCTGATATTATTTTATATACACTTGACAACATAAATCACAATTTCAAATTTTTGACTTTCTGATTAACAAACAGGCTTACGAGGGTAATCCAAGTAAACAAAACTACTCTTGCAAACAACAGCACTAATTTTGACGAAAAACAATCCTGTCATCCGCCATCTTGTTGTAACACTTTAATTAACTGGGAAGTTGGTGACGTCACACCGGGGTAAACCTGATGAAACTACTCTGTGGTAGCCGAGTTTCTGCAGCATGCTTTTTAAAATGGTGTGGTTCAATTGAAAAAGGAAACTAGACAAAAATCGAGTTTCAAACTTATAAAGACACGAGGATGGCTAGATAAAAATTTCGTTTTACCCTGGTTGTGACGTCACACGCATATAGAAAATACATCCAAGATGGCGGACAATGATTCAGGTAATGCACTAGAGTCAATTGAAACCCCGGACCCTCGACCCCCGGGACTATGCGTGGTTTTAACGGGACTTTGCCGGGAAAATACACGGGATTTTAACACTGACATGCTGACATGAAAAAGCGAGTCCCGTACAGTAATCGAACCTGTAACCTTCTGATTTCTCCCCAGTACCCAAACCGCGTCTGCATGTCGATAACAACCCCCAAAAGCCGGTTCGTCGTACATAGATTTTGAACGTTATTTGAGTTGGGGCGAAACGACTTTGGATTGGGGGCGAAATGACTTTGGATTGGGGGCGAAACGACTTTGGATTGGAGGCGAAACGACTTTCAGTTGGGGCGAAACGAATTTGAGTTGTGGCAAAACGACTTTTAGTTTGGGCGAAACAGCTTTGGATTGGGGACGAAACGACTTTGGATTGTGGACGAAACGACTTTGGATTGGGGGCGAAACGACTTTGGATTGGGGGCGAAACGACTTTGGATTGGGGGCGAAACGACGTTGGATTGGGGGCGAAACGACTTTGAGTTGGGGCGAAACGAATTTGAGTTGTGGCAAAACGACTTTTAGTTTGGGCGAAACAGCTTTGGATTGGGGACGAAACGACTTTGGATTGGGGGCGAAACGACTTTGGATTGGGGGGAAACGACTTTGAGTTGGGGGCGAAACGACTTTGAGTTGGGGGCGAAACGAATTTGAGTTGTGGCAAAACAACTTTTAGTTTGGGCGAAACGACTTTGGATTGGGGACGAAACAACTTTGGATTGGGGGCGAAACAACTTTGGATTGGGGGCGAAACGACTTTGGATTGGGGACGAAACGACTTTGGATTGGGGGCGAAACGACTTTGGATTGGGAGCGAAACGACTTTGGATTGGGGGCGAAACGACTTTGGATTGGGGGCGAAACGACTTTGGATTGGGGACGAAACAACTTTGGATTGGGGGCGAAACGACTTTGGATTGGGGACGAAACAACTTTGGATCATGTGGGCGAAACGACTTTGGATTGGGGGCGAAACGACTTTGGATCATGGGGGCGAAACGACTTTGGATTGGGGGCGAAACGACTTTGGATTGGGGGCGAAACGACTTTGGATTGGGGGCGAAACGACTTTGGATTGGGGGCGAAACGACTTTGGATTGGGGACGAAACGACTTTGGATCATGGGGGCGAAACGACTTTGGATTGGGGGCGAAACGACTTTGGATTGGAGGCGAAACGACTTTGGATTGGATGGATGTTGGATTGGGGGCGAAACGACTTTGGATTGGGGGCGAAACGACTTTGGATTGGGGGCGAAACGACTTTGGATTGGGGGGAAACGACTTTGAGTTGGGGCGAAACGAATTTGAGTTGTGGCAAAACAACTTTTAGTTTGGGCGAAACGACTTTGGATTGGGGACGAAACAACTTTGGATTGGGGGCGAAACGACTTTGGATTGGGGACGAAACGACTTTGGATTGGGGGAGAAACGAGTTTGGATTGGGGGCGAAACGACTTTGAGTTGGGGCGAAACGAATTTGAGTTGTGGCAAAACGACTTTTAGTTTGGGCGAAACGACTTTGGATTGGGGACAAAACAACTTTGGATTGGGGGCGAAACAACTTTGGATTGGGGGCGAATCAACTTTGGATTGGGGGCGAAACGACTTTGGATTGGGGGCGAAACGACTTTGGATTGGGGACGAAATGACTTTGGATTGGGGACGAAACGACTTTGGATTGGGGGCGAAACGACTTTGGATTGGGGGCGAAACGACTTTGGATTGGGGGGAAACGACTTTGAGTTGGGGCGAAACGAATTTGAGTTGTGGCAAAACAACTTTTAGTTTGGGCGAAACGACTTTGGATTGGATGGATGTTGGATTGGGGCGAAACGACTTTGGATTGGGGGCGAAACGACTTTGGATTGGGGGGAAACGACTTTGAGTTGGGGGGAAACGACTTTGAGTTGGGGGCCGAAACGACTTTGAGTTGGGGGCGAAACGAATTTGAGTTGTGGCAAAACAACTTTTAGTTTGGGCGAAACGACTTTGGATTGGGGACGAAACAACTTTGGATTGGGGGCGAAACGACTTTGGATTGGGGACGAAATGACTTTGGATTGGGGGAGAAACGAGTTTGGATTGGGGGCGAAACGACTTTGAGTTGGGGCGAAACGAATTTGAGTTGGCAAAACGACTTTTAGTTTGGGCGAAACGACTTTGGATTGGGGACGAAACAACTTTGGATTGGGGGCGAAAAGACTTTGGATTGGGGGCGAAAAGACTTTGGATTGGGGGCGAAACGACGTTGGATTGGGGCGAATGGCGAAACGACTTTGAGTTGGGGCGAATGGCTAAACGACTTTGGTTTGGGGCGAAACGACTTTGGATTGGGGCGAAACAGCTTTGGATTGGGGACGAAACGACTTTGGATTGGGGGCGAAACGACTTTGGATTGGGTGCGAAACGACTTTGAGTTGGGGCGAAACGAATTTGAGTTGTGGCAAAACAACTTTTAGTTTTGGCGAAACGACTTTGGATTGGGGACGAAACAACTTTGGATTGGGGGCAAAACAACTTTGGATTGGGGGCGAAACGACTTTGGATTGGGGGCGAAACGACTTTGGATTGGGGACGAAATGACTTTGGATTGGGGACGAAACGACTTTGGATTGGAGGCGAAACGACTTTGAGTTGGGGCGAAACGAATTTGAGTTGTGGCAAAACGACTTTTAGTTTGGGCGAAACAACTTTGGATTGGGGGCAAAACAACTTTGGATTGGGGGCGAAACGACTTTGGATTGGATGGATGTTGGATTGGGGCGAAACGACTTTGGATTGGGGACGAAACGACTTTGGATTGGGGGCGAAACGACTTTGGATTGGGGGCGAAAGGACTTTGGATTGGGGGGAAACGACTTTGAGTTGGGGGGAAACGACTTTGAGTTGGGGGCGAAACGACTTTGAGTTGGGGGCGAAACGAATTTGAGTTGTGGCAAAACAACTTTTAGTTTGGGGGAAACGACTTTGGATTGGGGACGAAACAACTTTGGATTGGGGGCGAAACGACTTTGGATTGGGGACGAAATGACTTTGGATTGGGGGAGAAACGAGTTTGGATTGGGGGCGAAACGACTTTGAGTTGGGGCGAAACGAATTTGAGTTGTGGCAAAACGACTTTTAGTTTGGGCGAAACGACTTTGGATTGGGGACGAAACAACTTTGGATTGGGGGCGAAAAGACTTTGGATTGGGGGCGAAAAGACTTTGGATTGGGGGCGAAACGACGTTGGATTGGGGGCGAAACGACTTTGAGTTGGGGCGAATGGCTAAACGACTTTTAGTTTGGGCGAAACGACTTTGGATTGGGGCGAAACAGCTTTGGATTGGGGACGAAACGACTTTGGATTGGGGGCGAAACGACTTTGGATTGGGTGCGAAACGACTTTGAGTTGGGGCGAAACGAATTTGAGTTGTGGCAAAACAACTTTTAGTTTTGGCGAAACGACTTTGGATTGGGGACGAAACAACTTTGGATTGGGGGCAAAACAACTTTGGATTGGGGGCGAAACGACTTTGGATTGGATGGATGTTGGATTGGGGCGAAACGACTTTGGATTGGGGACGAAACGACTTTGGATTGGGGGCGAAACGACTTTGGATTGGGGGCGAAACGACTTTGGATTGGGGGGAAACGACTTTGAGTTGGGGGGAAACGACTTTGAGTTGGGGGCGAAACGACTTTGAGTTGGGGGCGAAACGAATTTGAGTTGTGGCAAAACAACTTTTAGTTTGGGCGAAACGACTTTGGATTGGGGACGAAACAACTTTGGATTGGGGGCGAAACGACTTTGGATTGGGGACGAAATGACTTTGGATTGGGGGAGAAACGAGTTTGGATTGGGGGCGAAACGACTTTGAGTTGGGGCGAAACGAATTTGAGTTGTGGCAAAACGACTTTTAGTTTGGGCGAAACGACTTTGGATTGGGGACAAAACAACTTTGGATTGGGGGCGAAACGACTTTGGATTGGGGGCGAAACGACTTTGGATTGGGGACGAAATGACTTTGGATTGGGGGAGAAACGAGTTTGGATTGGGGGCGAAACGACTTTGAGTTGGGGCGAAACGAATTTGAGTTGTGGCAAAACGACTTTTAGTTTGGGCGAAACGACTTTGGATTGGGGACAAAACAACTTTGGATTGGGGGCGAAACGACTTTGGATTGGGGGCGAAACGACTTTGGATTGGGGACGAAATGACTTTGGATTGGGGGAGAAAGAAACGAGTTTGGATTGGGGGCGAAACGACTTTGAGTTGGGGCGAAACGAATTTGAGTTGTGGGAAAACGACTTTTAGTTTGGGCGAAACGACTTTGGATTGGGGACAAAACAACTTTGGATTGGGGGCGAAACAACTTTGGATTGGGGGCGAATCAACTTTGGATTGGGGGCGAAACGACATTGGATTGGGGGCGAAACGACTTTGGATTGGGGACGAAACGACTTTGGATTGGGGACGAAACGACTTTGGATTGGAGGCGAAACGACTTTTGAGTTGGGGCGAAACGAATTTGAGTTGTGGCAAAACGACTTTTAGTTTGGGCGAAACGACTTTGGATTGGGGACGAAACAACTTTGGATTGGGGGCGAAACAACTTTGGATTGGGGGCGAAACGACTTTGGATTGGGGGCGAAAATACTTTGGATTGGGGACGAAACGACTTTGGATTGGGGGCGAAACGACTTTGGATTGGGGGCGAAACAACTTTGGATTGGGGGCGAAACAACTTTGGATTGGGGGCGAAACGACTTTGGATTGGAGGAGAAACTACTTTGAGCTGGCGAAACAACTTTGGATTTGGGGCGAAACGACCTTGGATTGGGGGCGAAACAACTTTGGATTGGGGGCGAAACAACTTTGGATTGGGGGCGAAACAACTTTGGATTCGGGGCGAAACGACTTTGGATTGGGGGTTAAAACGACTTTGTGTTGGGGCAAAACGACAGGTATACACATGTACGCATCGCGTGCCTATTTTTAGAGACGCTACTCTTTCGGATGCTGTGACAATATAGTTGTGGACCTCCCCTTTCTCATTGCCAACACTGGTCACCCAGCTAACAGTGTTGCCCTACACTCCCTCAGTGATGGGTTTACAGGGGGGTGAGGGGGTGCGCACCCCCCAGGCGTTGGCCAAGGGGGGGGGGGGGGGGGGTGCCAATTTCCTTGTCAAATCCACAGGCCTGATTTCACTTCGCTCGCTCAGCTCCCCCCTACCAGATCAGGCTGGATCCATCACTGCACTCCCTCACAACTTCTTGCAGGTGACCTTTGTGGAGTCAATTTTCAAGATCCTACCCAAAACTGAAGTAGTTACTGCCTTAAGGAATTGTAGCCTTCATAGGAGCCTGGTAGAAAGTGTGAGATGTCATTTTGTGACGTCTGTAGTCACTCAGGGTAACTCACGCACTTTATTTGCATACATTCTTCACTGTGGAGTTCACAGATGCTACATTGAAGGGCACTGGGACTGTTGCAAGAGTCTGATTGGAAGAAATCTCACTTCATCAACTAGACATGCATACTTATATGTCATGATTGAAGGGTACACCATCTGGGAGAAATTCTAGCAGCCTACTATGCCATGGAATGAAAGTTCCACCACAACCCGTGGAAAAGTGGTCATACCCTGCAGTCAAGTAGTAATAGTCCTCAATGTCCATGACTAACTGCACACGAGGGTATACAGCCCTTTGCAGCGGCAGAGTCCTTGCAGCTATCTTACACCGAGGGCATGTTAATACAATATCCCGCATCCTCTTGGGTATTCACTATAAAATGCAGTGGAGGAAATAGCCCTCTGGTGTACGGACTGCGGTGGAATTTGATGGTGGTGGTGATGGTGGACCAGTTTTGTAGGTGCCGAACCAGGTTTCCATAGCTGGCAAACGTTGGTTTAACAATATCCAATGTAAAAGTTCTCAGATTATGACAAAAAAGTATATCATAATTTCAATATATTATACAGTAGCAACAAAAATCATAATTACAAATTTTTGACTTTCTGGTACTCTTACAATACTATAACTATAATTTTGACATAAGACAACCCCTTAATTTTGTTGTAATTACTTTGCCTACGGTAATTGGTTTGTTTTTAGTAACTAATTTGTTATTTGTTGCTGAAACCCTTAAAACACTTTACTGTACAACAATACACAAAAGCATACTCTGTATATAAATACTGTAACATACCCCTTATGGTCATGTGGAGGCTGGCTGGACGATGGAATGAGCAGTAATTGACTATAAAAATTCAAGACATATGCAACATAGCAATAACAGGGTTTCCACAATAGACACCATAAAATGGAGCAAGTACAGTAAGGGACCTTGTGTGTTATTCTGCTCCTGGACTCAGCCAATGACATATGCGTATCTGATGTAAACCATCAGATATATCAGGGAGCCTTGGGAAGAGGCACATGCTACCATAGCATGTGTGGAGTTGGCTGGACCAGGCAGCTTGAACAATCCCCTTGAGGCTTGTACTGTACCTCAAAGGGTTCTCTTGCCTGCATGAACTGTACCGCTCTATTTATGTGTGTCTCACTGTGCTGCTCGGTGATCTGTTTCTGAAGCTGTGTTGATGAATTCCCTAGGGTCATTTCACACAGCAACCTCACAATCTTAAGATCACAGTAGTATCTACAAGTGATTATAAGAATGAGAAAAGTCTTAGTATATGCTATTATGGCAGTAAAAAAATAAATAATAAATGTGGTTTTTGATATTAATGAACATAATGCATTCATCTGCTGCTTTCGATCATAGCCAATTAGCCTTTGCATTTGGAAGATTTCAATAAAGGCTTGGCAGGTAATTATAAAAGCATTATGCAAAGCACATAATAAACTTATAATTGTTGCTTTAATTGTCACCTATATATATGTCAAAAGGGCTGGGAAGTAGCTTCAACAACCCATGTCAAGCTACTACAGCACGTGGTGAGACCATAGTCAAAACATTTCATTTGCGGTTATGAGTTCAACCAAATACACCAACATAAAATATATCATGATATAATATGAAAAGGAGAAATAAGAGTACTTGGGTATATTAATGGATGACGTTTCATATGATGTGTCCTTCAGACGTTTCGGACGATGTGTCCTTGTCCATCTAACCTGAAGAAGCCAGACACATCGTCAAAAACGTTGTCCATTAATATACATACAGTAAGTATACTTAAGTATTTTTCAACATATTGAAGTTCTCTTATTTCTTCTTTTCATATTATTATTATCCAGTTCTTTTGAGAACTTAAAGCAGCTTTCATATTTATTCTTATAAAATATCATGATTCAATCATATACACCTACACACCTTAATAGAGCCTTAATTTTCTTTCTGTTTTGTCTGGCACTCCTTGTTACACAACAGCTTGACACCTCAGATGCTAGCTCCATCGTGCCCATAGGAAAAATGGTAAAATGAAATATGGATCTGATCATGATCCTGGTGGAGTATTGTGATGTTGGTTTGGCTGAGGTGGATACTGTTACCACCACATTTGCAATTTGGGTTTAAGTTCGGGCTTACCTGCATAATATAAATTTCAAGCCTTTGGTAGAAATATTTGCTGAAAACATCAAACAAAAAGAAGCGATTAGTTTGTGCCACAAACATCTTCACTCACGTAAACAGCAATGGCAAATCTTTGCATTAAAATGAAAATAAAAACAAACATAAGAAGTAAATTCATGTATTCGGGTCCAAGTACATATACATGATATGTCATCCATAGTTTTAGGGGGGGGGGGGGGGGGGTGGGATAGAGGTTGGGTATAGGTTACAGTAACTTTGGCATTGGAGACATTCTGATTGGGGTCAGGATTTGGGGTTGGTAGGTAGGATTAAGGGTCAGCATTCAAATAACCTGTGATATGATGATTGGGATTATAGTTAGAGTAGGGTTAAATGTATGATAAAACCACTAGGAGGATTATGGTTGGGATTTAGGATTAATATTATAGAAAATAGGATGATTTTTAATGATAAACCTTCGTGTCCCCATTAGACAGAATAGGACAATGAAATAGGACAATGAAATTAACTTGTCCCATAAGTGGGTCCACCCATCATCCCTATTCATCTGCATTAATAAATAACTGAATTTTTGCATTAAAATGAAAATAAAAACAAACATAAGAAGTAAATTCATGTATTCGGGTCCAAGTACATATACATGATATGTCATCCATAGTTTTAGGGGGGGTGGGGGGGGGGGTGGGATAGAGGTTGGGTATAGGTTACAGTAACTTTGGCATTGGAGACATTCTGATTGGGGTCAGGATTTGGGGTTGGTAGGTAGGATTAAGGGTCAGCATTCAAATAACCTGTGATATGATGATTGGGATTATAGTTAGAGTAGGGTTAAATGTATGATAAAACCACTAGGAGGATTATGGTTGGGATTTAGGATTAATATTATAGAAAATAGGATGATTTTTAATGATAAACCTTCGTGTCCCCATTAGACAGAATAGGACAATGAAATAGGACAATGAAATTAACTTGTCCCATAAGTGGGTCCACCCATCATCCCTATTCATCTGCATTAATAAATAACTGAATTAATTACTCGTGGGCATACCAAATGGTCTTTGAAATAGGTATTAGATAACTTCTCAGATTTTCAATGTGGCCCAAATGGTCTTTGAAATAGGTATTAGATAACTTCTCAGATTTTCAATGTGGCCCTGTATTATAAAATAAACGACATAAAGATACATACGCAAATACAATATAATATTTAAAATAGGATAATCTATTATAATAAACTATATAACGACATGTTGTTATGGTAACTGATTGTGAAAACCCATAATAAAGAGACTGCTTATGTTGTATTAATAAGATAGATAGTATTGGACAAGATACAATAAGATAGATAGTATTGGAGAAGATAGTCCGTAGTACAAGATAGACAGTATTAGAAAAAGAAGGAATAGCATATGCAAAACCCGGGTGCTGAACAAAAGAAGCTAAAACGTCAACATTTGCGGAAGGTAGCTGTCGACGTCTTACCCAATGTGAATGTTTTTCAGAGGAAAAACGGTGTCATGAATCGTCAGGTTCCAAGCATGACAGGGAAGCATGTTTCTAACCTACTAGCAGGTCCTGGAACGACATGCTCGCTTATGAAAAGGAAACACAGTGGAAAGGAAAAGAACATGAATAACACAAAACCGCCGTGAAGCGACGCAGCAAGAAAAGGAAAGAGACAACCACAAAAATTATATTAAAATCCCCTGAAAAATACACAGTAATAGAAAATAAATCATTGGAAACAACGAAACAGGAAAACTAAATGAACTTAGCTTGTAAAAGAGATAAAACTATACAGATGAAGTGGCTTTGCTGCCGGCTGAGGGTTGAGTGTAAATATATATAGCGAAAAACGAAAATGGTGAATAATACGTAAAATTTCCCCGGGAAACTATGACTGGGGCAAGGGGGGCACAGAATTTTGTTCGGTGAAATTATCGTGAGACCGAAAACATTGTGAACGGAAGTAGAATTTAAAAAAAACTTACCAGAGATATCACAAAACGAAAAGCCCGCCAAAACCAGGATTGAAGTGCGAAGGGGAAGTGACGCGTAGTCATGGTTATAAAGGTGAGGAGAAAGGGAGCTGAGGGACTGGGTTTGAGTGTCGGATTATTATCTCGAGGTACATTTCGTAGTTATTATTTGTTGGAAGGAACATCTCTGTCAGAGGATTATCGTCAATAAAACTAATGAATGGCCGACATGGTGTAGATAATATGGAGGAGAAGCAGTGGAGATGAAATGGTAAGTAATTGAATTAAACTTTAATGATCGCATGTTAAATATGAGTATTGTTAATAATCTAGTGCACTGAAAAGGAGAAGTATATACAGTATATATAATATATTAACAATTATATGGTCAAAGAGAAGTAAACACCACAACGTAGAGTGTATTTTGATGGTGGTAAACAAACCATATTGTAAAATGTTGATAACAAATCAAATAGCTAGTATACAATTATAGATTATGTGAATCCCAGAAAACAATAATTCAACAGTTGATGGTAATAGATGGAGATATGATACTGTAGTATAATATTATCTTACTCCTCATATTGTATAAGTAAAAAGCTGGGTCACCATGTGTATGCCCGCTGAATTTGATGAAATAATGTATAAAAATACAATGTGTCGAATAACGATAACCAAGTTGATGGTTTTATATACATGTATCTTGAATAAACAATCTTTCAAGAATAATGATAATGTACATATTTCGCACTAGAAAGTAATCTTCATTGTCAGATTAATGTCAGATTAATATCAAAATCTTTTAAGCCTTTGGAACTGTTGTTAAATGTAAATAAATGAAGGGTCTTAATAGAGACATCCACTTTGAACTTGAAAAGATCTTTGGTAGAACCTTCATAATATAGAATACCCACTGGAGTCTGTGACCATGCTTTCACTGTTGTGGAGGTTTATGTTGACTATTCTGATGGTTCATCATCCTCTGAATGATTCTTGAGTTTAAATAATAATGTTCATTACGGACTTCAAAATAATGTTCTGCTTGGACTTGTATCTTTAAATCAATATTAAAACTGGATGTATATAATAGATGTTGGAACCAATTTGGAAGATTCTCCAAACCTGTTTTGGCATTATTAGTGGTTTTCTTCTTTAAAATCAGGATACAAGTTGCCAACAAATATGTAGTAATCTCCACGTGAGAAGTTGAACAAGAGAATAGAGTTGTATGATTTTCAAAATTTGGAGTGGACAAAATACTCCTTCAGATTTTTGTGGCGTTGATAGGCAACAATAGGAGGAGACGGCCATAATTGGGATAACTCATGGTCATCTTCAATGTAGCACCAGTGTTGTCTGAGTATGTGTGATAATTGGGAAAGGTTAGGGTCATAGGGAATTATAAAAGGTATGACAGGAGCATTACACGGTTCTTTTGGTTCAAGTAGCTGGGTTTGGGTATAAGTGGCAGCCCTATCTAGGGATGATAAGATATCTGAATCTCTGTAAACCACGGCCAAGGAGAATAACTCTGAGATGCTGAGCTCTCTGTAGAAATTTTTGGTCATCTGTGATTACTCTTCGATATCTTAACATTTGGCTATATATAAGGCCCCTTTTACAGCTATCGGGGTGATGAGAGTCATGGTGCAGGAGAGGAAAGCAGTCTGTAGGTTTAATGTAAAGATCTGACTCTAGGGTGTGTGTGTCTGTAACATAAATTATAGTGTCCAAGAAGTTAACCTGTTTGTGGGAGTGTATAAATTCAAATTTAATAGTGTGATGAAAGGAATTAAGTATATGCATGAATTCAATGAATCTATTTTGCCCATGTGTCCAAATTATAAAAATGTCATCAATGAATCGTAACCAGGTTTGTGGTGTGAGTTCCAAGGAGAGAGATTTAAGAATGGAACTCTCCAAAGTCCCCATAAAGATATTAGCAAAAGAAGGGGCCATTTTAGTTCCCATGGCTGTGCCGTGTTTCTGTAGAAATAATTGATCTTTAAAAGTAAAATAATTTTGTTCAAGAATCAGTTGTAGAAATTTTTTTATGACAGGTAATAGAGGCCAGGATTCACCGTGTAATGAAGTAAGGGATTGGATGACAGAGTGAATGCCCTCATCCGTCGGTATGTTGGTATATAATGATTTGACATCTATAGTAGCTAGAATTACGTCTGAAGGAAGAGGTGTAGCAATGTTGAAAATAGTTCTTAGGAAATGATTTGTGTCTTTAATGTAGGAAGGAAGTGTTTGTACTATGGGTTTTAAATGAAAATCAACAAAAGCAGAAAGACGGTCAGTGGGAGAGTTACAACCAGAGATGATTGGTCTGCCAGGTACATTAAGTTTGTGAATTTTCGGTAGTAGATAAAAAAGTGGAATGCGTGGAATGTTGTCTGGTTTAAGAAACCGAAAAGTTTTATGATCGATAATATTATTGTTCTTAAGGGTAAGTAGATAGTCTATAATGGATTTAGATAGATCCGAAATGATTGTTCTAGGGTCGAGATGTACATGTTCATAGTAGAGGGAGTTGTTAAGTTGCGAGAGTGCCTCGTCCTCATAGTCTTGAGAAGACCAGATTACGATGGCACCCCCCTTATCAGCCGGTTTAATAATATATTCTTTGCTGTGGTGTTGTTTAGACAAAATTTCGGTTTCTGAACGAGTAAGGTTGTGGGTGGGTGGGAACTGGTGTATATTGTCAAAAGTGCTCTTAATGGAATAAAGCACAGATGACATATATGCTACCAGGTTATGACTGGTGGGTGTGGGAGGGTCCCATGTAGTAGGTATTGTAAAAGGAAAATGATGATTAGATTGGTCACGAAAATAAAATTTAGTGTACATACAGCGTCGGAATCTCATGAATGATTTTATAAGAGTTAGCATTCTAGTAGGAGGTGGTGTCGGAATAAATTTAAGTCCTTTTTGTAGAGCCGAGGTTAGTGGTGCCGGTAAGGTATGGTCGGTTAAGTTAACTATCAGTTTTTTGTTAGTGGACTGGATAATTTTATGCCGTAGTTGTTTTTTCTCACAATTTTTTTTAAGGGGTTTTCGGGATGAAACCCCTAGGGAAGTCCTAATTGCCTTTCTCTCATCTATGAATGGTTTATTAATTTTGGGTAGGGAGCATATCTCTTCACCAGTGACTTGGGGTGTATGCGTGACCGGCTTTGGCATAAAAAATGATGAGGTTTAATGGAATGGGTGCAAGGTCGGGTAACCACGAATTTGAGTTGTGGCAAAACGACTTTTAGTTTGGGCGAAACGACTTTGGATTGGGGACGAAACAACTTTGGATTGGGGGCGAAACAACTTTGGATTGGGGGCGAAACGACTTTGGATTGGGGGCGAAAATACTTTGGATTGGGGACGAAACGACTTTGGATTGGGGGCGAAACGACTTTGGATTGGGGGCGAAACAACTTTGGATTGGGGGCGAAACAACTTTGGATTGGGGGCGAAACGACTTTGGATTGGAGGAGAAACTACTTTGAGCTGGCGAAACAACTTTGGATTTGGGGCGAAACGACCTTGGATTGGGGGCGAAACAACTTTGGATTGGGGGCGAAACAACTTTGGATTGGGGGCGAAACAACTTTGGATTCGGGGCGAAACGACTTTGGATTGGGGGTAAAACGACTTTGTGTTGGGGCAAAACGACAGGTATACACATGTACGCATCGCGTGCCTATTTTTAGAGACGCTACTCTTTCGGATGCTGTGACAATATAGTTGTGGACCTCCCCTTTCTCATTGCCAACACTGGTCACCCAGCTAACAGTGTTGCCCTACACTCCCTCAGTGATGGGTTTACAGGGGGGTGAGGGGGTGCGCACCCCCCAGGCGTTGGCCAAGGGGGGGGGGGGGGGGGGTGCCAATTTCCTTGTCAAATCCACAGGCCTGATTTCACTTCGCTCGCTCAGCTCCCCCCTACCAGATCAGGCTGGATCCATCACTGCACTCCCTCACAACTTCTTGCAGGTGACCTTTGTGGAGTCAATTTTCAAGATCCTACCCAAAACTGAAGTAGTTACTGCCTTAAGGAATTGTAGCCTTCATAGGAGCCTGGTAGAAAGTGTGAGATGTCATTTTGTGACGTCTGTAGTCACTCAGGGTAACTCACGCACTTTATTTGCATACATTCTTCACTGTGGAGTTCACAGATGCTACATTGAAGGGCACTGGGACTGTTGCAAGAGTCTGATTGGAAGAAATCTCACTTCATCAACTAGACATGCATACTTATATGTCATGATTGAAGGGTACACCATCTGGGAGAAATTCTAGCAGCCTACTATGCCATGGAATGAAAGTTCCACCACAACCCGTGGAAAAGTGGTCATACCCTGCAGTCAAGTAGTAATAGTCCTCAATGTCCATGACTAACTGCACACGAGGGTATACAGCCCTTTGCAGCGGCAGAGTCCTTGCAGCTATCTTACACCGAGGGCATGTTAATACAATATCCCGCATCCTCTTGGGTATTCACTATAAAATGCAGTGGAGGAAATAGCCCTCTGGTGTACGGACTGCGGTGGAATTTGATGGTGGTGGTGATGGTGGACCAGTTTTGTAGGTGCCGAACCAGGTTTCCATAGCTGGCAAACGTTGGTTTAAACAATATCCAATGTAAAAGTTCTCAGATTATGACAAAAAAGTATATCATAATTTCAATATATTATACAGTAGCAACAAAAATCATAATTACAAATTTTTGACTTTCTGGTACTCTTACAATACTATAACTATAATTTTGACATAAGACAACCCCTTAATTTTGTTGTAATTACTTTGCCTACGGTAATTGGTTTGTTTTTAGTAACTAATTTGTTATTTGTTGCTGAAACCCTTAAAACACTTTACTGTACAACAATACACAAAAGCATACTCTGTATATAAATACTGTAACATACCCCTTATGGTCATGTGGAGGCTGGCTGGACGATGGAATGAGCAGTAATTGACTATAAAAATTCAAGACATATGCAACATAGCAATAACAGGGTTTCCACAATAGACACCATAAAATGGAGCAAGTACAGTAAGGGACCTTGTGTGTTATTCTGCTCCTGGACTCAGCCAATGACATATGCGTATCTGATGTAAACCATCAGATATATCAGGGAGCCTTGGGAAGAGGCACATGCTACCATAGCATGTGTGGAGTTGGCTGGACCAGGCAGCTTGAACAATCCCCTTGAGGCTTGTACTGTACCTCAAAGGGTTCTCTTGCCTGCATGAACTGTACCGCTCTATTTATGTGTGTCTCACTGTGCTGCTCGGTGATCTGTTTCTGAAGCTGTGTTGATGAATTCCCTAGGGTCATTTCACACAGCAACCTCACAATCTTAAGATCACAGTAGTATCTACAAGTGATTATAAGAATGAGAAAAGTCTTAGTATATGCTATTATGGCAGTAAAAAAATAAATAATAAATGTGGTTTTTGATATTAATGAACATAATGCATTCATCTGCTGCTTTCGATCATAGCCAATTAGCCTTTGCATTTGGAAGATTTCAATAAAGGCTTGGCAGGTAATTATAAAAGCATTATGCAAAGCACATAATAAACTTATAATTGTTGCTTTAATTGTCACCTATATATATGTCAAAAGGGCTGGGAAGTAGCTTCAACAACCCATGTCAAGCTACTACAGCACGTGGTGAGACCATAGTCAAAACATTTCATTTGCGGTTATGAGTTCAACCAAATACACCAACATAAAATATATCATGATATAATATGAAAAGGAGAAATAAGAGTACTTGGGTATATTAATGGATGACGTTTCATATGATGTGTCCTTCAGGACGTTTCGGACGATGTGTCCTTGTCCATCTAACCTGAAGAAGCCAGACACATCGTCAAAAACGTTGTCCATTAATATACATACAGTAAGTATACTTAAGTATTTTTCAACATATTGAAGTTCTCTTATTTCTTCTTTTCATATTATTATTATCCAGTTCTTTTGAGAACTTAAAGCAGCTTTCATATTTATTCTTATAAAATATCATGATTCAATCATATACACCTACACACCTTAATAGAGCCTTAATTTTCTTTCTGTTTTGTCTGGCACTCCTTGTTACACAACAGCTTGACACCTCAGATGCTAGCTCCATCGTGCCCATAGGAAAAATGGTAAAATGAAATATGGATCTGATCATGATCCTGGTGGAGTATTGTGATGTTGGTTTGGCTGAGGTGGATACTGTTACCACCACATTTGCAATTTGGGTTTAAGTTCGGGCTTACCTGCATAATATAAATTTCAAGCCTTTGGTAGAAATATTTGCTGAAAACATCAAACAAAAAGAAGCGATTAGTTTGTGCCACAAACATCTTCACTCACGTAAACAGCAATGGCAAATCTTCCTCAGGAGGAAGCCATCAAAGTGACACTTTTTCGAGCACAATATTAAACACTGTCACAGATAAGAATATAATCTAGAATTAACCAGTGGTGGCATTGTGGGTGTGGGCCCTGGTGCTTAGACATTTTTTTAATTAGGAGGGTCTCTGAAATGGCATTTCCGAGAGCAAATATTTTTTAACAAATAAATTTTTTGTAGTGTATCCATTATTTTTAAGAAAATATTATTAATAATAGCACTATTAATAAAAAGAGGCAGTTTGCCGGATGGGCCAATGGGCCCCTGAGCGCGGCGCACCACTTGCACACCCGAGTGCCCCTCCATAGGATATTCCGGCAAAAAGGCCTGGAACGTCAAATTCCCTACTCCAAGGACGGTTTAGAGTCAAATTCCCGGGGGAATGGTACATAATATCCACACCCTATGATATCTTCATTTATCCCTTGGATATCATTAAAACACTAAAATATGGGTCAATTACGGAGAATTTTTGGGAAATTCCTTTGGGAAATTCCTTTGGGCCCCCCCAAAATGAAATGGCCCCCAAAGTATCCGCCTTCTTTGTTTCTTTTTACCTTTTCGGCAATCTGTTTGGCCTATCGGTACAGACATCACCTTGGAAATTATAAATTCGCCGCATAGTTCTAAAATTCAGACACCTCGGTCGTCTGATTGGATGAGACGGTTCTAACATTGGTTCTAAAATAGCTCTAACAAGGCTTTCGCGCATCCCACGCAATCTTCCCGCCAGGATTCCCAAATTTCATTTGGAGAGTGATTTCGTTAATGTCCAAGAATCAGAACCATAAAGGAGGATGGACTCAACATTGCCTTGAATAATTTCTTCTTTGTTGTTCTTTTGATCTGAGATGCCCAAACTTTAGAAAGGGATTTAGAGCACCCCAAGCTTTGCCAATACGAGTGTTAACATCATGAAGTGTGTTTGTGTAGCTTCTAGTTTATGCAGATGGGTCTGAGATTAATAAAGTGGATGACTTTCTCTACTTAGGAAGCTACACAAACACACTTCACGCTTTATTAATCTCAGATCCGTATCAAGTGCTCAGAGAGGTTCTTCTACCACTGGATTAAGCTGCAGCCTGCATAAACTTTGTTTTCTTAGCATTCAATAATAGCCCAATAGATTGTGCAGCTTCCTCTACCCGATGTAAAAGATCTTCTGCTTCTTTCAATGCGATGTCGTCAGCATATGCAAGCTCTGGAAGAACTTCTTCTGGATGTCTCGAGCTTTGACGTCGTTTCAGAGTTAACCCATCTGATGGGAAAAAAAGCCTAAAAAACCCTAATCCTAACCCTATTAAAATATCCCTACAAATTGTCGGACCTAATATAATAAACAAACCGAACTGTTTGAAACAATGATAATTTTATTTAACCAGGAAAAACACCATAAAGTCCAAGGAAGGGCGGAGAAAAGTCCGTTTGTTTGTTACGAAGTTGTTCAAGTCAACTGCGGGAACGGAGGCACGGAAGCAGATTTGATTCTTTTGATACCTTGCAAATGTGGCAGTATTAATAACCTGGCTTCGGATTGCGGAGGAAATTAATTCTGAATTATAAAGCAGCAATCTGTTTAACGGCTTTTCATTGGCATTTAATTCTTCATTACATGTGAGTTCGACTCTCGATCTCAGTGATATCGAGGTGTAAATCGCCGCTTTTCCTTTTGCTGTCATCTAAATTGTCGGCAAAATTTCATTACCGGCATATTCTGGCAGATTTTACGAAAATAGAGATACTAACTCTTTCTTTCATGAGCCGTACTTAATGATGTAATTAAGTGCATGAGAAGCACGGCGTCTAAATCAAAAAGGCACTGTGCTTTATATTAAGCACGGCTCATCTTAAATTACGCCTAGGTAAGGCGTGAAGAACGGCTGAAGCTCGCGTTGATTCAAACGGCCGTGCTTATCATGAGCCGTATTAAATGCATAAATTATGAAAAGTTAAATTTAAAATATTTCTATTGTCCTCAGTCTCTTATCGCGAGAGGCGGGAAGCTCAGCGATGCGCGGGAAGTGACAAAATGGCTGCTTGTACCAAATGCGAGAGACAAACAAAATACAAATGTATTCATTGTGCGTTACAAATTTGCAACTTGTGTTCCTTTGCTGAAGAAGATGATACAACCCATGGCTGGGTGGCTACAAGTAATTGTAAACGTAATTTAAATTTCAACGAGATGCAGATGCACGAATCAAGTTCAGAGGTGTCTGACGACGAAGAATTCCACCAACAAAAAAGGTATTGTAAAGTCTATTTGGTTTCTAGATTAGATATAACAAGAATGACAGTAAAAGCAACTGTAATGTTCGAATAAAAATACAGAAAGACAAGGCTGAGAATTGAGTGAGAAACCATAAGGATCCAGCTCTCATGTAGCTTCCTAGCCTTCCTGCAGCTTATCAGATTTCCTTTTAATTTTATTGAATAGTTTATGGCATAATAAATTGATTTTATGGCATATTATTCATCGAATTCACTGAGCCTCCGAGTAAATGAAAACATAATTTGATACCAAAATTAATCAGTTATGTTTACTAAGTTTTTTGCAATTTCGTTTTGCAGAGTGAAGTTGGATTTCAGTGATGAAATAGAAGATGAGACTGAAATGGCTTCAAAGCCAGGATGCAAAGCATCAATTGGTAAAAAGGTTGGACGAAGGGGAAAGTGGACCTCTGCTGCCTTGGACGACTTCATAGACATTATTGTCAATAATGAGAATCACACAGAGAAGCTGATATTTAACAATACTAAATATCAGCACAATGGTACCATATACGAGAGTATTCTAAAGGAATTGAAAAAAGGTGCAACACACGAAGTGAACAGATTCAATTCACTGTGAGCCAATTGCGTAACAAGTTCAAAAAGTGTGTGGGTGACTGCAAAAAGCTGCATTAATTATAAAGACCGCTACTGGGGTGAAAAGGTTCCAAATGAAAAGGGTCGATAAGCTGTTTGCACTTGTTAAGACAAGGGATTCATGCAAGCCAGAAAATGCAATAGAACCTTCTGCAATTCCCAACAAGACTGGAGAATCATCATCTTCCTCTTGCCTCATGGTAACAGAACAGAGTCAGGAAAATGATGTTCCAGAGAAAATCTATGTTCCAGTAAAATCAAAGAAGATAAAAAGAAGGATCAAGAAAAAGCATTATCAGAGGTTGTTCGTGTTGTTCAAAGCATAGTTGATAAGGATCCCATGAAAGATCTTGTCAATTTTATGAAAGAAGAGATGAAACAGAATAGAGAGCATGAGTTGATGCTGTATCAGCTTATGTTCAATTCCAATGCAGGAAATTTACAGGTGCAGGCTCCTAACAAACAGCAGCCCTTGCAGCAAAATGCATATTACAGAGGTAATGTATTTCATGATAACTTAATTAATGGTCAACATATGAATCAACTTTCTGTTCCTCGATCAGAATTTGTGCATGACCAACAAAGATCATATGCTCAGGCATTTCCACATGGGATTAATTCAATGGGCAATTCAAGTTCACAGACTGAAAAAGAGTATCAACAACTGTAATTATGAAGCATGAGACTTTCTACTAAATATCAATATAACAAGAATTTTGTTAAAAGTTGAAATTGTTTCTTAAAATTATGTTAATCTATACTGTATGCAAGTGTTATGGATGCAGTATTTCTTTGTACTTTCAGGCTTGCTTTAAAACTGAACAGAACTTACTCGGTAACTTTCATAACAGGCAAAAGCCTGAAAGTATAATAATATAATTTATAATGAAGGCTGATGAGAGCTGAACATGGTTACTTGTGTAACCTTTCTCTTTTATCATTACAATGGTACAGTACATGTTTGTTGAATTTGTGAAAATCATTTTAGTGCAGTTTATATCATGTTGAAATTAAGTTGAATACCAATAACAAATGTTCTTAACAAAAATGTGTTTATGTCTCTTATTCAACGAGTAGTTCTTTCTCTTGCCAAAACTTGTCTGCCAAATGATCTCTAATTTTAATCGCACCACTGTTTTCATCCCTTGCTTGTCTGGGGTCCGTCATATGAAGTATGTCACGGATCTCTGAACTACCTCTCCTCTGCATGGTGTTTGGATTAATTGAAATATCCAGGACCCTTGGCAATGTATCCCCTTTAGAGAGACATATTATGTTGTGCAATACCATACAGGCCAATGTGACTGTCTTAACTTCATTTGGAAAACTATCACACTTGCGCATGAGCAATCGCCAGCGTCCCTTCAGTTGACCATAGGCACCCTCTGTAACCATTCTATCCCGGCTGAGCCTGTAATTAAAATACCTTTGCTTTGGCGTTAGCTTTGCATTAGTGTAAGGCTTCATTAACCAGGGCTTAAGTTGAAATGCTGAGTCTGCGAGAATAAGTGGTGGAACTTCAACACCATTTAAATTTTTAGTAATGTTTGGGATGTACCCTCTTAATTCAATTTGTTCCCATAAACTTGTTGACTGGAAGATCATTGAGTCATGGGAGTTGCCAGGAAAAATCCACAACTCCCCCATGTAAATCTATATTTTGAATCAACCATTGCCATTAATACCACCGAATAGAAGTTTTTGAAATTATGATATTCTTTACAAGACTCCAACCCCCCAGGAGGACATTTGATAGGTATATGGCAACCGTCAATAGCTCCCCAACAGCAAGGAAATTGCCATGTTTGTTCCATCTCGCTCATCTTCAGAAAAAATTCAGCTTCTGATTTGGGCATATGAGTTGTTACCTCTGAATCCCAAAGGACTTCTACGATTATTTTGGAGACTTCAGAAACGATGCTACAAACCGTTGAAACTCCAAATCCTGTCAATTCAGCAATAGTATAGTGATAGTCCCCTCGTCCACATCTGTAAAGAAATATTGCTAGCCTTTGTTCAGGAGACACTGGCAATTCTGTAACAATTTCTCTTTCCAATTTGTGTCTTATATGTTCTAAAATTTATATAAAAGTGTCGCGAGAGACTCTGAAGGTTTTTTTAAACCTAACATCACTGTAGTTGTTCGAGACAAGTTCCCACCAACCACTGTTTCGTTGAAATCGGCGGCAAGATCTAACAACTGTTCTGTTCTTTTTCACGTTGAGGCATAAAAGAAGCATCACTAGACCTGTTTGCAAAATCATTCTCCTCCTTGCCATGGCGAACATTAAGATAGCCTGCGATGTCTTTCTTCGTTTTCTGTTTCTCGCAATCAGTTTTCGCAAAAACATAACTCTATTTTTTCCAAACGACATACTGTAATGTGTTTATATATAACAACTGCTTCAAATTTAGCGCAAATAGGCGCCAATCTTTGTAACCATGACTACTTGACTCGCCCCTGTCTTCGCGGGAACAACCGCGCTAACGCTAAAGTACGGCTCATGAAAAGAACGCCTGTTTGAATCAAGCTAAAATATACGCCTATTTTAGTCGACTAAAATAGGAATTAAGTACGGCTCATGAAAAGTTCGGCGTTTAGAACGGGCCTAAGTCTAATGAAAGGATCCTGTCATTAATATACAAGATCCTGAACAGGATCCTATCAGGAAAATCTAAGATCCTGTCATTAATATTCAAGATCCTGAACAGGAACCTATCAAGGATAATCTAAGATCCTGCATTAATATTCAAGATCCTGAACAGGATCATCCTGAACAGGATCCTATCAGGAAAATCTAAGATCCTGTTATTAATATTCAAGATCCTGAACAGGATCCTATCAGGAAAATCTAAGATCCTGTTATTAATATTCAAGATCCTGAAAAGGATCCTATCACCTGTCATTAATATTCAAGATCTAGCTTAATGACAGGATCTTGCTCAGACAGGGTTAGGATGAAGTTACGATCCTGTTCAAGACCCTGAACAGGATCCTATGTTCAAGATCCTGAACAGGAGCCTATCCTGAACAGGATCCTTGCTTCAAGATCCTGAACAGGATCCTATCAAGGAAAATCTAAGATCCTGTCATTAATATTCAAGATCCTGAACAGGATTAGTGTTTGTGATTATCCCTTCACAAGAAGAATAACGATAGACCAACTTCGTCTGGTTGTCTTGCCATTTGTCCGCTTGAGAGACTAGGCAGTCGATAGTCAATAGTCCCTTGGAACAGCGTCACTTATAGGTCCTTCGCGATTGAGATCTCACAATTTTTTCGAAGTTATCTTATTACTTATCGCGCAACAAAACACCTCTCCTATTTGCAATACAATGTTTATTTTTTTACTGAAACTTAATTAGTGCATACCTTTTCATTTGTTGTTTTGCGAAGTGCTAAGTAAACAATGTCAATCATGCTAATGAGGTTTGTACGCTTTTATGAATAGGATTTTGGCAGGAGTTCCTTTCGCCAAACTCCCGCCTAGAAACTAGGCTAGTGATAATATAGGCTAGTGATAATATAGTTCGAGTCGTTGGTGAAAAGTTCGAATTGGAGAAACTAATTCAAAATTACTCAGGCCGCGACAATTGAAGAGAGTGGAGAAAACATCAGACGTTTGGGAACCGTCTTCTAGCTGCCATACAATGTTGTCAGCAACGGAGAGAGAAACTGCGCGCATTTCTCATTCTGATTCCAACAAGGTTAGATAAATACGCTTGTTATAAAAACGCACATGAGAAAACTATAATTTCACGTTCTGTCATCTGAAAAAAACTGTGGATTTCGTGTCACATGCTTCAAACCATAAGATGTGAACATAAATATTTTGTGTGTCATATCATCCCATCAAGCAGGATAGGTATACAAACACCCCCATGGTCACACCAGTTATTGACGTCGTGAAAACCGATTCCACTTCAGTTATGCGCTTCTTCCGATAAGAAGACATCTTTGCGTTTCTGTTTAAAGTTTTAATTGGCGCTAACGTTACTGTGCGTTAACTCCAATTCGAACTTTTCACCAACGGCTCGAACTATATTATCACTAGCCTATATTATCACTAGCCTAGTTTCTAGGCGGGAGTTTGGCGAAAGGAACTCCTGCCAAAATCCTGTTCATAAAAGCGTACAAACCTCATTAGCATGATTGACATTGTTTACTTAGCACTTCGCAAAACAACAAATGAAAAGGTATACACTAATTAAGTTTCAGTAAAAAAATAAACATTGTATTGCAAATAGGAGAGGTGTTTTGTTGCGCGATAAGTAATAAGATAACTTCGAAAAAATTGTGAGATCTCAATCGCGAAGGACCTATAAGTGATGCTGTTCCAAGGGACTATTGACTATCGACTGCCTAGTCTCTCAAGCGGACAAATGGCAAGACAACCAGACGAAGTTGGTCTATCGTTATTCTTCTTGTGAAGGGATAATCACAAACACTAATCCTGTTCAGGATCTTGAATATTAATGACAGGATCTTCGATTTTCCTGATAGGATCCTGTTCAGAATCTTGAATATTAATGACAGGATCATAGATTTTCCTTGATAGGATCCTGTTCAGGATCTTGAAGCAAGGATCCTGTTCAGGATAGGCTCCTGTTCAGGATCTTGAACATAGGATCCTGTTCAGGGTCTTGAACAGGATCGTAACTTCATCCTAACCCTGTCTGAGCAAGATCCTGTCATTAAGCTAGATCTTGAATATTAATGACAGGTGATAGGATCCTTTTCAGGATCTTGAATATTAATAACAGGATCTTAGATTTTCCTGATAGGATCCTGTTCAGGATCTTGAATATTAATAACAGGATCTTAGATTTTCCTGATAGGATCCTGTTCAGGATGATCCTGTTCAGGATCTTGAATATTAATGCAGGATCTTAGATTATCCTTGATAGGTTCCTGTTCAGGATCTTGAATATTAATGACAGGATCTTAGATTTTCCTGATAGGATCCTGTTCAGGATCTTGGATATTAATGACAGGATCTTAGATTATCCTTGATAGGATCCTGTTCAGGATCTTGAATATTAATGACAGGATCTTAAATTTTCCTGATAGGATCCTGTTCAGGTGGCAGGATCCTGAAATATTTTTAAAGGTCTTACTAGGATCCTAATTAGGATCCTAAAAAGGTTAGGATCCTGACCACATTAGGATCCTATCAGAGTCCTGGTTATTTTAGGATCCTATTAGAATCCTGGTCAGGATCTTGTTGATTTTAGGATCCTAGTAGGATCCTGATTAGGATCCTGATCATATCAGGATCCTATCAGGATCCTTGTCAGGATCCTGATGACTTTAGGATCCCTACAGGATCCTACAGGATCATCCTGTTTAGGATTTCTACCAGGGAGGCTTTGAACTGGGCATCGGGGGTGGCTCTGGCAAAAAAATCTCAACTGGGCTTCCTATAAATATATAAACATACAAAAACACTTAATGTATTAACCTGAAAAATTGATTACCTGTAAGGGAAACTTGGGAAGCTGGTGGCGTGACTGAGAAATTAAGCTGGAAAACTGATTACCTGTAAGGGAAACTTGCGAAACTGGTGGTGTAACTGATGGCAGGGGCTGTTGTGAGCTAGGTTTTGGGGATGCCTTCGGTAAAGACATCTCAGCTCCGCTTACTGTAAATATACAACACACAAATACATTATTAATTGCAGTGAGTTGAGAAATGAGTTACCTGTAAAACAAACTTTTGGTTAGTTGGTGATTAGTAAGATATAATTGCTGCACAAGCTGTTAAGTTTGAGTCGTAAGTAAAAAAATAACACTGCTTGAACAGCAAATATAACTTACTTAGGGTTACTAATATTTTATGCCGAAAACTTACCAAGATCTTTCTCAATCTTGTCCACCAAAGCACAAAGTTCATCATCGACACTCATCCTAACAGATGTGCTTGTACTCGTCGCTGCTCTTGGTCGTTTTCTCTGAGGAATGCTAGGCTTAAATTGTGCGTAACAGCTCGCTTTGACACTTTAGACAAATAAACTTCCTTTGTTATTCTGCCCGAGACCAAACCAGCGAGGACAGGGAGGACACTACTGGCTTTATCCTGGCTTTGGTTTTGCTCTGCTCAGCTTTTTTGAGGGCCACCACTTCACGTACCTCAGCAAAAGACTCAGCATACTTGCGGAAAGCAGCTTTGTTTTGGCTGATTGGTGCTGTTGTGGTGCTCTCACCGCTCATATCGTTGAGGAGTCAACCAACATAGCCAAGGGTATTTTCCAGCAGCCATCTAAATGTTTGGCCTCTGTACTTACCAAACTGTAGTTGGTACTTGCCTTCAACATCTAGGTGGTTGCCAACATCTTCTATAGCTTTGTTTCTAACCTAGCAAAAATAATACATTACACTTTACAGTGCTGAACTGGCATAAAATTAATGGAACATTCCTTTCAAACAACTTACAGTATTGTAGTAGTTTGAAAGCATAGACACCTCTGAGCCAATATTAATTAATTTTATGCCGGTTCAGTTTTTTTTTTATACACACTGTATATGGCTTTTAGGTATTTACTTGTAGATTTCAAGCAAGAATGCCTTTTATCGTAATAAAAAAATACACTAGTACTTCCCTGAATAATAGTAATTTAATTTACTGTAGGTACATCATGTATTTATTGAACTTCCAAAACGAACAGTAACTACGCAAGTAAATAAGTATGAAAATGTTGGCCTTTTGCTCTTATTAATCCCAGACAACAAAGAATGTACTGTGTTGATGTATAGTCGAGTAAACAGTCTTTGTCTCTTATTTAATTAAGTCTTTCAAATGAAACGCATAACATGTAAATTTTCGATCAAGGATCAATCGCTAACCCGCATTATTAGCACATTCAACTAACACAGGTTATTGAAGCACTAGTTTAATACCAAACGAGCAAAGTTTAAAACAGCCTTCGTCTGTTGTTATTGATAGTCACTCAAATTAAAATTATCGATCGAACCAAACAAACGAACTCTGCACTTCAATCGCTAAGCGCAAGAACTAAGGAATTTTAAAATCAAGTAAAAGCTAGTTTACCTGGACCGTCTTGCGAAGGATCAACTGGCCGCCGTCGGAAAACCGTCGGAAATTGGGCATTCTAGCCATCGTTCGGCTTACAATTTGTACAACAAATTATCAGTTAAAGGTGATACAATCTGCAGTAAATCAGTTGAATTCGTAAGCGCTTATCGAGGAAGAAGGAAGTCTTTACCTTAGTAACCAACCTTGACAACCAAAGTTGGAACAACGAAAGGATGTGATTGGTCGAATCAGGCCGAATTGTGGAACAACGAAAGGATGTGATTGGCTAGCCAACCTCGAATTCTAGCCGGCCCCCAGCGCAAAAAAAGGGGCATGATCTTCTACGCGAAGGGGCAAAAAGGGGGTAAAAAGAGGGGAAAGAAAAAGGGCGTGTCACGCGATAAAATGGGGCGCGTTGAAGGCGAGAAAAGGGGCGTTTTCGTGGTTCCCATGGTTTTTACCATGGTTTTTTCCATGAAATTAGAAATATACTTGTTTTCTTATGTGAATTTCATAGTCAGCTGTTCTTAAAGAAGCGACTATTCATTGTTACTGATCCAAAACATGAACCGGCAAAGGTTTGTACATTCAGATTATGTTTTACAGTGGAGAGCGATACCGAGGATGTTGGTGACCTCGAGGTAGATAACAATTAATGGTGGCATTGGTATTAATTGAAAAGAAAAATATCACACTGAGTACTGGATACCTTCCTTTCAATGGGAATCAATGCTAGCATTAACTGTTATAATTAAAGAAAATACTGAAATGAAGAACATTTTTATTTCATCATCTAATTACAGGATGATGGCAACATGGCAATGGATGCTGCTGGTATTCCAGGTTGGGATAAAGTTGCCAAACTTGCAGATGCTTTGCTTGGCCTTATCATGGCCATGACACCAACAAGCCGGTAGATGCAAATAGACAACTTTACCTCAACTTGGAAGAATATGACAGAAGGCCATTAACCTTTGCCACAACACCCAAGAAGGTGAAGGGGAGATTCTTAAAGAAAAAGCAGTCAACTCATGTTGGTACTGAGGCTATGGTATACGAGTTGTTAGCACGATCAAGTGAATCAACATAAAACCTAAAATAATACTGGTTTTGCTAATTTAGCAAAACCACAAAACCAGTATTATTTTAGGTTTTATGTTGATTCACTTGACCGTGCTAACAACTCACAAAGTACAATGACCCGAGGAATGCTGTTATCAACAGCCGTCTCTACAAAGAGACTCAATTACAGCTGTTCTCAATAAATGAGACAACAATCTCAAAGTGGTAAGTGTTTTAATCTATGAATGCATTACAACAATTTAATTATTATAAATACAATTATCAATACCCCTTATAGTCATTATAATTTAGAAATGTTTCAATTGTTTTAAAAACTTCACTTTTTCCACAGGTACAAGAACAAGACCAGGGTGGACGAGGTGGCCCTCTTGTTGCAGGGATTGCCGCAGACTGTACCAGAATGTACCACCACAATTACCAAGCCATTACCATTAACAAGATCCAGAATTAATTTTGGTCAGAAAATGTCCATAACCATGAGTCGATGATCCACAAGCTAAATATACATCATTCTGGAATTGAATAATGAAATAAAAGTAAATCAATAATATTATGTATGCTACATTTGCTTCTGATACAAATTTTTACAGTGCCAAAGAGAAGAAATGTGGAAAAGCACAAACAATGGATATGCAATAATGATACTGGCCACTCTCATTATTAGGGTCAGACCTATTGTCCCAATGAGACTGGCCAAATACCCAAAGAAGAGTGGCTATACAAAAGAAAGCAGAAGAAAGGAAAGCAGAAGAAAGGAAAGCCAAAAAGGCAGCTCAGAATAATTGGTGCAATTATAGAATACACGTCCACTTTTTAAACCACATTTAAAGGCAGAAAAAACAACTCCGTGATTGTTATGAAATGGAAAGGGTTTTTTTAAAAAACAAAGTGATTGTATATGATGAACTTTCCGTAGTCTGACCTTTAATATATATGGAAATAGTAAAGTAGACGGGTATTATATAATTATACTTCTTCTCTTTGACATTGTTCCATTTCGCTAAACAGCCTTGTAAAATTGTGGTGAACAACGCACTTAAAGTTGAATACCATTCGCTCACAACACAAGTACAAGTTAAAATATTGTTAAACTTACTTACGGGTCGTATTTCGCCAAGTAAAATCACATCGAACTAGAATTAAAAACCATTGAAATCGAGCAAAATCCTCCACTCCTCAATGTCCGCCATTTTGCATGTTTTTTACTAGTGCCAAACCCCATATACGTGACCGAGATTCCCAAAATCCCAATATCCCAAAGTTCCAATATTACAGAGAAGATGGGATTACAGGATGGCGCAAAAAAGGGGCATGATCTTCTACGCGAAGGGGCAAAAAGGGGGTAAAAAGAGGGGAAAGAAAAAGGGCGTGTCACGCGATAAAATGGGGCGCGTTGAAGGCGAGAAAAGGGGCGTTTTCGTGGTTCCCATGGTTTTTACCATGGTTTTTTTCCATGAAATTAGAAATATACTTGTTTTCTTATGTGAATTTCATAGTCAGCTGTTCTTAAAGAAGCGACTATTCATTGTTACTGATCCAAAACATGAACCGGCAAAGGTTTGTACATTCAGATTATGTTTTACAGTGGAGAGCGATACCGAGGATGTTGGTGACCTCGAGGTAGATAACAATTAATGGTGGCATTGGTATTAATTGAAAAGAAAAATATCACACTGAGTACTGGATACCTTCCTTTCAATGGGAATCAATGCTAGCATTAACTGTTATAATTAAAGAAAATACTGAAATGAAGAACATTTTTATTTCATCATCTAATTACAGGATGATGGCAACATGGCAATGGATGCTGCTGGTATTCCAGGTTGGGATAAAGTTGCCAAACTTGCAGATGCTTTGCTTGGCCTTATCATGGCCATGACACCAACAAGCCGGTAGATGCAAATAGACAACTTTACCTCAACTTGGAAGAATATGACAGAAGGCCATTAACCTTTGCCACAACACCCAAGAAGGTGAAGGGGAGATTCTTAAAGAAAAAGCAGTCAACTCATGTTGGTACTGAGGCTATGGTATACGAGTTGTTAGCACGATCAAGTGAATCAACATAAAACCTAAAATAATACTGGTTTTGCTAATTTAGCAAAACCACAAAACCAGTATTATTTTAGGTTTTATGTTGATTCACTTGACCGTGCTAACAACTCACAAAGTACAATGACCCGAGGAATGCTGTTATCAACAGCCGTCTCTACAAAGAGACTCAATTACAGCTGTTCTCAATAAATGAGACAACAATCTCAAAGTGGTAAGTGTTTTAATCTATGAATGCATTACAACAATTTAATTATTATAAATACAATTATCAATACCCCCTATAGTCATTATAATTTAGAAATGTTTCAATTGTTCTAAAAACTTCACTTTTTCCACAGGTACAAGAACAAGACCAGGGTGGACGAGGTGGCCCTCTTGTTGCAGGGATTGCCGCAGACTGTACCAGAATGTACCACCACAATTACCAAGCCATTACCATTAACAAGATCCAGAATTAATTTTGGTCAGAAAATGTCCATAACCATGAGTCGATGATCCACAAGGTAAATATACATAATTCTGGAATTGAATAATGAAATAAAAGTAAATCAATAATATTATGTATGCTACATTTGCTTCTGATATAAATTTTTACAGTGCCAAAGAGAAGAAATGTGGAAAAGCACAAACAATGGATATGCAATAATGATACTGGCCACTCTCATTATTATGGTCAGACCTATTGTCCCAATGAGACTGGCCAAATACCCAAAGAAGAGTGGCTATACAAAAGAAAGCAGAAGAAAGGAAAGCAGAAGAAAGGAAAGCCAAAAAGGCAGCTCAGAATAATTGGTGCAATTATAGAATACACGTCCACTTTTTAAACCACATTTAAAGGCAGAAAAAAACAACTCCCTGATTGTTATGAAATGGAAAGGGTTTTTTTTAAAAAACAAAGTGATTGTATATGATGAACTTTCCGTAGTCTGACCTTTAATATATATGCAAATAGTAAAGTAGACGGGTATTATATAATTATACTTCTTCTCTTTGACATTGTTCCATTTCGCTAAACAGCCTTGTAAAATTGTGGTGAACAACGCACTTAAAGTTGAATACCATTCGCTCACAACACAAGTACAAGTTAAAATATTGTTAAACTTACTTACGGGTCGTATTTCGCCAAGTAAAATCACATCGAACTAGAATTAAAAACCATTGAAATCGAGCAAAATCCTCCACTCCTCAATGTCCGCCATTTTGCATGTTTTTTACTAGTGCCAAACCCCATATACGTGACCGAGATTCCCAAAATCCCAATATCCCAAAGTTCCAATATTACAGAGAAGATGGGATTACAGGATGGCGCAAAAAAGGGGCATGATCTTCTACGCGAAGGGGCAAAAAAGGGGGTAAAAAGAGGGGAAAGAAAAAGGGCGTGTCACGCGATAAAATGGGGCGCGTTGAAGGCGAGAAAAGGGGCGTTTTCGTGGTTCCCATGGTTTTTACCATGGTTTTTTCCATGAAATTAGAAATATACTTGTTTTCTTATGTGAATTTCATAGTCAGCTGTTCTTAAAGAAGCGACTATTCATTGTTACTGATCCAAAACATGAACCGGCAAAGGTTTGTACATTCAGATTATGTTTTACAGTGGAGAGCGATACCGAGGATGTTGGTGACCTCGAGGTAGATAACAATTAATGGTGGCATTGGTATTAATTGAAAAGAAAAATATCACACTGAGTACTGGATACCTTCCTTTCAATGGGAATCAATGCTAGCATTAACTGTTATAATTAAAGAAAATACTGAAATGAAGAACATTTTTATTTCATCATCTAATTACAGGATGATGGCAACATGGCAATGGATGCTGCTGGTATTCCAGGTTGGGATAAAGTTGCCAAACTTGCAGATGCTTTGCTTGGCCTTATCATGGCCATGACACCAACAAGCCGGTAGATGCAAATAGACAACTTTACCTCAACTTGGAAGAATATGACAGAAGGCCATTAACCTTTGCCACAACACCCAAGAAGGTGAAGGGGAGATTCTTAAAGAAAAAGCAGTCAACTCATGTTGGTACTGAGGCTATGGTATACGAGTTGTTAGCACGATCAAGTGAATCAACATAAAACCTAAAATAATACTGGTTTTGCTAATTTAGCAAAACCACAAAACCAGTATTATTTTAGGTTTTATGTTGATTCACTTGACCGTGCTAACAACTCACAAAGTACAATGACCCGAGGAATGCTGTTATCAACAGCCGTCTCTACAAAGAGACTCAATTACAGCTGTTCTCAATAAATGAGACAACAATCTCAAAGTGGTAAGTGTTTTAATCTATGAATGCATTACAACAATTTAATTATTATAAATACAATTATCAATACCCCTATAGTCATTATAATTTAGAAATGTTTCAATTGTTCTAAAAACTTCACTTTTTCCACAGGTACAAGAACAAGACCAGGGTGGACGAGGTGGCCCTCTTGTTGCAGGGATTGCCGCAGACTGTACCAGAATGTACCACCACAATTACCAAGCCATTACCATTAACAAGATCCAGAATTAATTTTGGTCAGAAAAATGTCCATAACCATGAGTCGATGATCCACAAGGTAAATATACATAATTCTGGAATTGAATAATGAAATAAAAGTAAATCAATAATATTATGTATGCTACATTTGCTTCTGATATAAATTTTTACAGTGCCAAAGAGAAGAAATGTGGAAAAGCACAAACAATGGATATGCAATAATGATACTGGCCACTCTCATTATTATGGTCAGACCTATTGTCCCAATGAGACTGGCCAAATACCCAAAGAAGAGTGGCTATACAAAAGAAAGCAGAAGAAAGGAAAGCAGAAGAAAGGAAAGCCAAAAAGGCAGCTCAGAATAATTGGTGCAATTATAGAATACACGTCCACTTTTTAAACCACATTTAAAGGCAGAAAAAACAACTCCCTGATTGTTATGAAATGGAAAGGGTTTTTTTTAAAAAACAAAGTGATTGTATATGATGAACTTTCCGTAGTCTGACCTTTAATATATATGCAAATAGTAAAGTAGACGGGTATTATATAATTATACTTCTTCTCTTTGACATTGTTCCATTTCGCTAAACAGCCTTGTAAAATTGTGGTGAACAACGCACTTAAAGTTGAATACCATTCGCTCACAACACAAGTACAAGTTAAAATATTGTTAAACTTACTTACGGGTCGTATTTCGCCAAGTAAAATCACATCGAACTAGAATTAAAAACCATTGAAATCGAGCAAAATCCTCCACTCCTCAATGTCCGCCATTTTGCATGTTTTTTACTAGTGCCAAACCCCATATACGTGACCGAGATTCCCAAAATCCCAATATCCCAAAGTTCCAATATTACAGAGAAGATGGGATTACAGGATGGCGCAAAAAAGGGGCATGATCTTCTACGCGAAGGGGCAAAAAGGGGGTAAAAAGAGGGGAAAGAAAAAGGGCGTGTCACGCGATAAAATGGGGCGCGTTGAAGGCGAGAAAAGGGGCGTTTTCGTGGTTCCCATGGTTTTTACCATGGTTTTTTCCATGAAATTAGAAATATACTTGTTTTCTTATGTGAATTTCATAGTCAGCTGTTCTTAAAGAAGCGACTATTCATTGTTACTGATCCAAAACATGAACCGGCAAAGGTTTGTACATTCAGATTATGTTTTACAGTGGAGAGCGATACCGAGGATGTTGGTGACCTCGAGGTAGATAACAATTAATGGTGGCATTGGTATTTAATTGAAAAGAAAAATATCACACTGAGTACTGGATACCTTCCTTTCAATGGGAATCAATGCTAGCATTAACTGTTATAATTAAAGAAAATACTGAAATGAAGAACATTTTTATTTCATCATCTAATTACAGGATGATGGCAACATGGCAATGGATGCTGCTGGTATTCCAGGTTGGGATAAAGTTGCCAAACTTGCAGATGCTTTGCTTGGCCTTATCATGGCCATGACACCAACAAGCCGGTAGATGCAAATAGACAACTTTACCTCAACTTGGAAGAATATGACAGAAGGCATTAACCTTTGCCACAACACCCAAGAAGGTGAAGGGGAGATTCTTAAAGAAAAAGCAGTCAACTCATGTTGGTACTGAGGCTATGGTGTACGAGTTGTTAGCACGATCAAGTGAATCAACATAAAACCTAAAATAATACTGGTTTTGCTAATTTAGCAAAACACACAAAACCAGTATTATTTTAGGTTTTATGTTGATTCACTTGACCGTGCTAACAACTCACAAAGTACAATGACCCGAGGAATGCTGTTATCAACAGCCGTCTCTACAAAGAGACTCAATTACAGCTGTTCTCAATAAATGAGACAACAATCTCAAAGTGGTAAGTGTTTTAATCTATGAATGCATTACAACAATTTAATTATTATAAATACAATTATCAATACCCCCTATAGTCATTATAATTTAGAAATGTTTCAATTGTTCTAAAAACTTCACTTTTTCCACAGGTACAAGAACAAGACCAGGGTGGACGAGGTGGCCCTCTTGTTGCAGGGATTGCCGCAGACTGTACCAGAATGTACCACCACAATTACCAAGCCATTACCATTAACAAGATCCAGAATTAATTTTGGTCAGAAAATGTCCATAACCATGAGTCGATGATCCACAAGGTAAATATACATAATTCTGGAATTGAATAATGAAATAAAAGTAAATCAATAATATTATGTATGCTACATTTGCTTCTGATATAAATTTTTACAGTGCCAAAGAGAAGAAATGTGGAAAAGCACAAACAATGGATATGCAATAATGATACTGGCCACTCTCATTATTATGGTCAGACCTATTGTCCCAATGAGACTGGCCAAATACCCAAAGAAGAGTGGCTATACAAAAGAAAGCAGAAGAAAGGAAAGCAGAAGAAAGGAAAGCCAAAAAGGCAGCTCAGAATAATTGGTGCAATTATAGAATACACGTCCACTTTTTAAACCACATTTAAAGGCAGAAAAACAACTCCCTGATTGTTATGAAATGGAAAGGGTTTTTTAAAAAACAAAGTGATTGTATATGATGAACTTTCCGTAGTCTGACCTTTAATATATATGCAAATAGTAAAGTAGACGGGTATTATATAATTATACTTCTTCTCTTTGACATTGTTCCATTTCGCTAAACAGCCTTGTAAAATTGTGGTGAACAACGCACTTAAAGTTGAATACCATTCGCTCACAACACAAGTACAAGTTAAAATATTGTTAAACTTACTTACGGGTCGTATTTCGCCAAGTAAAATCACATCGAACTAGAATTAAAAACCATTGAAATCGAGCAAAATCCTCCACTCCTCAATGTCCGCCATTTTGCATGTTTTTTACTAGTGCCAAACCCCATATACGTGACCGAGATTCCCAAAATCCCAATATCCCAAAGTTCCAATATTACAGAGAAGATGGGATTACAGGATGGCGCAAAAAAGGGGCATGATCTTCTACGCGAAGGGGCAAAAAGGGGGTAAAAAGAGGGGAAAGAAAAAGGGCGTGTCACGCGATAAAATGGGGCGCGTTGAAGGCGAGAAAAGGGGCGTTTTCGTGGTTCCCATGGTTTTTACCATGGTTTTTTCCATGAAATTAGAAATATACTTGTTTTCTTATGTGAATTTTCATAGTCAGCTGTTCTTAAAGAAGCGACTATTCATTGTTACTGATCCAAAACATGAACCGGCAAAGGTTTGTACATTCAGATTATGTTTTACAGTGGAGAGCGATACCGAGGATGTTGGTGACCTCGAGGTAGATAACAATTAATGGTGGCATTGGTATTAATTGAAAAGAAAAATATCACACTGAGTACTGGATACCTTCCTTTCAATGGGAATCAATGCTAGCATTAACTGTTATAATTAAAGAAAATACTGAAATGAAGAACATTTTTATTTCATCATCTAATTACAGGATGATGGCAACATGGCAATGGATGCTGCTGGTATTCCAGGTTGGGATAAAGTTGCCAAACTTGCAGATGCTTTGCTTGGCCTTATCATGGCCATGACACCAACAAGCCGGTAGATGCAAATAGACAACTTTACCTCAACTTGGAAGAATATGACAGAAGGCCATTAACCTTTGCCACAACACCCAAGAAGGTGAAGGGGAGATTCTTAAAGAAAAAGCAGTCAACTCATGTTGGTACTGAGGCTATGGTATACGAGTTGTTAGCACGATCAAGTGAATCAACATAAAACCTAAAATAATACTGGTTTTGCTAATTTAGCAAAACACAAAAACCAGTATTATTTTAGGTTTTATGTTGATTCACTTGACCGTGCTAACAACTCACAAAAGTACAATGACCCGAGGAATGCTGTTATCAACAGCCGTCTCTACAAAGAGACTCAATTACAGCTGTTCTCAATAAATGAGACAACAATCTCAAAGTGGTAAGTGTTTTTAATCTATGAATGCATTACAACAATTTAATTATTATAAATACAATTATCAATACCCCCTATAGTCATTATAATTTAGAAATGTTTCAATTGTTCTAAAAACTTCACTTTTTCCACAGGTACAAGAACAAGACCAGGTGTGGACGAGGTGGCCCTCTTGTTGCAGGGATTGCCGCAGACTGTACCAGAATGTACCACCACAATTACCAAGCCATTACCATTAACAAGATCCAGAATTAATTTTGGTCAGAAAATGTCCATAACCATGAGTCGATGATCCACAAGGTAAATATACATAATTCTGGAATTGAATAATGAAATAAAAGTAAATCAATAATATTATGTATGCTACATTTGCTTCTGATATAAATTTTTACAGTGCCAAAGAGAAGAAATGTGGAAAAGCACAAACAATGGATATGCAATAATGATACTGGCCACTCTCATTATTATGGTCAGACCTATTGTCCCAATGAGACTGGCCAAATACCCAAAGAAGAGTGGCTATACAAAAGAAAGCAGAAGAAAGGAAAGCAGAAGAAAGGAAAGCCAAAAGGCAGCTCAGAATAATTGGTGCAATTATAGAATACACGTCCACTTTTTAAACCACATTTAAAGGCAGAAAAAACAACTCCCTGATTGTTATGAAATGGAAAGGGTTTTTTTTAAAAAACAAAGTGATTGTATATGATGAACTTTCCGTAGTCTGACCTTTAAATATATGCAAAAAGTAAACGGGTATTATATAATTATACTTCTTCTCTTTGACATTGTTCCATTTCGCTAAACAGCCTTGTAAAATTGTGGTGAACAACGCATTATTAAGTTGAATACCATTCGCTCACAACACAAGTACAAGTTAAAATATTGTTAAACTTACTTACGGGTCGTATTTCGCCAAGTAAAATCACATCGAACTAGAATTAAAAACCATTGAAATCGAGCAAAATCCTCCACTCCTCAATGTCCGCCATTTTGCATGTTTTTTACTAGTGCCAAACCCCATATACGTGACCGAGATTCCCAAAATCCCAATATCCCAAAGTTCCAATATTACAGAGAAGATGGGATTACAGGATGGCGCAAAAAAGGGGCATGATCTTCTACGCGAAGGGGCAAAAAGGGGGTAAAAAGAGGGGAAAGAAAAAGGGCGTGTCACGCGATAAAATGGGGCGCGTTGAAGGCGAGAAAAGGGGCGTTTTCGTGGTTCCCATGGTTTTTACCATGGTTTTTTCCATGAAATTAGAAATATACTTGTTTTCTTATGTGAATTTCATAGTCAGCTGTTCTTAAAGAAGCGACTATTCATTGTTACTGATCCAAAACATGAACCGGCAAAGGTTTGTACATTCAGATTATGTTTTTACAGTGGAGAGCGATACCGAGGATGTTGGTGACCTCGAGGTAGATAACAATTAATGGTGGCATTGGTATTAATTGAAAAGAAAAATATCACACTGAGTACTGGATACCTTCCTTTCAATGGGAATCAATGCTAGCATTAACTGTTATAATTAAAGAAAATACTGAAATGAAGAACATTTTTATTTCATCATCTAATTACAGGATGATGGCAACATGGCAATGGATGCTGCTGGTATTCCAGGTTGGGATAAAGTTGCCAAACTTGCAGATGCTTTGCTTGGCCTTATCATGGCCATGACACCAACAAGCCGGTAGATGCAAATAGACAACTTTACCTCAACTTGGAAGAATATGACAGAAGGCCATTAACCTTTGCCACAACACCCAAGAAGGTGAAGGGGAGATTCTTAAAGAAAAAGCAGTCAACTCATGTTGGTACTGAGGCTATGGTATACGAGTTGTTAGCACGATCAAGTGAATCAACATAAAACCTAAAATAATACTGGTTTTGCTAATTTAGCAAAACCACAAAACCAGTATTATTTTAGGTTTTATGTTGATTCACTTGACCGTGCTAACAACTCACAAAGTACAATGACCCGAGGAATGCTGTTATCAACAGCCGTCTCTACAAAGAGACTCAATTACAGCTGTTCTCAATAAATGAGACAACAATCTCAAAGTGGTAAGTGTTTTAATCTATGAATGCATTACAACAATTTAATTATTATAAATACAATTATCAATACCCCCTATAGTCATTATAATTTAGAAATGTTTCAATTGTTCTAAAAACTTCACTTTTTCCACAGGTACAAGAACAAGACCAGGGTGGACGAGGTGGCCCTCTTGTTGCAGGGATTGCCGCAGACTGTACCAGAATGTACCACCACAATTACCAAGCCATTACCATTAACAAGATCCAGAATTAATTTTGGTCAGAAAATGTCCATAACCATGAGTCGATGATCCACAAGGTAAATATACATAATTCTGGAATTGAATAATGAAATAAAAGTAAATCAATAATATTATGTATGCTACATTTGCTTCTGATATAAATTTTTACAGTGCCAAAGAGAAGAAATGTGGAAAAGCACAAACAATGGATATGCAATAATGATACTGGCCACTCTCATTATTATGGTCAGACCTATTGTCCCAATGAGACTGGCCAAATACCCAAAGAAGAGTGGCTATACAAAAGAAAGCAGAAGAAAGGAAAGCAGAAGAAAGGAAAGCCAAAAAGGCAGCTCAGAATAATTGGTGCAATTATAGAATACACGTCCACTTTTTAAACCACATTTAAAGGCAGAAAAAACAACTCCCTGATTGTTATGAAATGGAAAGGGTTTTTTTAAAAAACAAAGTGATTGTATATGATGAACTTTCCGTAGTCTGACCTTTAATATATATGCAAATAGTAAAGTAGACGGGTATTATATAATTATACTTCTTCTCTTTGACATTGTTCCATTTCGCTAAACAGCCTTGTAAAATTGTGGTGAACAACGCACTTAAAGTTGAATACCATTCGCTCACAACACAAGTACAAGTTAAAATATTGTTAAACTTACTTACGGGTCGTATTTCGCCAAGTAAAATCACATCGAACTAGAATTAAAAACCATTGAAATCGAGCAAAATCCTCCACTCCTCAATGTCCGCCATTTTGCATGTTTTTTACTAGTGCCAAACCCCATATACGTGACCGAGATTCCCAAAATCCCAATATCCCAAAGTTCCAATATTACAGAGAAGATGGGATTACAGGATGGCGCAAAAAAGGGGCATGATCTTCTACGCGAAGGGGCAAAAAGGGGGTAAAAAGAGGGGAAAGAAAAAGGGCGTGTCACGCGATAAAATGGGGCGCGTTGAAGGCGAGAAAAGGGGCGTTTTCGTGGTTCCCATGGTTTTTACCATGGTTTTTTCCATGAAATTAGAAATATACTTGTTTTCTTATGTGAATTTCATAGTCAGCTGTTCTTAAAGAAGCGACTATTCATTGTTACTGATCCAAAACATGAACCGGCAAAGGTTTGTACATTCAGATTATGTTTTACAGTGGAGAGCGATACCGAGGATGTTGGTGACCTCGAGGTAGATAACAATTAATGGTGGCATTGGTATTAATTGAAAAGAAAAATATCACACTGAGTACTGGATACCTTCCTTTCAATGGGAATCAATGCTAGCATTAACTGTTATAATTAAAGAAAATACTGAAATGAAGAACATTTTTATTTCATCATCTAATTACAGGATGATGGCAACATGGCAATGGATGCTGCTGGTATTCCAGGTTGGGATAAAGTTGCCAAACTTGCAGATGCTTTGCTTGGCCTTATCATGGCCATGACACCAACAAGCCGGTAGATGCAAATAGACAACTTTACCTCAACTTGGAAGAATATGACAGAAGGCCATTAACCTTTGCCACAACACCCAAGAAGGTGAAGGGGAGATTCTTAAAGAAAAAGCAGTCAACTCATGTTGGTACTGAGGCTATGGTATACGAGTTGTTAGCACGATCAAGTGAATCAACATAAAACCTAAAATAATACTGGTTTTGCTAATTTAGCAAAACCACAAAACCAGTATTATTTTAGGTTTTATGTTGATTCACTTGACCGTGCTAACAACTCACAAAGTACAATGACCCGAGGAATGCTGTTATCAACAGCCGTCTCTACAAAGAGACTCAATTACAGCTGTTCTCAATAAATGAGACAACAATCTCAAAGTGGTAAGTGTTTTAATCTATGAATGCATTACAACAATTTAATTATTATAAATACAATTATCAATACCCCCTATAGTCATTATAATTTAGAAATGTTTCAATTGTTCTAAAAACTTCACTTTTTCCACAGGTACAAGAACAAGACCAGGGTGGACGAGGTGGCCCTCTTGTTGCAGGGATTGCCGCAGACTGTACCAGAATGTACCACCACAATTACCAAGCCATTACCATTAACAAGATCCAGAATTAATTTTGGTCAGAAAATGTCCATAACCATGAGTCGATGATCCACAAGGTAAATATACATAATTCTGGAATTGAATAATGAAATAAAAGTAAATCAATAATATTATGTATGCTACATTTGCTTCTGATATAAATTTTTACAGTGCCAAAGAGAAGAAATGTGGAAAAGCACAAACAATGGATATGCAATAATGATACTGGCCACTCTCATTATTATGGTCAGACCTATTGTCCCAATGAGACTGGCCAAATACCCAAAGAAGAGTGGCTATACAAAAGAAAGCAGAAGAAAGGAAAGCAGAAGAAAGGAAAGCCAAAAAGGCAGCTCAGAATAATTGGTGCAATTATAGAATACACGTCCACTTTTTAAACCACATTTAAAGGCAGAAAAAAACAACTCCCTGATTGTTATGAAATGGAAAGGGTTTTTTTAAAAAACAAAGTGATTGTATATGATGAACTTTCCGTAGTCTGACCTTTAATATATATGCAAATAGTAAAGTAGACGGGTATTATATAATTATACTTCTTCTCTTTGACATTGTTCCATTTCGCTAAACAGCCTTGTAAAATTGTGGTGAACAACGCACTTAAAGTTGAATACCATTCGCTCACAACACAAGTACAAGTTAAAATATTGTTAAACTTACTTACGGGTCGTATTTCGCCAAGTAAAATCACATCGAACTAGAATTAAAAACCATTGAAATCGAGCAAAATCCTCCACTCCTCAATGTCCGCCATTTTGCATGTTTTTTACTAGTGCCAAACCCCATATACGTGACCGAGATTCCCAAAATCCCAATATCCCAAAGTTCCAATATTACAGAGAAGATGGGATTACAGGATGGCGCAAAAAAGGGGCATGATCTTCTACGCGAAGGGGCAAAAAGGGGGTAAAAAGAGGGAAAGAAAAAGGGCGTGTCACGCGATAAAATGGGGCGCGTTGAAGGCGAGAAAAGGGGCGTTTTCGTGGTTCCCATGGTTTTTACCATGGTTTTTTCCATGAAATTAGAAATATACTTGTTTTCTTATGTGAATTTCATAGTCAGCTGTTCTTAAAGAAGCGACTATTCATTGTTACTGATCCAAAACATGAACCGGCAAAGGTTTGTACATTCAGATTATGTTTTACAGTGGAGAGCGATACCGAGGATGTTGGTGACCTCGAGGTAGATAACAATTAATGGTGGCATTGGTATTAATTGAAAAGAAAAATATCACACTGAGTACTGGATACCTTCCTTTCAATGGGAATCAATGCTAGCATTAACTGTTATAATTAAAGAAAATACTGAAATGAAGAACATTTTTATTTCATCATCTAATTACAGGATGATGGCAACATGGCAATGGATGCTGCTGGTATTCCAGGTTGGGATAAAGTTGCCAAACTTGCAGATGCTTTGCTTGGCCTTATCATGGCCATGACACCAACAAGCCGGTAGATGCAAATAGACAACTTTACCTCAACTTGGAAGAATATGACAGAAGGCCATTAACCTTTGCCACAACACCCAAGAAGGTGAAGGGGAGATTCTTAAAGAAAAAGCAGTCAACTCATGTTGGTACTGAGGCTATGGTATACGAGTTGTTAGCACGATCAAGTGAATCAACATAAAACCTAAAATAATACTGGTTTTGCTAATTTAGCAAAACCACAAAACCAGTATTATTTTAGGTTTTATGTTGATTCACTTGACCGTGCTAACAACTCACAAAGTACAATGACCCGAGGAATGCTGTTATCAACAGCCGTCTCTACAAAGAGACTCAATTACAGCTGTTCTCAATAAATGAGACAACAATCTCAAAGTGGTAAGTGTTTTAATCTATGAATGCATTACAACAATTTAATTATTATAAATACAATTATCAATACCCCCTATAGTCATTATAATTTAGAAATGTTTCAATTGTTCTAAAAACTTCACTTTTTCCACAGGTACAAGAACAAGACCAGGGTGGACGAGGTGGCCCTCTTGTTGCAGGGATTGCCGCAGACTGTACCAGAATGTACCACCACAATTACCAAGCCATTACCATTAACAAGATCCAGAATTAATTTTGGTCAGAAAATGTCCATAACCATGAGTCGATGATCCACAAGGTAAATATACATAATTCTGGAATTGAATAATGAAATAAAAGTAAATCAATAATATTATGTATGCTACATTTGCTTCTGATATAAATTTTTACAGTGCCAAAGAGAAGAAATGTGGAAAAGCACAAACAATGGATATGCAATAATGATACTGGCCACTCTCATTATTATGGTCAGACCTATTGTCCCAATGAGACTGGCCAAATACCCAAAGAAGAGTGGCTATACAAAAGAAAGCAGAAGAAAGGAAAGCAGAAGAAAGGAAAGCCAAAAAGGCAGCTCAGAATAATTGGTGCAATTATAGAATACACGTCCACTTTTTAAACCACATTTAAAGGCAGAAAAAACAACTCCCTGATTGTTATGAAATGGAAAGGGTTTTTTTAAAAAACAAAGTGATTGTATATGATGAACTTTCCGTAGTCTGACCTTTAATATATATGCAAATAGTAAAGTAGACGGGTATTATATAATTATACTTCTTCTCTTTGACATTGTTCCATTTCGCTAAACAGCCTTGTAAAATTGTGGTGAACAACGCACTTAAAGTTGAATACCATTCGCTCACAACACAAGTACAAGTTAAAATATTGTTAAACTTACTTACGGGTCGTATTTCGCCAAGTAAAATCACATCGAACTAGAATTAAAAACCATTGAAATCGAGCAAAATCCTCCACTCCTCAATGTCCGCCATTTTGCATGTTTTTTACTAGTGCCAAACCCCATATACGTGACCGAGATTCCCAAAATCCCAATATCCCAAAGTTCCAATATTACAGAGAAGATGGGATTACAGGATGGCGCAAAAAAGGGGCATGATCTTCTACGCGAAGGGGCAAAAAGGGGGTAAAAAGAGGGGAAAGAAAAAGGGCGTGTCACGCGATAAAATGGGGCGCGTTGAAGGCGAGAAAAGGGGCGTTTTCGTGGTTCCCATGGTTTTTACCATGGTTTTTTCCATGAAATTAGAAATATACTTGTTTTCTTATGTGAATTTCATAGTCAGCTGTTCTTAAAGAAGCGACTATTCATTGTTACTGATCCAAAACATGAACCGGCAAAGGTTTGTACATTCAGATTATGTTTTACAGTGGAGAGCGATACCGAGGATGTTGGTGACCTCGAGGTAGATAACAATTAATGGTGGCATTGGTATTAATTGAAAAGAAAAATATCACACTGAGTACTGGATACCTTCCTTTCAATGGGAATCAATGCTAGCATTAACTGTTATAATTAAAGAAAATACTGAAATGAAGAACATTTTTATTTCATCATCTAATTACAGGATGATGGCAACATGGCAATGGATGCTGCTGGTATTCCAGGTTGGGATAAAGTTGCCAAACTTGCAGATGCTTTGCTTGGCCTTATCATGGCCATGACACCAACAAGCCGGTAGATGCAAATAGACAACTTTACCTCAACTTGGAAGAATATGACAGAAGGCCATTAACCTTTGCCACAACACCCAAGAAGGTGAAGGGGAGATTCTTAAAGAAAAAGCAGTCAACTCATGTTGGTACTGAGGCTATGGTATACGAGTTGTTAGCACGATCAAGTGAATCAACATAAAACCTAAAATAATACTGGTTTTGCTAATTTAGCAAAACCACAAAACCAGTATTATTTTAGGTTTTATGTTGATTCACTTGACCGTGCTAACAACTCACAAAGTACAATGACCCGAGGAATGCTGTTATCAACAGCCGTCTCTACAAAGAGACTCAATTACAGCTGTTCTCAATAAATGAGACAACAATCTCAAAGTGGTAAGTGTTTTAATCTATGAATGCATTACAACAATTTAATTATTATAAATACAATTATCAATACCCCCTATAGTCATTATAATTTAGAAATGTTTCAATTGTTCTAAAAACTTCACTTTTTCCACAGGTACAAGAACAAGACCAGGGTGGACGAGGTGGCCCTCTTGTTGCAGGGATTGCCGCAGACTGTACCAGAATGTACCACCACAATTACCAAGCCATTACCATTAACAAGATCCAGAATTAATTTTGGTCAGAAAATGTCCATAACCATGAGTCGATGATCCACAAGGTAAATATACATAATTCTGGAATTGAATAATGAAATAAAAGTAAATCAATAATATTATGTATGCTACATTTGCTTCTGATATAAATTTTTACAGTGCCAAAGAGAAGAAATGTGGAAAAGCACAAACAATGGATATGCAATAATGATACTGGCCACTCTCATTATTATGGTCAGACCTATTGTCCCAATGAGACTGGCCAAATACCCAAAGAAGAGTGGCTATACAAAAGAAAGCAGAAGAAAGGAAAGCAGAAGAAAGGAAAGCCAAAAAGGCAGCTCAGAATAATTGGTGCAATTATAGAATACACGTCCACTTTTTAAACCACATTTAAAGGCAGAAAAAACAACTCCCTGATTGTTATGAAATGGAAAGGGTTTTTTTAAAAAACAAAGTGATTGTATATGATGAACTTTCCGTAGTCTGACCTTTAATATATATGCAAATAGTAAAGTAGACGGGTATTATATAATTATACTTCTTCTCTTTGACATTGTTCCATTTCGCTAAACAGCCTTGTAAAATTGTGGTGAACAACGCACTTAAAGTTGAATACCATTCGCTCACAACACAAGTACAAGTTAAAATATTGTTAAACTTACTTACGGGTCGTATTTCGCCAAGTAAAATCACATCGAACTAGAATTAAAAACCATTGAAATCGAGCAAAATCCTCCACTCCTCAATGTCCGCCATTTTGCATGTTTTTTACTAGTGCCAAACCCCATATACGTGACCGAGATTCCCAAAATCCCAATATCCCAAAGTTCCAATATTACAGAGAAGATGGGATTACAGGATGGCGCAAGGATGACACGCAAATTCGTGAAGCGTTCCAAATTTTTATCCACCTTTTACACCATAATGTTCAGTGTGATCGACACGTCTCGATTTTGATGGGATATCTCGGAAATTGTTCGTCGCGAGCGCGATAAATCACTGGAGTCTCGCGTGTGGTTACCATGCCATCGTCCATAGTCAGTCGCGTTGTCCATTGTCGATGAAGTACGACGATGTAAGCTTTCGAAAATTCGTTGTCGGCGAACACGCAAATAATGATGCATGGATTGGACACAAAAGTTCGAAAATATGCCAGGCGAAGCTGTACAGTTTCGTCGACACTTTTACGTTGTAAAAAAATGCTCCTGTATGTATTATCGGGCGATGATACCGAATGCATGATGTAGGAAATCTTAATGTTTCTTCTGTTATATTTATGATTTATAGGAACTGTACGTCCAGACGAGGAGCTGCTCGAATGACCGGCACCGGTGAGAAGTGCGGGAGGCTTCAAATCGGTAGCCGATTGACGCCTGAGAAATTCAATTCCACGTTCTTCGAACATGAATTCTTCCTGCTTGCATACAGGGAAAACCAATTAGTAAGTGTATGAAATATTGATTACAATTTACATACCACTGAGTCAATGTTGCATTATTAATTTCAACAAGTTGGATGTTTGTCCTTTCCATCACTTGTGCGTTATTTATAACGACCTCCCTGATATGCTTATAAGCTCGTGCCACCAATGTCCATCGCAATATCGTTGCGCCTTGGTTTTTAATTGCCGATGGGAAAACCTCACACAACTTGACCACCAGTGCCTCCATATAACGGTTACAGTCCGGTCTTTGCGCTGGTCCAGCGTTCTGGCCAACAAAACATCTAATAATATCAGAAGGCAATAAGGCACCTTCCCTTTATTAACCACCATGCACACCTTACCTCTCAATGTACCTGCTATTAACTACATACAAAACTGTTGAGCCTACCTACCTCTTTGTGCTATCCAGGCCAGGTACAATAGAGGTTTTTGACACTTTATACCGTCCCTGTGTTACTTTGGTCCTATGCCGTGGAGAGAATGTCACTGGGCGTTGGTCGTATGCTGCTAGTTTGTTCCACAGACGTATAAGTTTTTCCGCCTGAGAAATTGTCATGGCTCCACGGTTGTCTTTGAGACGAAGAAGAAACTCCGCCAATTTCATAACTTTGCCATAGCCCTCGATGTTGTCAGGGCCAACACATTCCTATGGAAAACAATAAAACAACTCGATATTACACACACTATTCAAATGACATCATCAACAGTCAAATAACGTACTTCTTCGGAGGAACTAGGCGACTCCAGTAATTGATCTGCGTCGGGTTCGATGGGTGGCGAATCATCTGGTTGCTCTGGTGTTTGGTGGCCAATGACATCAGCAGAAGGTATAGTAAGGTCCTCTAGTTCCTTGAAAATCATTAACATTACTGGCTAGTGTTTGGTAATGGCAATGCTCATACATGAATACAGTAGGTAATTAAATAGTTAACAACGAAAAATGGTCGAAAGTTATGACTGATCTTACTTGAAAACCTTCATCCTCATCATCACCATCCATGGGAATTGTTTCGGACTCCTTTTCAAGGTCTGGTACAAAGTCTTGAAGTACTTGCCCAGTTTGACTGTACAGATACTCAATGCCAATCAGTTCACCTTCAAGAAATTATACAAAAATACAAAAAAGAATATTTAGGAATTAGTCTATATTATTTTTATAAAAATATGTGGAAGTTTTGGGCAATATTCACACAACAGAGATGTACAGCATAAAATGCCTGTTAGGGGATTTGAACCCCTAGCTATCAGCATTGACAGTGTACACTGCACAATGTTTGAAAGCACCACCAAGTTACCAGGCTACTTTTGCATTAAAACCTCTGTAGTAAATAAACACAAAACATCGAGACATCCAAGAAGTAACTACTATTAAAGTTAATGTAATATATTATATTATATATATATATATATATATATATATATATACAATAGCACTTTACCTGTGTACTTTCGTGGCTGAGCAACATCAGAAACCTTTTTCCCCAGAACACTGTCACTTAGGTTGTTGATGGCAGCAGTGATAAGAGAGCTACTTGAAACACCATGGTTGCCAGTCACTGCAGACTCCCTGTCTTTGTTCCACCGAGCCAAGCCCTCAAGCAAGTACGCTTGAAAGTGCATATCATTGGCACTGGTACCTTCAAAAACAGCAATAAATATCATTTGTATGACCAGTTGGCCATACAAATGATGTTGTTTTAAATCTATTTTTAATCACCTGGAATGAATCTATTGATATGAAGGTGAAACGATTCCAACGACGTGGAACCCCGGGCACACCTCAAAACGGGCAAGTCTATCCCTCCTTTGTTCTTCTTCTTGATTTCACTGTATAGTGGAATGCCTTCGGGATCTTGGATGCAATGTACATGCTTCGCTTGAGATTTCCAGATCTCACCCACACGTTCCGAGTCCAGCAGTGGTACCCCCAATGTATCCATCCCCTGTGGCCCAGTGAACACCTCCAAAAGTTCCCCTATCAGTCGTGTGGTGACATCTGCACCACGAGTAGAGCGACGACAATGGAGGGCCAGCTCTTTCTTGGTTATTCTCTCAATAACATCTCTTTCAGACAAGTTGGTGATACCTTTACCACAGAGCTCTGCAATCTTGGCTTTCTTGAGCATATCCATATCCTCAGCACTCCACTCGAATATGCATTGAGATAGTCGTCCCATAAAGGTGCCATAAAGTGGATGGGAATCTGTGTTGCATCCGAGGGCAATGCGCCGCATGAAATGCCACACATCCAATCGGACATGAAGGTCAGTCCAACCCGGGAACATGGACTGAACGCATCCACCTCCACAACAGTCACGATCTGTGTAAACGAGTTGAGGTGGTGGAACGCCGGCCTTCTCATATCTTGATAGATGTAATTAATAAACATAACATGTTATAAGTAACATTAAACTACTACACAATCATGTATGTTTATACTGCACCTTTTCACTAATCCTGTCGTCATTGGACGTAATCCACACCCCTCGCTTGCAGTTAGCACACTCATTAAGACTTGCCCAAACTCATTCCCCACGTTGGAAGCCCACGCTGCAGTACCAGCACTGTGTCCAGCAAGTTTTTTCACGATCTAACAACATTTAATGATAAATACACTCACTAATTATATACAGGAATTAGTTAACTTACAACATCGTTTTTTATGTCACACAACAACAGGACAATCCGTGTTGACCAAAACATATACCTTTTTGGTAGAATCTATCTTCAGAACACGGCCAAAGGTTGAGGTGATGAGAGCCTTAATTTCGTCCAACCTGGACAGGACATCCTGACAGTAAGCATCCAGCAACCATGCAGGTTGTGGCAATGGCGTTTGGCTAGGTAGCTCTTCAAACTTAGGCAGAACAACCAATTTATTTTGCTGTGCCTTGATAAACCCTTTGCAGTCCGACAAATAATGGGCAGTTTTTTGCATCCAGACTTCCTGGTGCTGCTCGACTAGTTTTTTGTGCAGTTGAGTTGAACTGTTCCCCAACCCACGTTGCTTCAGGAGCCTAATAATGCGCTTGTCGCAAGCATACCGATACGTTAGTAACACAGGAAATTGAAGTTGGTGACCAATGTCAAGCTGCTTCACAATAGCAGGACTCCAACTTATCAACTTGTGAGTGCAGTTTGTGCATTCCAGGTATTCTGCAGCCAACGTGTAATACGAATCGATGTCGAGAACCTGCCTGACCCGAGAATAAATGCCACAACTTGTCAGTTCAATGTTGTGACAATTATCCTGGGGACAGAACAGTTTCATTTTCCAAATTTTCCTGGGCATCCACAGGAAGAGAGGTTGTGCAAAATACCTGTCAACACTAGGAAGCTGATTATTTATCACAGATGGTTGGGGTGGGTACCACCAAAGTTGCTTCACTTTCTCTAAGTCTAACGTAGGCTTTCCTTTGGCAGATAGTTTAAACAATGACTGGGACACCCATCGATGGTTAACTTTTGTCAAAGTTTGTTTCCAGCCATCTGGTAAAACATGCCCTAAAAATATTTAGAAATATAGTACGACCATCGATACTCTAACATTTTATCCAAATATTCAAAACTATAATACTAACTGTAGGATAATACTTTCACATGTACTGTAGTTACACGTACCTTCTTGAACTGTTTTTGTAGAAATAGCTAAGGATGACACGGCTGGTTGTATCGACTCTTTGGGAATTGTAGCCTCCATTTCCACCACACTACACAGAAGCTCATCATCTGGAATGTCATCAGCAGCCGAGTCCAATAACATAGAACTCCTGGCTGAAAATAATGAATAATTATACAAAATTAATTATTATTTATTTATTAATTATTGTTTTATAAAGTATATATAGTTTTGGGGAGGTAGCCGCTCTATGCTATGGCTCAATAGACCTCTTTAATAATGGCGGTCACTTTAAATAATTCTTTTATATGCACAAAAATTAGTCTTTCTGGCCTTGTTACAAAGCAAAGATTCTTTGGAGTTACAGTAGACACACAAACAAGGTCAGAAAGGCTAATTTAAATGAATATCAAAGAATATTTAAATTGGGTGCATAATATGAAAGAGGTCTACAGTATAGTTATATTATTTTATAAGAGATACAGTATCAACAAAAGTTGTGATAACCTCAGTTCATAATAAATAACATAATGTCAATGACTACTACACTTAAACCAGAATAGTAATATACACCACAATGATTGTTGTTATTGTTGAGCAAGAATATAATGCTATTATGGTTTACCTGGCTTAGGTGGCAGGTTAGGTTTCACTTTGAAAGAACTGTGTGTAAACACTCTTGCCACTTTTGCATTCAAGGCTTCTTGGCTCATTGGACGACTCATTAACAGTGGAGTGGCTGATGACATGGCTTTTTCTTGACAAAAATAATGCGTAAAAACTATTATCAATGTGGCAAATTCAAACACCAATGCTGCCTAGTTACTATTTCCCTTTGTTGCTCATCATATTATTTATTATAATTGATATACAAACTTACTTTGTCCTGTAGATTTTTGCACTCGTTCGGTGGCCTTCATCTGAATGACTTTCTGCCCTTCTTTAAAACTTGCCATATATCGCTTGAACGCTTGTTTATTTTGGCTTAATGGAGCGGTTGTGGCGCTTTCCATCCTCATGTTATCGACCAACCATCCAGCATATCCCAATCCATGTTCGATTAACCATCGAAACGATTTCATCCGAAATATTCCAAACTGTAGAGCATATTCACCCAACACCGAAAGTTCATCGCTAACGTTTCCCCCGAGTCTTTTAACTTCAGCGACGGCATTTCTTCGCACGATCTCTTCGGTTTGGCACGGTTGAGACACGACATTTCTGTTACCGTCTTTGAAACGACGAGCTTCGTCACTGTAGTTCAGCCTTGATTCTCCGTTTGAAAATTTGGCAAATCTCGGTCTTAACTTCTACAAAAGGACAACTTGTCTTAGCATTTCACACTTTCATAAAGTCGGTTAAAGTAAAACCGAAATAATTCGCTACTTAGCTTGCATATTTCCGCGTAAAAGCCGGGGTCATACACTACTCTCTAAAGGTGCGCTGTGATTGGCCAGTTGGTCTCACGTGTTAAAATCTGTTGTAATGATTCGTAATAGTCTTGAATTGAATCAAATTGTAAAAGGAGATTAAAAATATTCTTCATCATACATCAAAAGGAGATGTAAAATATTTGCTGTACGTTCTGCTTATATGAGTTTTTAATAATACAAGTAGAGTAGATTATTAGAGTGGAAAATTACAAGTAGACATGGCGTACTGTATGTCAGATATAGGACTGACGTCAGGAGTTGTACTTGATGCAGTGGCTGTAGTGATGGTAGTGGCAGAGTGATGGTAGTGGCAGTAGTGACAGTAGCGGTTGTACTGATAGTAGTGGTGGTTGTAGTGCTTGTAGCGGTTGTAGCGGTTGTATCGGTTGTACTGGTAGTAGCGGTTGTAGCGGTTGTAGTGGTTGTAGTGGTTGTAGTGGTTGTAGCGGTTGTACTGATAGTAGCGGTAGTAGCGGTTGTAGTGGTTCACAGTTAGTGGTTGTAGCGGTTGTAGTGGTTGTAGCGGTTGTAGCGGTTGTAGTGGTTGTAGCGGTTGTAGCGGTTGTAGTGGTTGTAGTGGTTGTAGTGGTTGTAGCGGTTGTAGCGGTTGTACTGATAGTAGTGGTGGTAGTAGCGGTAGTAGTGGTTGTAGCGGTTGTAGCGGTTGTAGCGGTTGTAGCGGTTGTACTGATAGTAGTGGTGGTAGTAGCCGTTGTAGCGGTTGTAGCGGTTGTAGCGGTTGTAGCGGTTGTAGTGGTTGTAGCGGTTGTAGTAGCGGTTGTAGCGGTAGTAGCGGTAGTAGCGGTTGTAGTGGTTGTAGCGGTTGTAGTGGTTGTACTGATAGTAGTGGTTGTAGCGGTTGTAGTGGTTCACAGTTAGTGGTTGTAGCGGTTGTAGCGGTTGTAGCGGTTGTAGCGGTTGTAGTGGTTGTAGTGGTTGTAGTGGTTGTAGCGGTTGTACTGATAGTGGTGGTAGTAGCGGTTGTAGCGGTTGTAGCGGTTGTAGTGGTTGTGGTGGTTGTAGCGGTTGTACTGATAGTAGTGGTATAGTAGCGGTTGTGTTGTAGTGGTTGTAGTGGTTGTAGTGCAGGTTGTAGTGGTAGTAACGGTTGTAGTGGTTGTAGCGGTTGTAGTGGTTGTAGTGGTTGTACTGATAGTAGCGGTTGTAGTGGTTGTAGTGGTAGTGGTAGTAGCCGTTGTAGTGGTTGTAGTGTTGTTGTGGTTGTGGCGGTTGTAGGGGTTGTATGGGTTGTAGCGGTTGTAGCGGTTGTAGTGGTTGTAGTTTATGCTCCAAAATAAATTAAAGCAACGGAGAGCAGTGTGAGCATGCGAGAGTGGTAATAGCCGGTAAATAATAGATTTCCGACGCTATTCAGTCTTACCGCCGCTGGTTGTTAAAACCTTTTCATCTTGTTGAATAATTGACAGACATGAAAATTTATATATCCAATAACATATTAGAGAGTTTTAATTAAAGAGCACGTAAAAGGTTGTCGTTGGAGCAAATTTTTCAGCATGACGAGCAATCTTTTGGTTTTGGAATATCGGGCGGTTTCAAGTATCACAGCTACAGAGATTAGTGAATATTTCAGGAAGGACAAAGCACAGAACTACACTCCGAAGATTGTAGTCGAAATCATTGACAATGCTAATGGAGGAGTTATGGAAGTCGAGAGTGCCGGTAGTTTACCAAGAAATCGCCAGCAAGTTAGCAATCTCAGACGTTCCCTAGCAGGGTGCACTGCGGAGAGAAGAAAAAAATGCGATGAGGGCGCGAGATGAGCTTGCTGCCGTAATGGCTATGTGCTTAAAGCAGACACGTGTTCCTGAAACGGCTTTTGTCCGTAAGGTACAGGGTGCTCCTGACACTATGTTTGTACTGGCCTCAGAGCACTAACTCGAAATGCGACCAATCTTGTACAAAATAGTATCAGTTGATCCCACGTATGATGACCCATGAACACGGACTTGTGATCAATAAACGTACTGGGAAACACCCCATTGTTATGGGACCTGTGCTTATACATAAACGCAAGCAGTTCTCAAACTCCTTTCGGAAATTCAAGCTTTTGGAACAGATGGAGAGACAGCCTTACAACAAGGATTATCCAACTCCAGCCTTCTCAGATGTTTTGGTCACTTCAAAAGTAACATTAAGGACAAGCTTTCATCAATTGGTGTTACAAAACAGTTTCATTCACTGTTTTTGCGCGATACTTTTGGCTATAAGTAACATTGGTACCACGCACAACGAAGGGCTCGTTGATTCAGATGATAAAGATGTCTTTCAAGTAAAGCGCATGTCACTCAAGGTACTGCATTATTTTTTGCGCCATCCAAATGCAATCTTAGCGATCTCTATATGCAACGTGGCAATCCTTCATTAATAGAATAAAGATAGTTATGATATCAAAACCGAATCAATATTTTTCAGCTGCTGAAATTACAAAAAAATATGGAGGAAAATATTTTTTATCTTCCTCTCTAAGAAATTATGGTCGAGTCCCTACTTTCACGTTTCTTAATTTTTTTCATACCTTAGGAAAAAGCAAATTCGCTTTAAAAGGGTGTGTCAAGGGTGATTTTTTTCCGATTTGGCGCCGTATGGCTGCCTATTATTGCTGCTCCCGAATTTATCTTTTCTTCTCTGTATTTTGATTCACATTGTTTTTTTGTCGTTAAAGTCCGTTTATTACTATTAATTGAGTGTTTTGGTGCCCTTATTTAATCGAAGTATGCTGAGCTACTCCAGATTTAGCCTGTTTTCTTTTCGGTTTTGGTGGATGTCCACTCAAGCGTCTTCTCCACTTCTTCCTTCAACGTGGTCTAAGTTACAGTCGTTTGGCCTCTTGCGCCGTACAAGAGGTTGTAGAGGTGGGAAAGCGAAGAGGATTTGCCCGCTGGTGTGTTCAATTCCACTGAAGTGTCCAAAGTCGCCTTCGAGTTCCACCGCAGCGAAAATATACAGTTGAATTTACAAGCTTATCAAATATTCAAGTTTATGATAAATATACAAATCAAATCTGACATTTATTCAGCCTACTTCTGCTAAGCCTGACCGTAGAGTTTCGTTGAAGATTGCCACAATCAACTGTGAGTCTTGTAACAACAAAGCTGCTGTTTGGGCTGATTATATTATCGACGAGGACTTTTGCTGTTTAACTGAAACTTGGTTGCATGTTGATGACAAGGTAATTACTCCGTCTGAGCTCTTCCCCAAGGGATTTGCCATTCTTTCTGTACCTCGTCCTGACCGCCGCGGTGGCGGTGTTGCTGTAATATATAAATCTTTACTAACTGCTTGAACTATACCAACTGTTTCCTACAGGTCTTTTGAACACATCTTGGTAGAAATATCTCATGCAGAATATTCAACTCCACTCGTAGAGAAGTAAATAATGCATTACTTGCTACTGTCTATCGATCCCCAAGATCCTGCATAAACAACTTGGCGATGTCTGTTTTCTTCAGATGAGATGACTGACTTTTTAACTAATCTTGCGGTTAGACCTGGTCGTCTTCTTGTGACTGGTGATTTTAACATCCACGTTGATTATGCGAATGATGCAAACACCAGCCGTTTCCTTGATATTTTGTACTCCCTTGATTTTCCAACCCTACGCACCGTGCTGGTCACACCCTAGATCTTGTAATTATGCGTAGAGATGATGATCTTATAATCTCCAAGCCATATACTCATCATTTGTTATCATCTCACTGGACTGTCCTGTTTGAACTTGTCTTTTCTAAACCTCGCTTGGTCAGCGATAATATCAATTGTAGGAAAATAAAATCAATTAACATCAGTCAAATGAAGAAGGATCTTTTGTCCACTGATCTGGTCGTAAACCCAGATGAATCACTCGAAGGCCTTGTTCAACAGTATCATGAGACCCTTATTGATTTATTGGATAGTCATGCACCACTTGTGACGGTTAGGGTTCTGAGAAGAAAACGTCAACCATGGTATAACCAGGCTATTGCAGACGCCAAAAGAGCTCGCGCCGTCGTGCTGAGCGCGTATGGCGTAATTAAGTCTGGTCGAGAGTCGGATCGACTTGCCTTTGTTAAAAAGAGAAACGCTACCTCGAAGATGATTAAGTCTGTTAAGCAGAAATACTTCCAGTCCAGAATACAACAATGTCATGGTGATCAAAAGGCACTGTTCAGGGAAATGAACCAACTTCTTCACAAGCCTATGTCCTCGCCTCTACCAGTACATTCATCTTCACAAAACCTTACTAATGATTTCATGGGATGTTTCGTGAGCAAAGTTGACAGAATCAAAGATATGATATCGTCTACTGAACAAAATGCAAATGCAAGCCCTCATGTGATTGCAGGGATAAAAGCTCTAATTTACAGAGCTTTGACGCGCGTTTGTACCATTATCATCTACAGCTGTTGTCGACTTATGTCATCTAAATCCAAGTCCTGTTCCCTCGATCCTTTACCAACAACCCTCCTCAAGCAGTTAATTGATGTGCTTGCTCCGACTGTGGAACACGCAATCAATCTCTCGCTGATCACTGGTGTTGTTCCTACTTGTTGGAAACGAGCACTGATAACACGAGTATTGAAGAAGCCTAAGTTGGAAGTTATATATGAAAACTTCCGTCAAATTTCGAAGTTGGAGTTTTTGGGTAAGATCTGTGAAAGGGCTGTAGCTTCTCAATTCAGTAAGCACGTGAGTGATCTTGGTGAAACCTTTCAATGTGCATATAAGCAAGGCCACAGCACTGAAACAGCTCTTCTGCAGGTCTTTGATGAAATTCTACGCTCTATTGATAATGGTAAGGAATTACTATCCTTGTTCTGTTTGACTTCTCGGCGGCCTTTGACACCGTCGATCATAACGTCCTTTTACATCGCCTGCACTCTCGATTTGGCGTCTCTGGCTCAGCATTGGCTTGGTTTAAATCGTACCTCATGACGGATCGTAGTGAAAAAGTTATCATCAATGGTGTTACCTCAGACCAACACATTCCTCTGTTCCTCGTTGTCATCGGACGACTATCAGATATTCCTCTCATTCGATTCGAGTTCATCTGAACAGCATCAAGATGCAGTTTCTATCATAAATGATGCGGTGTCTGGCATTCGAGCTTCGATGACTTCCAATTTTCGGCTAAAGCTAAACGATGATAAAACCGAGCTTCTGGTTATTGGCAACAAGCAACAATTATGTAAAATCAGGTATCCCCTCTCCATACTTTCTGGTGAAGAAGAAATTTGTCCCTCGGACAAGGTTCGTGATCTTGGTATAGTACATTTTAAATTGCAGCATAACATTAGCAATACTGTCAAGACATCAATATACTGTACCACCTGGCTGTTGAAGCCTCAGTGGCCGTTGTTCATGCGCTCATAACATCTCGCTTGGCCTATATGTAACTCGCTACTTTATGGCCTTCCTGATTACCAAGTAAACCGTCTTCAGTATGTCCAGAATTGTGCTGCTCGTCTCATTTGTGCGAAGAGGACTCCTGATGCAACTTCATTGGCTACCTGTAAAGGCTCGTGTAGTGTTCAAGATCTGTCTGATTATCTACAAGGCCTTAAATAGGATTGCCCCCGTGTACCTATTTTAGTGTTTTATTTGCTAACATTGTAATAGTGTCTTTGAATGGCAACAGAAAAAGGCACTATAAATACTTACTTATAATTATTATTATTATTATTCCCTTCGCATATTTTAGTTCACAAGAAAAATGGGACACCTAAGCCCGACATACACTAAAAAACAAATTTCCGAAACAGTTCAGAATACACACAAAGTTGTTGAAGTAGTTTGTTTATTTAAATTTAAGACGCGAAATATGAGCGCGAACATTGACGAAGTGTATCATCACCAAATATTGCAGAAGAAAAGAATACTAGCAATATGCAGCAGTAATTCAGTAATTCTGAATAAACCTAAACCTGATAGCTGAGCTTCGACTTGGTGACACTGCATCCTATATATGACAGTATTTCCGATAATAAAAGTGTAGTTTATCCTGAATAAATATTATCATTTTATATTATCTGTTTACAAATCTATTGTAAAATCTCGATTCAGTTTTCCTACATCTTTTGCATGATATATATCAAAAGCACCAGCCCAAAAATAGATCACTATATCATTACTGATATTAATCAAGTCTAAGAAACTGAAATGCTGTACACTCGATCGATCCTATTCCATCTACTATTACGAAACAATGTCTGTCAATTTTACTGTCGGTTGTTAACTAACATTGTTATCTCATCATTAACATCTGCCACTGTGCCTGACTCACTAAAGACAGCACTTCTCGCCCCGTTGTTAAAGAAAGTAAACCTGGATTTCGACGAATTTAAGAATTTCAGACCGGTTTCCAATCTTGCCTTCATTTCCAAAGTTATCAACAAGACTGTTGCCTCACAATTGATAAATTACATCAACGATAATGTTTTGACTGCTTCATCACAGTATTTATTAGATGTTCCATCTTCCAACCGCATAAAGACAAATCTTTTTAGGAAGGCTTTTTACTGAATTTTTAATTTGTAATCTAGTATAGTTTATTTTTATTAATTTTCAGGATTTAGCGCTCTATAAATAAAGTTATTGTTGTTGTTGTAAGTCTAAAATATATATTATATATTCAAGAAATGACAAACATTTATTATATTTTAGAGTAATGACAGTATCCGTATTTTTGGGCTATCGACTATTTACTAAAATTTCTCGAAAGGGCTGGTTTTGTTAGTAATTCGGTAGTATGGGTGCGTCTCTCTCAACAAAAGCGTCCAAAGTGTTCTGTCGACGTCGTTTCATTGAGTTGGGTTAATAACTGATTATGCTGAACGAAGCTAATTTACATGTTACGTTTCATGCCGCCATGTTTGCTTCTTCCAGCGATGAGGTAAACTGCAGACCAGCTCTCAATGAAGGCGCATCAATATTTAGCTTCGTTGAGGGACTCCCAATAACTCGAACCTTTTTCTATTTCCCTTGAAGGTTCGAGTTATCGGGAGTGGACTGTATAAATGTACGGATATACCGAGAAAGCGCTGCGCAATTAAAAAAAACTGGCCAAAAAGCGCAACTATTTACAAAGTCTCAATTTCCCGCAAAATAAACATTGGCGCGCCTAACAACCGAACTCAAAAAAATATTGAAGAAATGACATTAAACATTTATTATATTTTAGAGTAATGATAGTATCCGTATTTTTGGGCTGGTGTTATTTAATATATATTACCTGTGATATTACGCAAAAATGTCGTATCGACTATTTATCAACATTTCTCAAAAGGGCTGGATTTGTTAGTAATTTTTATACAAAGTCTCAATCTGGCTGGCCTTATTTGCCGCAAAATAAACATTGCCGCAAAATAAACATAGCCTGCGTCGCATCCGGCCTTTTAAAATAAACATTGCCGCGCGCCTAACTATCCTAACAACCGAATTCAAAACAATAAATATATTAGTTTTACAAGAGGTGGTTCTCAAGTGTCGCCATAACGATACAACGTATGTACTAGGTAGACAGACCGCGATTTCTTGAGAGAACAACGTTATTTCGGAAAGCAGAGACTTGACTAAATTATCTTGACTAAATTATATATCAGAAATCTGGTGTAGCGGTGTGCGCTGAACATATTGAGAAACGTTTTGATTGGCGAAAATGGAACTTGTTCAAACTCTATTGGCTACAACCTCTACAACCAAAGAATTGTGACTGGCCAATCACAAGTCTCGTTTAAAGAGTCCTACATTACCGAAAAGCCGCAATGTATGCAAATGACTTCGATCAATAGACTA
>JAYKKM010000360.1:4142500-4390000 GCA_035772405.1 Chrysogorgia sp. JL179-B06 | reverse complement strand
TCCTTTTTGTTATTTTCGCTGCGAGACAGATTTCTCATCCAGCCTCCACTCACGGAACCATCACAGTAGTCTGAGTCCTGCGATATTCGCACCGTTGTCCGCACGATTCTTTGTTTGGACAGTGGATCGACTTCATTAGGCTTAATGATGCCCTCGGTCAACTGGATACGAAGAAACCTTTCCTTTGTCTGTCTTCAAAACGGCTTAATGACCGCCACAGGTCTTTTGGTCCTTTCCCTCTTGCGAGATTGGCCGTTTTGTCCGTTGGAGATTCGTATTTTGAAATATCATTTGAACGTCTCGGCCCATTCTCTTTTGGTTGATGAGGAGCGTGCTTGTAAACAGGACATTGTAATGTTGTTGATGGTATGGTTAGCTGAAGCTATTTAAAGCAACACAAGTTTACACTTGATACACTTTTTTAGGAAATGAGTAGACAATGCGATGCGCCATCAGTCGTTTAAATCTTCAATCCGTGTGACTTTCAATCAATCAATGAAGTTGGATCTAAAGGTAAAAAGGTGAGACTTCTATTTTGTTATTGCATTTGTGTTAAATTTCCCTGATAATTTACTGAATTGATGATTTCGTAAGTGGGTTTGTGGGGTATCCATATCATTTTCTTTCTCGGATATGACTAATAAACATCAACAAATATTACCGTTTCACACAATAATATATCATATATCTTGAACAAATTTAATGGCTTTAGTTCAAGTTTGGATATGAAGATTAACAGTATTAAATACATATTCATCTGATTTCAAACTGCTACTCGCAGCCTTTTTAGCCATTGCTTAATAGATTTTCAATCGAGTTATAATTTTGGCCATTTATTTTTTGTTTACCTGAACGTGATAATGATTTACATTACATTTACCTAAATGCATGTGTAACAAGTATGCCTTTTGTGAATGCAATTGTGCATGTGAGCAGCAATGCCTGTGTCAAGGTATGCATGTTGGCAGCTATGTCTTAATACAGCTGTGCATGTTAACAGGTATGTTTGTCTGTATAACAGGTGTGCATGTACACAGGTATATCCTGTATATAGTTGTGCATGTTGGCAGATATGTTTGTATCTGTATACATCTTAGCAGTGTGCATCTTAGTAGATATGTCTGTATACAGGTGTGCATGTTGGCAGGTATATATTATGCATGCATATATCCATGTTAACAGGTACATCTGTATGCAGGTGTGCATGTTAACAGATATATATGTATAGAGGAGTGCATGTTGGCAGCTAAGGTGTGCATGTAACAGATATCTATGTATGCAGGTTAAAAGGTATGTGTGTATGCAGGTGTGTATGTTAACAGATATGTCAGTATACAGGTGCACATGTTGGCATATATTTTGTATGCAGTTGTGTATCTTAGTAGATATGTCTGTATAGAGGTTTGCATATTGGCAGGTATATCTGTATACAGGAGTGCATGTGGGCAGCTATGTCTGTGTCAAGGATGCATGTTAACAGGTATGTCTGTATACAAGAGTGCATATTATTAGATATATCCTGTACGCAGGGTATGCATGTTGGTAGATATGTCTGTGTATAGGTGTGAATGTTCCCCGATATGTCTGTATGCAGGTGTGCATGTTTGCAGGTATATCATTATTCAGGTGTGCATGTTAGTAGCTATGTCTGTATACAGGAGTGTATGTTGACAGCTATGCCTGTATGCAGGTGTGCATGTGGCATGTATGTCTGTATGTAGGTAGGTAGGTGTGCATGTTAACATATATTTATGTATTCAGGAGTGCATTTTAACAGATATTTATGTATGCAGGTTAACAGATATATATATATATCTGTTAATATGCACACCTGCATACAGATTTGCCTGCCAACATGCATACCCTGCATACAGACATATCTGTTAACATGCACACCTGATACAGACATAGAGCTGCCAACATGCACACCTGCATAGTGCATACAGACATAGAGCTGCCAATATGCACTTCTGTATACAGACATATCTGTTAACATGCACTCTTGCATACAAATATATCTGTTAACATGCATACCTACCTGCAGATATACCTGCCAATATGGACACCTGTATATACAGATATATATCTACTAAGATGCACACTACTAAGATGCACACCTGTATACAAACATATCTGCCAACAAGCACACCTGTATATACCTGTGTACATGCACACCTGTTAATAGGTATATGTATGTATATATATATGTATGTATATATGTACCTGTATATACCTGTGTACATGCACACCTGTTAATAGGTATATGTATGTATGTATATATATATGTATGTATATATGTATGTATATGTATGTATATATATGTATATGTATGTATATATGTATGTATATATGTATGTATGTTAATAGGTATATGTATGTCTGTATGCAGTTGTTCATGTTGGTAGGAATATCTAAATTCAGGTGTGCATGTTAGCAGATATATATCTGTAAGCAGGAATTGCATAATAGCAAAATGTCTGTATGCTGGTGTGCATGTGGCATGTATTTATGTCTGTATGTAGGTAGGTGTGCATGTTGGCATATATCAGCCTGTAATTCAGTTTTTTAAAACTGCAACTGGCAGAAATAAACTATTATTATTATTATTATTATTATTATTATTATTATATGTCAGTATTCAGTAATGCATGTGAACAAATATGTCTGTATACAGAATATAGATGGCGTAAGTATACGTACAATCGTACATTCAAGATCATAACACCAGCATTTGCCCATCACATAGGTGATTTCCCATTCTCAATCAGATATGTTTGTATAACAAGTTGTATAGCAGGAAGAGCGCTTTCGTGTTTGGCATGGCACAGTCATGAAAAAGCATCAATCTAAAAACCTTATTTTGCTTCGATTGAATTTTCTTCAAATGTATTTCGTTAGCAGTTCCCCAAGCTACTTATGAATAAAGAGATAACGTCTTCGTTTTGCTATAATACCAATAATCCCAATATTCCGTGAAATACGAGCTGCAAATGTAGGAACTATAATATTTCAATATTTCTAGGATATTATATCGTCAATCACAACACCTAGATATTTTCTGTGATTTTTTCTCTCTAACAAATGAAATAATCTAATAAATTCCTAAAATGAAAAATCCCTAAAATACTTAATTTCATTATCATCAGGTAATTTGCTTGCTATAGTGCAGAACACAGGTATATTTCATGGCGATTCTATAATATCTTTGAAAAGATCTTTTTCATCCAATAATCGACCAGGGGACGAATAAGTCCATAAACCTATTGTTACAAGAAACTCCTCTAAATTTAAATCGTAAAATGGTAGTTCGTTCATACTATTATTGTTCATACTATATATTCGCCATTTAGTTTATATAATAAATCATATTGCATAATGAGAAAATACTGATAATGTAAGTCCGAGAACGATCTTTCTTGCGATATAATATCTTTTATATCTTCTTTCATTGTGGATAACATAACATCGAAGAGGAGTTTAGTGTCAATAGCATCGGTTAGATGTAAGTGACATTTTACTCTGTATAGCAACTAAATGCCGCAGTGTTTTGTGCATATAAACTTCCATTTCAATCTTTTCCTTATTATTGTTTCAGCGACCTATCTAAGGCTTCGATTTTGCGGGATCTTGGTCGCTAAGGGAAGATTAGCTCGTGTAATAATGACAATACGAGTAAGGTTAGCTTTAGCTTCTTTATTAACAAACTCCAACTTCTGTTCTCTGCCTAAACTCTTTCTCTTTACTTTTCAATACTGTTTCCTAATTTATAATCTTTGTTTGATGCGCGAGCATTAACAAGTGTCAACACTCGGCCATTGTTTTATGTTTTCCGGAACATGCATGACAACTATAAGGATGTCGGCAATCACCTGTCAAACCAGGCTGGAGCACTGTGTTGCCGACTGTTGATGGATTTACATTAACATTTCTAATCAATTACAAATGCAATGTGTTTAAATTAAATATTATTTTCGACATGTATATAAACACAAATGTCAAATAGTTGCATAACATTTTGTTTAGATCTCCAAAGAGCTTCTTCTTGAGAGGTGTTAAAGATTTATAGATATACACATTTCTTATCGAATCCAGACTTTGGCTTTCTTAATGGCCAATTTCTTTTGACTCATATAGAATTTGTTTCAAAAATCCCTCCAAATTTTACAATAATCTTGGGAGTGCATTAGGGTTATATATTGGAATTGGATGTGTGATCGATATATCTTCTGTTGTAATAGGTACGCCAATTGCTTTGCCGACAGAGTTAACAATGTTCTCACTAGTACATCCACCAGTTGGTTTGATTCCTGTGATTTCGAAGTAGTCTGTTCTCATATACTGAGCTAGTTCTTCAACTTGAGACATAGCATGTGCAGCACATTTCTTCGCTTCATCAAGATACTCCTTGACATTTGTAAAGCCGACCATGTGTTGATGTAATTTTTCATTTGTCAGCTTTATTTGAGAAAGGAGGTCAAGGTCGTACTTGTCAGATAAGAATTTAGTAGCTTTGTTTGTTCTTCAAAGTTCGATGTTAAATTATCAATTTTGCCATTAATAGGACCGATCTTTCTTTAAAAGTTCTTCAATCTCTGTTAGGGGTTGGCTTCCAACCCGGATTAACCCGTCTACGAATAAACTACTGTGAGCGTTTACACGATAGCCGGGTGAACCCGTCCTGTCGGGCGACCTGCTTCAAGACCCGGGTCGACACGGGTTGGCGAGGTGTGAAGGCTTGAAATAATTGAACAATTACCCACAATAAAATCCCATGCATTTGGACAACAGCTAGAAGCATATTAAGGATCGCCGAAGTAGAAGTTACAATTTACTTTCGACGTCTTTCAGCTTCGCTCCTGTTGTTGTCCGCCATCTTTTTATTGATTGAATTCCGCTAAAATAAGGTCGGCGTCAGAGCGTGGCTTGGCCAGAAAAAAGCTTTTCTAACCCCGGTTGAACAAAGCTGACCAGGGGCAGAAAAACATGTCTCCGATAACACCAACCCGGGTTCTTGCCAGGTCTTCCTAAACCAATACGCCCCTGCTGACCCATTACGCTTCCGTCCACCCGCCGCCACCCCCCAAACTCCTAACTCTAAAAAACAGCCAGTTAAGAGTAGTATTCTAAAAAACAGCCAGGTAAGAATTGTTCAACTTTCTTGAGGTATACTGTATACATTAAATATTTTAACAGCAAAAATATTCAGACTAGAGGATGACACAACTATGAACACAATATTATTCAAATGGCAATCCGCATTACTCTACTCATAGTCAATAGACAATTAGTTTAAACAAGAAGTGAACAAGTATACAGTACTTCTTTATACTTCTTTCTTTTCTCATAGTTCCTCCTCCAACTCTTCTTCTTCCCAAAATGACCCAACTGAATTGACCAAAAATGCACCGACTGGGCGTAGCAGGAACGCTAACTGGGGGATCCATGGACCCCCCGGACCCCCCTTACCGTACGTGCCTGGGTGCAGGTAAGCCAACCCGGGCTCGTGTAAACGGCCCCTTAGCTAGACCTATCTGGCAGACCGCTAAACATGCGACCAACATGCGGTCATGATTTAATAATATAGCTAAACCATACGTCGATCATGTGTGTGATCACCAGCGCCACATTTAAACTTAAACTGTACCCGTTTGGATGGTTGGGTGACAGGCAGACCGACTGGTTGATGCTGGCTGATGCGTGCTGTTGTCCTAGTTGCTTGGAGTAGAATCAGGTTGACTGAGTCTGTCCTGTACCCTTCAAACATCAGTTTGTGATAACCTGACGAGAACTGATGGAATTGATATTTTTTAAGGGTGGGATGGCCGATGGTGGGTGAGAATTTCGCTTGAATGTATACTTCGTGCCGAGCGTTTATCTCGTCGGACTAGAGTTTGCTTGTTAGTGTTGGCTTGCGCTTTCCGGTCTCCCTTGCGCTGCGTGACGTCAGGCTACATACTCCACATTCTGCCTTGAGGCGCAAGCATATATATCTCCTTTGGTTTATCCTCGGTTAATACATAACCAGATTAAAGCACGGAATTTGAGACCGCCCACCTTGACCACAACAATCGGGTGTATGACGGCAATGTTAACTGAATTATTAATAGGCCTTTTCAAGTTCGGTAAATGAAGGTCTGACGTCATCCCTGGTTCCCCGTCGTTCTCTCGGCGCAGTAGGAAAATGGACGTGCGATGCCTTTTCTTACATTTTTGACAGAACATTTTACTTTGCACGTGCTGGCAGCATGTTGCCCGGTGGCGCAATTAAAACAGAGCTTGTTATCAGCTAACTTCAGGAGACGAAATGTTATGATCGCTGCCTCGACAATAAACACAAAATACGTCTGGAGTGAGATCCGCCAATTCTATAAACTGCCCAACCAGAATTGTCGTCAGTACCTTCGAAGGAATCGGCGTGGCTCGTCGCTGAAGCGTCGCCGTCAACAAGCGAAACAAAAGACGGGGCGTCATAAGAAGGACTGTTAGACATACCTTGCGTATTATGTTCAACCAGACGATTTTCGTTCTGCTGTGATGTTGTCGCGCGCTGTTGACTAAATATTTGATCGCTCGAAGACATAGCTCGAAGTGGGTTGCCAGCTACTTCGAGAGCCTGGATTCGCCCTGTAGTTCGGGACCAAAGCTACATTTTGCTCCTGAAGGGTTTGCGCAACTGCTTGTTGAACAGCCTTTAAGAGCTCCCCATGGTTCCATGCCATCTGTTCGCTGGAACTCTGGTCTGAGTTTTTCGCCGAATCTTCGCGTATCCTTGTATGTTCGTGTACCTCGATTGGGTCTGACATTTCGTTAGCTTCCTTTGGACTATAAGCGTAATAATTTCGCTTGAATGTACTTCATGCCGAGCGTTTATCTCGTCGGCCTAGAGTTTGCTTGGTTAGCGTGAACTTGCGCTTTCCGGTCTCCCTTGCGCTGCGTGACGTACTCCACATTCTGCCTTGAGGCGCAAGCATATATATCTCCTTTGGTTTAACCTCGGTTAATACATAATCACATAAAGTTTCTAGCGATTAACATACGTATATATCGTACATGTGTATATATGGCTGTAAAGCAATCGTAAAGACAAGCTTGTGACCAGGCGCGGATTTAGAAGTTAGTCGCATAAATTAGACACTTCATGAACAACCCTATTGGTTATGCTTTTCTTAAGAATAATTCAGAACAAAAACCTATCCAATAGGATTGTTATTCACAGGTATTTTGAATTGCAAATTCTAAATCTAATTTATGCGACTAACTTCTAAATCCGCGCCTGGTTGTAACTACTAACTTCGATAACAGTTGATATATACTAAAGTTTAATATAATACCTCTGTGAAGTGATGCAGAACTTTGAACATTAATCATATGATAGCGAGTGTAGAGCCGTTAGTCTAGTGTAATTTGCACAAAATCGTATGATGATGCATGACGTTGTCCAACTTGTCAAAACGTTTCTTTCCACGTGAGGGAAAACATGCTTCTTGGCTTACTCGTGGATGTGATATTTATATCATTGTAAAATAATATCCTACTATGGCCGTCGACCCGTCACCTTCTGTTGAATACAATTATACAAGAACGCGCAGTTTAATGATCAAATTACTACACAAATAATTTCGACCAGCACTATTTACGCACACTTTGGCACCAAATCACCACACAAATAAAATGTAGCTACGCCAACTTTTACTTACTTTATTTACATGTGCTTTCACTCGGTGTTTACGGTCTTCATCATATATGCGGTTTCGTCAATCAACTTTCCATCTTGTGGTCTATAATCTTATTATCGAATTCTTCTTTCATTAGCTGAGTGAGCAATCATTTATTGTTACCTTGTTTAAAGGTGCCGTCCAGTCGGTTTTGCGCATGGCCACGTTTCTGTTTACATCGTTTGTTTACATTGCATTATATAAACATTGAACATGATAGAAGTATTGGGGATTTTTTTCACACGCTTGAGCTTTTCCGCCTAAAAAGCGTGTTATATTAATAAGCTGTTTGGTTCCTAAATGTGGATAATATATCAAACTACCACTCGTGCCTTCGCCACATTTAACGAATACTCGCAAATCTATTCCGTTAAAGTTTGTTGACATGTGGGGTCCCCAACTTTTGAAATATCATAGGCATGCGCTGAACGGACTGGACTGCACCTTTAATTAAAACGAAACGAAAACAAGCAAACGTTGATTCACGCGTATATAATTCTGCTAAGAAACACGTCTTCACATGTCACAAATAACTTATCCAGAGACATGCAGAGGTCCCGCTTTAAACCAACCATTCATTTTCTATAGCATTTCGATGTCCTTTTAGAGTAAAGATCAGTCGCGTCAGCCGTCCGCGACTATTCAACAAAAGCCACAGGCAGACCAACTACGCCTGTGGTGTTTTTCTTCTCTTTCGATGAAAAATGAGACCGCGGCGCTTATGTAAATTGCAGCGCCGTAATTTGAAACTTGAAACAGCTGCCACTTGCTTCCACCTGAATACCAAATATCAGAACTTCCATGATATAAGAATAAAACAGAGAAACACACCACAGGCGTCAGAGTTGGGCTCCTTGTGGGCAATATGGCGCTACTAAATCCTGTACACGGATAATATTTTTGCTGATATAAAAGTGTCTTATTACATCTGTTGCCATGATATTGAGCGCCACCAGTTCGGTGAAACATTCTGCTTCGTTCACTGTCATGCTCGAGACTATTTCGTCTGTTGGGGCCGATACTTTCAATAGACTCACTCAGACCAGATTCAGACGCCGTACTTTTCATGAGCCGAACCTAATGTAAATATTTGCCCCCCAATTTTTTTTTCTGCCCCCCCCCCATAAAAATACGTCAATTACAGTTTTATAACACTGTTGCGTGATAAGGTTTTGCCCCCCCCCCCCTTGCGCCTCGATTGCCCCCACCCCCCACCCCCCCCAAAGTGCGAGGCCTGGTGCAGGAGAAGTACAGCGTGTGAACTGGGCCTTACTTCAAACATTTAACCGGTGAGTGAGTGAGTGAGTGACACAATCGCCCCACTCCAATAATTCGTTGCTATGCTTCGTGTATCTACGCGTTAAATAAAAGTGGGTACTTCAAATCCTGAACATAGCCTTCTCGTCGTAAAAGTTGGAAATGGCAAACTTATTAAAGCCATGTACTTCTAGTTTGTGGTCTTCACAATTCACATCTCGTTCTTTCTGGCACTTTTATCGACCACAACATGTTAAACAAGTGCCTCAAGATAACTTTATTTTAACAACATTAATATAATTTACATATAATAAGCATATATTTGAACAATACAACCTCAAACAATAAATAGAATGCTCTTTCACAGAAGGCAACTCATTTTACCACAATAACATTTCTTGAAAATGACTAAACCCAACAAGAAAGTCAACGTACTTTGTTTACTAAATACTCACGTACTTGCTGAGTATTACGAGTCGACGTCGCCGGTAGGTACATGTATGTCGTAAAACGATAGGAACCGTTGTCGGGGATATTTTCAGCATAATTAGGCTTACGTAATGTTACGCAATGTTTATGTAAGATCGGAACATGATCGGAGAGCGCTCGGGCGGAGATGGGGACTGGGAAAAAAGGGACAGAAACAGTGAACACATGTGAGGGTTTGCGAGCTATATTATTGTAAATTTCTGGTTTGAATTAAAGTGATACGAGATCAAAACATTCGCGACAAAGTGGCGATCCTGCAAGGACGGTGTTACATGGAAAAGTGCGAGAAAAAAAACGACAATTTAAACAGTTTGTGAGAGAATTTGTGAGTACAAAAGTTGACCAAAATATCCAAGATGGCCGACGTCGAGAAAAAGATCGAAGGTAAGCTTCGTTTGTTAGAATTTAACGTGGATCAAACACCTAAAATCATTGATTCAGCTGACCTTAAAGCTATTGAGAGACATGTGAGCGTTTTAGAATCAATTATTGAGAAAATTCATGAGCTGAAATTACAATATCAAGAGATTAAAATTGAGAACGGTGAGGAGGCTAGTGAAGTTAGAGTTTGGACTGAAGCTGTAGAAACAAAGCTTGGGAAATTTGAACACATAGCTAAAGATGTAAAACATGTAGCAAGTGAAATAAAGTACAATGAGAAAGAGCAACTTGCAGAACAGAAACGCAAGCAAGTTTTAGAGAATGAAATTCAGTTAGAAAAAGCAAAGCTTGAAGTAAGATCAAAATTTGAAGCAAGCCCAAAGTCCCCAAGTGTTGGAGCTAAGTTACCGAAGCTTGTCATTAGCAAATTTCAAGGCACATATTTAGATTGGGTGCGATTTTGGAATCAATTTGACACTGAAATAGATAAGACTACTATAACACAGGTAGCCAAATTTTCCTACTTGAGAGAATTACTCATACCCAGTGCCCGGGTGTTGATTGAAGGTCTACCATTCTCATCTGAAGGTTATGAGAGAGCGAAAACAATCCTAAAGACCAAATATGGTCAAACAAGCGAAGTGGTAAATGCACACACACAGTGTATTATTGGGTTACCCAAAGTAGAGGAAGCAGACCCTGCCAAAGTGTATAAATTTTATGAGACACTTGCTAGTCATGTGCAAACACTGGAAACATTGGGAAAACTCAAAGAGATTGGGGGATTTGTACGTGCAACTCTAGACAAATTACCTGCAATAAGACCTGATCTAGTTCGTCTTGATGACGAATGGCAACAATGGGGATTCCCACAACTGGTAGAATCTCTAAGGAAGTGGTGTGATCGCAATCCGGCGCAGACAAGTGAGCGTAGTAGTCGAGGTGATGGTCATAGCAGTCGGGGTGATGGTCATAATCGTGGACATGGTCATTCCTACCAAGCTTCTCTTCACCAAGCTCGAGTTTGTGTTTATTGTGATGCTCCAGATCACAAAGCGATGGAGTGTAAGAAAGTTCCTGATGTGAGAGAGCGAAGAAAAATCCTGAGTGAAAAGCGACTCTGCTTTAACTGCACTGGCTCGAGGCACCAAGCAAAGGACTGCAAGAGCAAATACAACTGTCAAAAGTGTGGTGGTCAACATCATACTTCCATTTGTGTCCAGAAACCTGGGAAAGAGCAAATGCTGGTGGCAACAGGCGAATCTACTGTTATCTATCCTATAGTAGTGATCTCTGTAGATGGGATCAAATGTAGAGCACTCCTGGACTCGGGTTCAGGCAGTTCGTATGCCTCATCATCATTAATCAAGAATCTGAACAAGAAACCAACCCGTACCGAACACAAGCACATTGAGATGATGGTCTGTTCGACAACCCAAAAGGTCCACAGTTATAAGGTGAACATATCGAGTGTGGATGAGAATTTTGAAATGTCAACAATGCTCAACAAAGTGGATAAAAGTGTGCTACTTACAATCCCAAACCCTGGTTATGAAGAGCTGTTGAAGAGATACAATCATTTGGAACAAGTGGTCATAAATGACAATGACACTAAGCAAGAACTGCCAATTCATGTCATATTGGGAGCAAGTGATTATTCGAGAGTCAAAACCGAAACGAAGCCAAAGATTGGCCAATCACTTGAGCCAATAGCCGAGTTTACAAGACTTGGTTGGACGGTGATGTCTGCAGGAACTGAGACTAGTTCATCCAACACCTATATGACTAGAACATCCGGTGCAGAATACCAAGAGCTATGCAGTCTAGATGTATTGGGCCTCAAAGACCGACCAGAGGGTGATCAGCAAGTCGTGTACGAGGAGTTTGCAGAACAACTAAGTCGTAACGAGGACGGACGGTATGAAACAAATTTGTTATGGAAACCCGGACATGGTACCTTACCAACAAATGAACGTGGAAGTATAAAGCGATTGGATAGTCTGGTGAAGAAACTAGTAAGAGAACCAGAACAGTTCGAGAAGTATGATAACATTATCCAAGAACAGTTAAACGAAGGTATTGTAGAGAGAGCTGTTGAGGAGCCACAAGGTAGAGAATATTATATTCCTCATAAATCTGTGATTAAGGAAACTGCCGAAACTACCAAAATGAGAATCGTCTTTGATGCGTCAGCAAAAGAAAGTGACGAAAGTCCCTCCCTAAATGATTGCCTTGAAACAGGTCCACCTCTTCAGAATCTCCTGTGGAATGTTCTTGTCCGAAACCGGTTGAAGCCGATCGCTTTAGCAGCAGACCTGAAGAAAGCTTTCTTGCAGGTGCTCATTCGGGCTGAGGACAGAGATGTACTAAGGTTCCACTGGATCCGGAACAAAGACCCCAGGGATATCGAAGTTCTACGATTCACACGAGCACTGTTTGGTTTAGTCCAATCCCCTTTCCTTCTGGCTGCAACACTGAAGCAACATTTGAAGGCGCTGAGAGAGAGATATCCGCAAGAGATTGATGAATTTGAGAAATGTCTGTACGTAGACGACATCATCAGTGGTGGATGCACATCTGACGAAGTCCTGAACTTAAAGCAAACAGCTATATCGGTGTTTGAAGAAGCTAAGTTTGAGCTTCATAAGTGGCACTCCAATGAGCCACAACTGGAGAGCGCAGAGAATGAGAAAGATCCTGCTGGTGACAATCTACCAAGCTATGCCAAACAGCAGTTGGGAGTTAGCAGTGGTGAAACAAAGTTGCTAGGACTCTCGTGGAACAAAACCGATGACACCCTTGCTGTTGCGTTTCCGAAGAAACCAGTTGAGAGAACGAAGAGAGAGATTCTACGATTCCTTGCATCAGTTTATGACCCACTTGGAATTGTATCGCCGGTGACCCTACTCGGCAAATTCATCTTTCGCGAAGTTTGTGATCAAAATCTTCCGTGGGATGAGAAGATATCAGATAACCTCGGGCAACGATGGGCTAAAGTTCCTGAAATACCTTCCCGAGAAGGTCCAGTTTGCAAGAAGTATCCCGAGATACCGAGAGCCGTTGAATGAAGTGGAGTTACACACGTTTGGAGACGCAAGTGGTTCTGGAGTTTCCGCCGTAGTGTACGTGGTCGTTAAACAACCTTCGGGAGAAAGTACGGGGTTGATAGCATCGAAATCGCGATTGGCCAAGAAGAATCTCACGATCCCAAGGCTGGAGCTCGTGTCGGCACATATGGCAGCAAACTTAGCTGCCAATGTACGAATTGCACTCGAAGGTTACCCAGTGAGCGCGATTTACGGATGGTTAGATAGCCTAGTCGCCCTCCATTGGATCAGAGGAGGAGGAACATATAAACAATTTGTATTCAATCGAGTGAGAAAGATCAACGAGAAAGATTTCATTACGTGGCGACATGTTGGTACCGACCTTAACCCCGCAGACCGAGGCAGCAGAGGATGCGAAGTAAATCGTTTGACTGATGAGTGGCTCAACGGACCAGATTGGCTGACAGATCCAGACAAGTGGCCGGCTTCGGTGATGACGGAGCCCAACAAAGACTCGGAAGCAGAAGCCAAGAAGATACGAGAAACCCTTGCGACGGCAGTGGAGATGGAAGATAGTTTTGACGCACTCTTGGTGAAACATCCTTACTGGAAGACAATCCGTGTCAACTCCTGGATAGCAAGATTCGTCCGTAACTGCAAGACTCCAAAACATTTGCGAACCTACGGACCCCTGACCACCGCAGAAACCGAGCAACAAGTGAAGTGGTGGATACGAAGAGTGCAAGAGAGAAATAGTAAAACGGAGAAGTTTCGCGAAGATCAGCTAACCCTAAACCTACAACGAAATAGCGAAGGTATCTACGAGTGTAGAGGTCGGATCCAAGGAAGTTATCCCGTGTATCTACCGCCTAAAGTCACCCTTTCCGAGAAGATCGTGCAAGATGCCCACGAGTTGACTCTCCACGGGGGAGTTGGCCTTACGATGGCTCTCGTTCGCCGTGATTACTGGATACCACGCCTGCGCCAGCTTGTGAGAAGTGTCTACACTCACTGTTATGGTTGCAAGAAATTTCACACGACGGCATTTCACAAACCTCCCCCGGGAAACCTACCTGTCGAGCGTACCGAAGGTTCGTCGCCGTTCCAAGTAGTCGGCGTAGACTACGCAGGCCCGATGGCCTACAAAGTATCCAAGAAGAAAGAGGGCAAAGCATACATTTTGCTTTGTGCATGCAGTCTATCGAGGGCAATCCACCTAGAGCTGCTGACAGACCAAACAACCGAGGGATTCATCCGTTGTCTAAAACGAATCATCGCCAGAAGGGGGAGACCTTCTACCATCTACTCAGATAACGGGAAAAGTTTCGTAGCCGCGGCGAAATGGTTGAAAGTGATAATGAAAGAAGAGAAGTTACAAGATTATCTGGCCCACCACAATATCGAATGGAAGTTCAATTTGGCGAAAGCACCCTGGTGGGGTGGACAATTTGAACGGTTAATCGGAGTAATGAAACAAGCGCTTTACAAGTCGATCGGTCGAGCCGTTCTGTATCTTAATGAATTGGAAGAAGTTTTACTCGATGTGGAGATAGCTGTTAACAATCGTCCGCTGTCGTATGTCGAAGACGATGTTCAACTCCCGATTTTGACACCGAATCTGATGATGTACGGGCAGTCAAACATTTTACCAGAAACGGACGTAGATTCCATCGAAGAAACCGAACTGCGAAAGAGGGCGAGACACTTACGTCGTTGTAAGGACGTTTTGTGGTCGCGTTGGACCAGTGAGTACGTGAGAGGTCTGAGGGAAAGACATAACCTGAAACACAAGAGCAAGAGTTTGTCGTTGAAAGTTGGTGACGTGGTTCTCATGCAAAGCGAGTTGCGAAATCGAGGTAAATGGAATATCGGAATCGTCGTGAAGCTCATAAAAGGAAGAGACGGGGAGATTCGGGGAGCGAGATTGAGAGCGGGAAAATCGTATATGGAACGGGCAGTTCAACTATTATGTCCAATGGAGCTGAGCTGTGATATCGAGAAGAACCAAGGACAATCGAAAGGTTTAGATCCTGAATCGAAGGAATTCACACCCAAACGAGCCGCGGCGGTGATTGCGAAGGAACGTATTCGAGATGTGTTAGCTGGAGAAGCTGCTGATGCGTGAACGGAGAACATTGGAACAATCTGAACTTGAACACTGTATCCTTGAACTGTAGTGTAGGACAATTGCCTTTCAATTTTAAGGGTTTTATTTGCTTCAATACGGTAAATCAAATAGGGGGAGAGTGTCGGGGATATTTTCAGCATAATTAGGCTTACGTAATGTTACGCAATGTTTATGTAAGATCGGAACATGATCGGAGAGCGCTCGGGCGGAGATGGGGACTGGGAAAAAAGGGACAGAGACAGTGAACACATGTGAGGGTTTGCGAGCTATATTATTGTAAATTTCTGGTTTGAATTAAAGTGATACGAGATCAAAACATTCGCGACACCGTCGCTGCGATGCAGAAATTAATTTGGGGAGTTGAGCGCGAGCAACGCCCTGATGGATAAGTTCTATCGTCCTAGTTTCTCGAAACTCTAATATGTTAAAAGTGGTAGATAACTCTTCCACGGACGTTGATGGAGGCCGAGTCAGCGTGTATCAGCGGTTTCACATAAAAACGTTCATCAGATACTCCACCACGACAGCTCGTTCCTCACGTTGTAAGCCACAAATTACTGGACTTGTTACTGTAAGGCATTGTAAGCAGTAAATTATTGGATTGTAACCGACCCCAAAACAAGAAAGATCCTAACCCTAACCCCCCTCCTATTTACCAAGGACTCCAATTATGGGAAAAGAGGGTTGGGGATCAGTTGGGTCGTGTCTTTAAATTCGTTTGGATTAGAAAACTCGTTAGGCGGGGGTTTAGGGTTAGGATCTTTGTTGTTTTGGGGTCGGTTACAATACAATAATTTACTGCTTACAATGCCTTAACAAGTTCAGTAATTTGTGGCTTAGAACGTGAGGGACGGTTGGGTTATCATATGTACGTCTAGACATCATCAACGATCCTTTATAGTTCCAGTTATCATACTAAATTTGTAGTTATACGCCAATATATATATATTTTAAATCTATTCCATTTTGGCAAGAAATATTCTCCTCCTGGAGTATCTGATTTTGTTTTCAAGAACTTTTTATGCGAAACCGCTGATACATCACTGACTGGGCCTCCCTCAACGTCCGTGGAAGAGTTATACCCGTTCCTGAGGTATTGCAATGGGGGCTGTTGAACGTATGGAGCCAGTTCAAAAAATAGATACGCAATGCGTACATGCGTCCTCTGATAGTTCATAGTTAGTACAGGGGGATGGTTTGGAAGATCAATTGTTTACATTGTTTCGTTTGTCCTTTCGGAAGACTGAATCGAAATTTTGCCACTTCCCGCTCATATCATAAGTCTGCTACGGCCTCTTAGCTTTTGTCTCGTACAGTATATTGGTCGCGTTGTTTCATGCTTTCATTTATCCCGTTCTCGCATTTCCAAGCCGGATATGACGCATGACGCCAGACAACAGCGAAGCGGTTAAATGTTGGTCCAAAGCGGAGTCAAATCCAAAGCGGAGTCAAATATATAGTCTTTCATTTATCGCGAGACATGCAACATTTAGGGCATATCGTTTTCCAGGTGTAAACACTGTCAGGATAGAAGACACTAAGTAGAGCAGTAGAGTAGTGTTTAGAGGGTACTGTCCCCAAAAAGTAAATTACTTTTAAATAAAAGGCCTTCAAGTATAATGTTTAGAAATGTTAATGTAAACACAAGAGCAGATATCGTAAAACTATTAACATTTCTAAACATTATGCTTAAAGGCCTTTTATTTAAAAGTAATTTATTTTTTGGGTATAGTTCTCCTTTAAATTACAGTGATTTAAACAGATTCGCAAGTACAAGAACTTGCAGGCGAAAATATTTAAATATTGGGAAGAATTCGCTGCTGGTAAAATGAGCAGTAGGTATCTTTTGCGTGTTTGCTCCCATTTGAATGGCCCTTATATACAGGGTACGTGTATCAAAAAAGCGCAACCTCGGAATTTCCCAAGAAATCCACTGTGTTTCTTGTTAAATTTAATCAGCGGGCGTCTTGTTAAATTTGTGATCGATAGAAATTAGTGCGGAAATTTGTTCTCTCTCGACGGTGGACTTGATCTGGTTATCGTGCCTGTCGGCGCGAGCGGTTGACGGCGTGTTGCGGAACGGGAGATTTTGGAGCCCTGGCAGCGCGTTAGCATGGCAGACGTGCTGAAAGTTGCACATGGCGAACTTTGCACTCCTTATTTGCGTAATAGCAAATGAGCTATTTCTTTTGTTATGGCCGCAAGAATTATGGGTAAAAGCGGACAAACATCGGTACTGACGTCATCTCGACGGAGCGCTATTGGGTTCTTTGCACCCATCATCGATTGCGTAATTGGGGTCTTTTTGCACCTTAGTATCATTATTGCGTAATTGGGTTCTTTGCACCCCTTATTGATTGCGTTATTGGGTTCTTTTTACCCATCATTGATTGCGTAATTGGGTTCTTTGAGCCCATCATTGATTGCATAATTGGGTTCTTTGCACCCATCATTGATTGCGTAATTTGGTTCTTTGCACCTATCATTGATTGCGTAATTGGGTTCTTTGCGCCTACAATTAACCTCTATTATACCTTACAGCAAAGATAATTTATCTGTCTACAATATACGTAAACTTTATTGTGCTACCTTACTTACGTTTTCTAAAAAAAGCGCAATATCTAACATGCCTTGATATTCGCGATATGTCATATTCGTGTATGTTTAGTTATCATGATCAAGCGCGGGTTTCCACGGAGCGCTTCGAAAACATTCGTTATTACATCAGAAATTTAAATTTTAAAAGTACTTCTACATGCTCATGATAGAATGTAATACTTTCCAAAAAGATTCAGCGGACTCAAAGCTTCCTACCAATACATATTTGATATTTGATGTATAAAGCTACACGGTTCAACATAGTTCGCAGTTCGACATTGTTTACATTTGCATATCCAAATGCTATTATTGCTACAATATATTACCTTTTACTTAAATATAAACATAGCTACATTCTTTCAAATTACGGTATTTGCATACGTTGTGCTGCGTACTTTTACACTGACACAAGCCCAAGTTACCATAAATGTTATACTATGATGCACAGTAATAGCAAGAACTTCCAAGCTGTCAATCTAAAGATCGCATAAAATGGCGAAAAAAGACGACGCGGCGCGCACTACGAGCAAAGGAATCTGCGAACGAACAAAAATTGGAGCGGTTGATATAAAAATATCTAGCAGCACATTACTCAATTCTTAATAAATAACGAGCTGTAATTAGCTATTTTGGTCATAGGTCCTGCTGCGCGCAGGGCGAAGGTAATTCAATTCATGAAATGATGACAGTATTTCGCGTTAATTCGTAATGCAATTAGGCTGATTTGTTTCCGGAGAAACAACTATTCAACCCGTCAAGAGTGCATTCTTTCGACGGTGGTTGGAAAACCCGGAATCCGGAATGGAATCCGCAATCCGGAATGGAATCTGGAATCTGTAGGAATCGTCATAATTAACATAAAAACGGTTTTCATACAATTAGTAATATAATAATCAACTATTAATTATTAACTATTAAAATAATAATAATAACTAACCAATATGTCAACATAAATAGTATAACATCTTTAATATTTTGGCTTGCAAGAAGTTTGTTTTGTACGAATTTTTTTATGATTACTAGATTTCGGCTTCATTATTAGCATTATTATTTTTGGGGTTCCGCAAAATTGCGCAATAATATTTCCCGTCTGGCTTTTGTGAACCGTGCCAATAGTGCTTCTTTTCGACAGCTTTGTTTTTGGTCGAGTTGTTCTCTGACTAGTGACTCTACAATGTGGCTGACAACTGTGTTGATTGTGAGTACTGTACACCAGGGCCTTTTTTAAGGATTTTCCCGTGGGGGGGCATTTTCCTAAAAGGGACCTTCGTAGCCAAAATATAGGTTTACTGTTTCCGAGGCAGGCTTTTTCGTATATATTACATATATATATATATATTTGTCTGCCATTTTATTTAAAAATATTTTTTCTACAGTTCATGATCAGTGGCGGATCCAGGGTTGTTCGAAAGGGGTAACGGTAATCTAGCAGGGGGGTCTGGAACATTTTTAATTTTGCAAAGCCCAGAAGTGCTTTTACGGCGATTTCTGATAAGCGAAATTTCTGATTTGCGAAATTAAGGCACCACACCACGCCCTTGCTAAAAATGCACGATTACATAGGGCATCAAGATTATGAAACACTTTAATATATAAACTCAGAAGTAGTACGTACGGAACCAATATAAACACTTTAGCCTTTAGGCATCTTCATAAGCTACCAAAACATTGTGCTTATAATCGGTCATATAATATTGCGTTTATCATATTATGGTAAAAAAACAGAAAACACTTGTTTGCGGGATTTTAAATGGGGGACGCGCGCCACGTAGGTCAACATAATAATTTCAGGAAGTCTATAAGTTGTTAATTAAGGGCTAAAACTTACTTTCCATTTGTTTAATTTTTATTCCTTGCTTATTGGTTGATTAAATTTAACAAAAAAGGGACTTTTCCTGGGTGGGCAAAAATTGATTAGTGGGGGGGCACAAGGGGGGACTGGGGGGGCAAATGCCCCCCCAGCTTAATGCTATAAACAACTTACACGCTGATCGCGGTTGACCTGGTTGGTCCGCGATAACTAGGAATATATAGTTAACACTAAAAGTGGCCCCGCTAATCTCGTTTGCTTATGACCTGTGGAGACTGAGAGTGTAAGGCTGAAAGCTACAGTGAAAGCTTTTAGCCAAGACCTCTGAATTATATGCTTTGAAAACATTTGAATTTCTTTGATTTAACATGATATTGTAATACATCTTCATATTTCGGCTCGCTCGTTGTTTGTAATATCCTCATCGTGTTTAATTTATATATCATATTACCAAATCTATTATACCCATGGACTAAATTCAAAATATTTGCCATTAAGATGCCTTGCCATCCGATTTTTTATCGGATAGATAAAATCTGATCGTGTGAATTATGGTGCGGTCAAGTACCGGGTGCGGTTTGTCACTCAGAGCATACTCAGAGTAGCAATTAATGTCATTATTATTCACCTGAGTTCGTTGTCTCACAATCCAGAATTACGTTTTTGACCTGGCTGATATGCTTTTACGACACTCTCCGTGATAGTATTAAGCTAGGCAATGTTTCTTTACCCGTCTATAAGGCTGACCTTTAACTTTTGGTAGTGGCGTCTCATGCAGGCAATGTCCGTAAACACCATAGATCGATTCAGACAAGTTGTCGGGTTGACTTTTCAAGACTTAATTATTCAAAAGCGCCTCACGTATTATACTATATCGACTATTGGGGAAGTATTGCATTGCATTGTTTCGATATTTTTGTTGATGTCAAATCATAGCGGTAATTAGGCCTCCTCCGCAGGCGTTTTTTGGGCGAGGGCGGGAGGGGCGCGGGCGGAAAAAATTGCGGGCGCGCATGAAATTCACTCATAATATTAAACGCACGCAAGATATTGCTTTAAGCGAGATAGCTCGCGCGGCTTGCCTAACGCCCTTTTATCATTTTCTGCGGTTTGCAAAACATGCATAGTGAGATTTACAATGACGCGTTGACTCATCCAGTGATTTTGATAGAATTATAATTTCTTGTAGCAAAGAGACAAGGATCTTATTGAAAATACGCTTTGATTATTGTGCGATAGTCAATGCCAAAATTAAAAAAATAATTATAATAAAAAGATTTGTACAAAACAAACTTCTTGCAAGCCAAAACAGTATTAAAGATGTTATACAATTTATGTTGACATATTGGTTAGTTATTATTATTTTAATAGTTAATAATTAATAGTTGATTACTAGATATTACTAATTAATAGATATTACTAATTTTATGAAAACCGTTTTTATGTTAATTATGACGATTCCTACAGTTCTGGATTCCATTCCGGATTCCGGATTCCATTCCGGATTCCGGGTTTTCCAACCTACCTTCTTTCGTAGGCTTCTTTTGTAGGCTTAAGCCTACAACGTATCGGCTGAAAACATATGGATCTAGAGCGTTTAGTGTTTGTGCACCGACTCTTTGGAACGCACTTCCTAATATTTTTAAACGCAAATTGAAGACACATCTTTTTAAGATAGCATTTGATTAATTAGTTTATCATTTATTTTAAGTAATTATTTCTAGTGTAGGTAACATTCTATTTTATAAACATTTGAAATTAAGATATAGAAAGAACGTGCGAAGTGGTTAATTTAGATATATATATATATTAGAATGTATTGTAAAGCGCATTTGGACTTGTAGGAAAATGCGCTATATAAATTTTATATATTATTATTATTATTATTATTATTTCGACCGTGCGGTTCGTCATGTTACACTGACACACACTTTGATCAAACTATACTTTTATAGTGACAGTGTAAACCAGGGTTTAAGGCTGGTTTATACTATTCGATCAAAGTATAGTTTGATCAAAGTGTTTGATAGTGTAAACATATTTCAAAGACTGTGCGTTTCCTTTGAAGTTCATTGATCAAATTAGAACATGCTCAATCTACTTTGATCAAAGAAACGTTGACAGTGTCAGGGGCGCAACTAGGGGGGTGGGTTGGGGGGGGGGGGGGGGGGTTGCAACCCCTGCCCTTTTTGTGAGACCTCTAATACTAGCTACAGTAATACTTACTTAGACATTAGATAAACAGATAATTAATCGTCTGTTGTAGTACGCAATGCAATTTTCCGCAAATCTGGCGAAACATCAGAGGCTTCTAGTTCGGCTTCTAATCTTCCACCGGGCGCGGCGAGGCTCTGGGTACGAGTCTTCTTACTGCCCGTGCTCCAGTAGTCCAGTTTCAGCGGTTTTACGCATTTTCTGCGGAGAGCAGAAGTGGCAGAACAACGTTTTGTTCTGACAAATACTAGTCTTAAGGCCCAAGTATGTTCTTAATGTATATAGTCTACATACTCAAACGCACTCTGCCTTATGACACACGTGTCATAACTCATAGAACGTGCTTTATATATTTTGTAAATCATAATTCATGTTAATTTTGGGGTAAATAAAAGTTGTTGTTGCTGCTGTAATGTTGTTGTTGTTGTTGAGTGTTCTTGAAGAAACATAACGAAGATATCTAGTATCCCAAATTGTTTAGAATTGAATTTGAATTTATTGAATTCGTCATACAATCGTTAAATAATAATAAATAAAGGAGTGTAATGACAGGAGGAAGAAACAGGACTTGCGTCCCAATTGAAATCCAACTCCTAGAATACTGAGCGCAAGGCCCAATATTTATCTAAGCCCCCCCCCCGAATATTTTTAGGGTCTGGTTTGTTTTCCCCTTGAATTCTAGTGCCATGTTCGTTCTTACAGACTTTCTCACCTCCCAAACGTGCTCATTTTGGCCACAATCAATGAACCTGACAATTCTGTGAGGAACAGTCTCAGAATGCAGGAAATACCATTCCAGAGACTCTAGTTTTCAAAAATTTTCCGTGGGAGCATGCCCCCGACCCTCCTAGAGGTCGCACTTAACCCACAAAACACAACATTTTCCGCCGCCAATGACTGAGCGACTTTGCCCTTTTTTGCGTTGCGCCCCTGTGTAAACCAGCCCTAACAGACCACCAACCACAGGTGTATGCTTGACAATATTTTGTAGTTGTTTAAAGGGCCTGTTTATATGGAAACAAGTTACTTGGTGTTTATATGGAGTCTAGTTACTTGTTTAGGAAATTTCATCCCAGTCTTGTTATATATTAATTACATATATCAATCGAACCAGTACATCATTGTAACCTTCGCTCTCCATCTGAATGGTAGCTCAATGGAACTAGAGCGTCTCACCAGCAATCAGAAGGTTACAGTTTCGATTCCTGTCTGTGACTCAGAATAATGTTTTTGAGGATATGAGCTTGACGATCGTCTATGTATCATCTGATTATTATTTTCATCATCATCACAATTATTATTATCACATCTCTTTGATGTTATAAAGAAACACTATAATTTTCGATTAAAATATGGGACGTTTTGGGTGTCATGAAAACCAGAACTAGTACAGTCTTTATGTGTTATTTTCCTTTCTACTCTTTTGCATTGCAATTGCATCATATTTCCCTGCGCAGGCTAAAGTAGCCCGAGTTAACGCCTAGCGGGCGTCTTGTTCTTGTTTATGATTGGATGGCGAATGTTCACACGCGTGTACAATTTGATCACATACACCAAGATCACAATCATATCGTGTAGACGGGCCTTTAGACGACGCCGCAACGTCGCAGCGAATTAAATAAGTTAGCTGGAAAATACGGAGTCGGAGTACGGAGTGCCGGAGTGTGGAAAAGACGGTGTGGAATGGAAAACACGGAGTGTGGAAAACACGGAGTGTGGAAAACACGGAGTGTGGAAAACACGGAGTGTGGAAAACACGGAGTGTGGAAAACACGGAGTGTGGAAAACACGGAGTGTGGAAAACACGGAGTGTGGAAAACACGGAGTGTGGAAAACACGGAGTGTGGAAAACACGGAGTGTGGAAAACACGGAGTGTGGAACGTGTGGAAAACACGGAGTGTGGAAAACACGGAGTGTGGAAAACACGGAGTGTGGAAAACACGGAGTGTGGAAAACACGGAGTGTGGAAAACACGGAGTGTGGAAAACACGGAGTGTGGAAAACACGGAGTGTGGAAAACACGGAGTGTGGAAAACACGGAGTGTGGAAAACACGGAGTGTGGAAAACACGGAGTGTGGAAAACACGGAGTGTGGAAAACACGGAGTGTGGAAAACACGGAGTGTGGAAAACACGGAGTGTGGAAAACACGGAGTGTGGAAAACACGGAGTGTGGAAAACACGGAGTGTGGAAAACACGGAGTGTGGAAAACACGGAGTGTGGAAAACACGGAGTGTGGAAAACACGGAGTGTGGAAAACACGGAGTGTGGAAAACACGGAGTGTGGAAAACACGGAGTGTGGAAAACACGGAGTGTGGAAAACACGGAGTGTGGAAAACACGGAGTGTGGAAAACACGGAGTGTGGAAAACACGGAGTGTGGAAAACACGGAGTGTGGAAAACACGGAGTGTGGAAAACACGGAGTGTGGAAAACACGGAGTGTGGAAAACACGGAGTCTGACGTTTGTTGTCAGCGTGGAGTATGGAAAATAAGGAGTCAGCTGTGTAAGAGCTTCTTCCGCACGTGTAATTAAATACCGTTCCTATGCCGTTCGGTAAGCGTTCGAACGGTTTGATAAACCGTTTCAAATTATAATAACAAACCTTTCGAATGGCTATTAAACTGGACCTGTCGAACTGATTCAAAGCGTTTAAATGCCTGGTCCAAAGAGTTTAAACACTTTGTTTTTAACGTTCTAAATAATCGAACACTACTCACTGACAGTCTGGACGCAGACCGTTTGGAACGCTTGCAACTTTTAATAAATGAGTTTCAAACGCTATTGCATAATAATATGCGTTGTTCTCTATTCTTTTGAGCCTTCATTTTGGTAAATTCTTTTGATCATACATACATTGTTATTGAATGAATCGAGAGAAAAATGGTTCCTTTTCAATGCATGTGAAACGTGCGACTACAGTTTGACACATTTGATTGATATGTTTACATTTAGCACGGTCAAAAACAAAGGGATTTTAAAGCCGTTTTTAAGCCGTTAGTGCAAATATTATCGATCATACACGGAGTCTGACGTTGTTGTTGTCAACAAGGACGGCTTATTGCAGCACAGGCTTCCCAAGCTTGCGACACATTTATTATTATTGACTCTTTATTTACGATCTATTTTAATGGACTTGCAACGGGAATTCATTCGATTTCGTTAAATCTCTGTAATTTAGTGTGAAATCTAGCGCAGTTGAGGCATTTACGGCGAGCGGTTGCGGCACTTTTATTATTATGATATATGAGTACTTTATGTACGATCTATTTTAATGGACTTGCAACGGGAATCATTCGATTTCGTTAAAATGCTAGAATATTGGCATAAATTAAGAAATAAAGTTCACTTTATTTCTTATGAAGTCGTAGTTGTCGTTTCTGTGTAATTTGGTGTGAAATCTGGCGCAATTGAGGCATTGACAGCGAGTTCGGTATCTGGCCGGAGACTGCCGCTCACGAAGCCAACGTATCGACTCCACAAATCGTTTTCTAGGAGCCGCTTTACGCGCCCAATCGCGAAGAAAACAACAAATAAATAAAGTACAGTAAATTTCCCATCAGATACTTCGTCCTCAGCAATCGATACACAGATTTAGTAAGATAAAATTCCAATATAATTCAGTTGTTTGACGATCTGCCATCCGTGACCACAGGTCGTTAAACTCTCATTGGTCAATTCGGACTGCAGTTCCTGTGGTCACTGATGGCAGATCGTCAAACAACTGAATTATATTGGAATTTTATCTTACTAAATATGTGTATCGATTGCTGAGGACGAAGTATCTGATGGGAAATTTACTGTACTTTATTTATTTGTTGTTTTCTTCGCGATTGGGCGCGTAAAGCGGCTCCTAGAAAACGATTTGTGGAGTCGATACGTTGGGCTTCGTGAGCGGCAGTCTCCTGCCTTCCCTATTTTATAGTGAGGAACAACATGGCCAGATACCGAACTCGCTGTCAATGCCTCAATTGCGCCAGATTTCACACCAAATTACACAGAAACGACAACTACGACTTCATAAGAAATAAAGTGAACTTTATTTCTTAATTTATGGCAATATTCTAGCATTTTAACGAAATCGAATGATTCCCGTTGCAAGTCCATTAAAATAGATCGTACATAAAGTACTCAAATATCATAATAATAAAAGTGCCGCAACCGCTCGCCGTAAATGCCTCAACTGCGCTAGATTTCACACTAAATTACAGAGATTTAACGAAATCGAATGAATTCCCGTTGCAAGTCCATTAAAATAGATCGTAAATAAAGAGTCAATGATAATAAATGTGTCGCAAGCTAAACGCGCTAAATGTAAACATATCAATCATATGTGTCAAATTGTAGTCGCACGTTTCACATTGAAAAGGAACCGTTTTTCTCTCGATTCATTCAATAACAATGTATGTCTGACCAAAAGAATTTACCAAAACGAAGAGCTCAAAAGAATAAAGCATATTATACAATAGCGTTTGAAACTCATTTATTAAAAGTACTGGAAACCAGTCTCCGGCTTGGAGGCTTGTCGGGCAGGTAATACGAACAGGAAAAATAGCCAAAATATGTCCTTTTAAACAATAAATCTACGTAGGAATATTAAAAAACGGACATAAAACGTTTAAATAATAAAAACACATTTGGCGCCCCATTCGTGGGAAAGTCATCAACCAAACGAGATCGTGGGAAAGTCATTCTTAGAACAGGGGGGAGTTGGTTCGAATAATAACTTTTTCTCATGATATTCCTCATAAATTTTTTTTGAAATAATAAAATTCGAAATAATTCTAAATATAAAATTGAGTAAAAAAAAATTAAACGTTTTTGCTGTTATTTACAGCATAACGCAAAGGTTTTGAATAATATTTATTGTTTAATATAAGATTCGAATGTTTTTTCCTAGGTAGATTTATTATTAAAAAGGACAGTTTTCCTGTTCGTAACCTGCCACCTCCCGCTTACCCGCTACCCACCACCTGCGACCCGCGTTTTAGCCCCGCCGTGTACAAGCAAGCTCTCTGTTTTGAAATGAGGGACTTCTCGAAATCTTGACTCTTATCTATTTAGGCAACTATCTTGTCGACTAGTCAATAATAATTTTAATGTTCCCAAGCGGACAAATGATAAGACAAATAGACGAAGTTGGTCTATCGTTATTCGTGTTATGAATGGATAGCGTTAATTGCGCGATCACAAACTTCTCGAATATCAAACCTTTCCCAAATGCGGTAGCCAAAACAGGCTCGGATGTTGAAAACTGCGCGTTTGTTGATATTAGCCAGTGCAAGGTCAAAGGTCGTTGCTGGGCGACCTTGGCAGATTTTTGTCACCTCGAGATTACAAAGTCTATTAGCGAAGCGAGTTTAAATCGAAAATGGGCTACATGATAGATCAAAGGTTAATGTTCACAGTCGTTTTGAAAATGTTGTAAAAAGCTGGCATCTGTGCCCGACTTGAGTCGACCACCGGAAGTCAATTAGTCAAACACGCTCCACCTGTCAATCTTTTACACAAAATAAATAATATTTTATCAACATAATTTTCTCCCACGGTTTTGCACGGTTAGACTGCACCAGCGCTCGGATTTTCCAGATATTTCACCATAGTTACTCTTGGATACACTTTCAGAAGATACAGCCATACAGGTAAACCCATGCAGACGTCACTAACAGCGATCAGATACAGCAAGTCATCAACATCGCTCTGGTTATTTAAACGTGGAAAGGCATTGTAATTTGTAAGTACTCACAATTTGAAATGTTAAGTTTTCATTAATTCTAAATTCGCGAACAATCGGGTTATCGTTGCAACGGTAGAGACAAAATCTACAAATATGTCATAGTTTTGTGCAGAGCGATTAAAACCGTGAGGTATTCTTTCTCTGCCGTTTATTCTCAAGAGAAAAGTACGCAGTCGAGATCTCCCCTTCCTCGGCACATCGACACGAAGTTCAAACCTGTGCGGCTTGAGCCTCACGAAGTTCGTGAGGTTTTCTTGCAGCGCACCGCATAGTTCTGAAAAAACATTTCAATCTGCGGCATCAAGGAGCTTCGACTTGGATATGGAAAGAGCTCGAGTCTTGTAGAAGGTCTAAGATAGCTCGCGTAGGTAGAACTTTCCCATATCCCACCAATCGAGGGGATTGCAAAAGTCTGCTTCCTGTTCATAAGACCGTAATGCCACTATACTTTCGACAACTAAATTTGGTGCTTGACGCTGATAGGACGCTGGATGCTGAAGATCCAGGTCCGCGTCAAGCACGGCGTTGAAATCCCGGCACAGGAAGGTTGGAATAGCGAAGACCATAAGATCCGGCAGGGAGGCAAAAACTGGTTCTGGTCTGGATTGTGGTTAGGAGCATACAGCGAAACAAACCGAATTGGTTCCTCTCACATACGAACCTCAACTTGGGTAGAACAACCAGCCTTATCACGCCAAACCTTCTCGAGCTCATGTTGCGAGGCTACAATGTTAGCGGTACCTACTCTCTTATTGTATATGGAGGAAGAATCCAGCGCATACTCCCTGAGTTGGCAAACTAACCTCTTATTGTAGAGTGAAAAGACGCGAGTGTTTCCTGTAAACACACAGTTTCGGCGTAGAAACATTTTACCCACTGTGTAAAGTTATACGTTTAAAGGGACACTCCGGCCCAAATACAAATGCAGTTCATATGAAAGATCTTACTGACTTTAGTTTATTATATTATATATAAAGTTTCAGCATTCCTATCAATTTAGTTGAGAAGATATTACTAGTTGAAGTTGAAAATTTGTGGATTTTGACGCCATATTGGTTTTGAATGACGTCATTGAGTGATTCTTTATCGTCAGTGGAGTTGTTTTGATGGGATCACATAGTGATAGTTATTGTGAATGGTCTTTGGACGAAAATTAGTCGAAATAAACTGTTTAGTTCATCATGCAGGAAAGTAGAGGAGCTTCTTAGGCATAATACGAGATCACGTCACTCGTAATATTTGAGAAACAAAATAGCGTCGAAATTGGACAAACTCTCCAACTTCAACTAGCCACATCTTCTTAACTAAATTGATAGGAATGCTGAAACTTTGGAAATAATCTAAAGTCAGTAAAATATTTCATATGAACTACATTTGTATTTGGGCCGGAGTGTCCCTTTAAAACTGTCATTTAGACCCTTAATGTTCAAAGTGATTAACTTGAAAACGAACACTAAAAACTGGCCATGGTGGAGCAGTAAGCGAGTTAGCAGTAGATGCAAGAGTCACAAGCTGCGTTTGCTCAGTGGAAAGCTTATCCGCTGCAGAAAGAGCGGGCTTGGTCTTAATGGGCTTAGAGTGAGGCTTACTAGTGCTGGTATTAAGTCCGACAGTCGTGGCAAGATCAGCAGGCTCTTTGGTAAGGACCTCTGTTAAAATCCGTTGAAGTGGTCACCTCCGTACTTTGCCCGATAGCAGCCGTCTGGGATTGGAGTAAGCCCCTGGGTTGAGTAACGTTTGAATTCGTCACTACGTAAGCGTACTACGAACTGCCACTACTTCGAGTGGGGCACTTTGGCATCATATGCATGACCAGTTTCTCCACACCAGAAACACGATGTAGGCTGGCCTTTACAGCGAAACTTTACAGAGAAAGCCGGCTATCATAGAAATGCAGGAATGGGAGTACGCAAAGGCATCGACACCATTCGTGTGCTTAACTGGATCTGCGCAAAACACTCCTTTCACCGCGGCAATGCGGAGCTAAAGTTTCCCGCAAGCTATGCGACGGCGCGGCATCAATAGATACCTGCGTCAAGAGTTCGTATGCAGGGGACGCGATGATGTGGACTCCCTGAAAGTCCATGCCGTGACTGCCAAAATGGCGACGTAACTGCTGCGTCTTGAACTCGACAACTCTAAACTGAAACAATCGAGACGCACAGATGTTAGCTTCTCAGTGCCCACGATCTTCTTGGGCAAGGTAATAAAATATGTGGTGTTAATTCACTAATCTCAAAAATAGGACTGGACTGTAACATTCAGAACATAGCAGGAATCCAAGAAAAACAATGAGAGGAATACAATAACAAAATCTATGAGCAATGACGACTAAAGAGAACTAATGACGATATTCCAATTTTAATTTAACTCTTTTTTTTTATGTAAATATAGTCATGAAAATTTTGATACCCAACCCTTAAGAGAAGTGATTTTTTTTACCCAACCATTTTCTCTTCGGCCCCACCCCGGCCATAAATAACGACCGGTCTCTATTTATAAATTATATATACATATAAATTATTTAAAAACGATGCGAACTCTTCAGAGTATAAATATATTATTCATATATGTATTTGGCTATATTAAATCCTCTCTAATATTAATTATTATATTATAAATTAAAGGTTGATCCTGTGCTTGGATAAAGAAGAGGCGAGGATAAATCGGTTAGACTATCCGTCATTCCGGGAATTCGTCAATTGTCTGTCCAACCGGTGGGATGACAATGCGATGATGGGTACTGTCGTTTCTTTGGCGACAGACCCACACGCACCCATCGGTTTTTCTTTCGCAAGGAGGAAGGATTACCGCGGAAGGAGGGAGATTCCGGGTATCAGGGAGTTGGATGTGGAGAAGACGGCTATGTATAGCGAGATGGATCAGTGGTGTTTAGAATAACTGATCCGAAAGCCGGCTATCATAGAAATGCAGGAATGGGAGTACATGTACGCAAAGGCATCGACACCATTCGTGTGCTTGACTGGATCTGCGCAAAACGCTCCTTTCACCGCGGCAATACGGGGCTAAAGTTTCCCGCAAGCTAACACATTTGGGAACTGCGACGGCGCGGCATCAATAGATACCTGCGTCAAGAGTTCGTATGCAGGGGACGGGATGATGTGGACTCCCCGAAAGTCCATGCCGTGACTGCCAAAATGGCGACGTAACTGCTGCGTCTCCCGCAAGCTTTGCAGGCCCAAACGATTTAATAAAATCGAGACGCACAGATGTTGGCTTCTCAGTGCCCACGATCTTCTTGGGCAAGGTAATAAAAGATGTGGTGTTAATTCACTAATCTCAAAAATAGGACTGGACTGTAACATTCAGAACAGAGCAGGAATCCAAGAAAAACAATGAGAGGAATACAATAACAAAAGCTATATGTGCAATGATGACTAACGAGAACTAATGATGAGATTCCAATTTTAATTTAACTCTTATTTTTTTATGTAAATATAGTCATGAAAATTTTGCTACCCAACCCTTAAATTAGGTGCCGTCCAGTCCGTTCTGCGCATGTTCACGTTTCTGTTTACATCGTTTGTTTACATTACATTATATAAACATTGAACATGAAGTATTGCGGATTTGTTTCCCACAGCTTTTCCGCCTGAAAAGCGTGTTATAAGAAGCTGTTCTGTTCCTAAATGTGTATAATATATCAAACTACCACTCGCGCCTTTGCCTCCTCTGACGAATACTCGCTTTCGAACTGTCGCAAATCTATTCCGTTGAAGTTTGTTGACATGTGGGGTCCCGCACGTTTGAAATATCACACATGCGCAGAACGGACTGGACGGCACCTTTAAGAGAAGTGATTTTTTTACCCAACCATTTTCTCTTCACCCCGGCCATAAATAATGACCGGTCTCTATTTATAAATTATATATACATATAAATTATTTAAAAACGATGCTAACTCTTCAGAGTATAAATATATTATTCATATATGTATTTGGCTACATTAAATCCTCTCTAATATTAATTATTATATTATAAATTAAAGGTTGATCCTGTGCTTGGATGAAGAAGAGGCGAGGATAAATCGGTTAGACTATCCGTCATATCCGTCAACCGGTGGGATGACAATGCGATGATGGGTACTGTCGTTTCTTTGGCGACAGACCCACACGCACCCATCGGTTTTTCTTTCGCAAGGAGGAAGGATTACCGCGGAAGAAGGAGGGAGATTCCGGGTATCAGGGAGTTGGATTTGGAGAAGACGGCTATGTATAGCGAGATGGATCAGTGGTGATTAGAATACCTGATCCGAAGCCCAAACTTCCGTGGCACTGGCGTCGGATGCATCGCTGTCGGAGCATTGTTAGAGCACTTTGCCAGGTACGAGGTGAACGCGATGATGTGGCTCATCGTAGCTGTACATGGATGTTGGGTTTACAGTCACGAGTCTAGGCTTCGAGACGTATCCCATCATGTCTGTACGGGCCCTGGACATCGGGCAGAGACCACGCGGGAAGATGCAGAACACTCTCGCCCTCCAATACCTGGTGCCTGCGATGCTTCGTGCTGGTGTTGTAGGTGAAGTTGCTGGTGTTCATGGTCGTGATGGCGACGGTTCTTGATGTTGCTGTTCCAGGTGTCGCTGGTGGTGTTGCTGGTGATGTTGTTGGTGCTGTTGCTGATCGTGATGAAGGTGGTGGTGTTGCTCGTGCTGATGTTGGAAGTGTTGTTGTTGGTGTTGCTCGTGATGGTGGTGTTGCTCGTGATGGTGGTGTTGTTGGTGCTGATGTTGCTGGTGGTGATGTTGCTTGTGGTGATGATGATGGTGGTGATGCTGGTGGTGGTGTTGTTGGTGGTGGTGATGATGATGATGGTGGTGGTGGTGCTGATAATGGTGGTGATGGTGGTGGTGATGATGATGAAGGTGGTGCTCGTGGTGGTGCTGCGGGTGTTCGGCCACGTCGACAGGCACGCCATCGCCTGTTTCGGCAGGTCCAAGGAATACCTTTGAATGCTGAACAGCGTCGCAGGCGCGTCGAGCAGTTACAGTTCCGGGGCATGAGGACCCATCTTACGTTGATCTCGAACAACATCGTCCTCATGCCAAGGGTGGTCGGAATTGTGGGGGATCTTTTAGATCACTTAACGAGGATGTTCGGGGTCACCAGCCAGAACATCGCGTCGTTAAGCTACTTGATTCATCTGAATATCGCCAAACAGTGCCATTACATCGCTTCATCGCAGCGCCTGCACGTTTCGCGGTGGCTCACCTAGCTGAGGAAAGAGCACCGTCAAGACGACGCGTGGGTTAGACGGTTGCCGGTCTTTTACCTCAGACGTGTTGCTACTGTGGAATGTGTTTAGGTTGCTATGCTGTTGGAGATTGGGTACACGACAGCTTCCAGTTCACGTGGTTTGAAGGACATCGTCCGAGTTTGCGAAGAGAGCATTGAAGATGAACAGCCGCTGCCAGAGTCCATTCGCCTCGCCCAGTTGGATATGTTCAAGTAAATATTTTCGTCATTTTCACTTTTAGTGCTCAAACAAATAGATTTGTTTTAAGATGGCTCCCTATATTTTTTACATAATGCATAACTATATTGGACTAAATATTCTAAGGATTTATGGTGAAGGTAAATTTAGAGTGTGTAGTTTAATGTAGAATATGTAGTTTAATCGCGTGAAATGCCAAATATTACTTGTGATATACCCAAAACCTTATCCCGGCATTACCACCACTATATCTACATAACTCGTGGCTACTGCCACCGTAGCTCAGTGGTCAGAGCACTGCGGGTTCAATTCCAGCCGGAAGACCTTGAAGTTGCATTTTTCGCAACTGGTCCCGGTTTGGTCTTAAAATATATATATTACTACACTTGAAATTTTCCTTCACCACAAATCCTTAGAACCGAGTGAAATGCCAAATATTACTTGTAATATATTGGACTGAAGTGCTAAAGGAAGCCTAGTTGTTTCCTTATGTTCATGTAAATCGCCATTAATATTAGTGATATTCTCGTAATTACTTTTGTTGTTATTCACGCGCGAAGTCTAAAATATAATTTTTCATATTTTCTTTGACATTTCTCGCGTTTTCTTCCGTGAAATTTCATCAAATTTCAAATTGTTGTGGGAATTGATTCGAGAAACATTTTAGTAAAAAATAAATGTAACCAATTTCCCAATTAACAGTAAATTTCTCGCGTGCAATTACAAACATAGGGAGGAGCCACCATAAATGCCATATAAGGTGTCATCATCAATTTATATTATTTATTTTAAAAGGTAAAAACTTGGCTAACCACCACATTCCCGGAACATCGGGTTGGCGATGGACTCTCCGGCATACGAATAATGCAAATCCAGGGTTGGATGGACGAGGACGATGTCCTAATTACAGAGGAAGATCTTGAGTCCTTGCTCTGGAAACATGTAGAAAACAAGCTGGGCAGTCGCGCAGACATTCCTGGCACCCTCCAGAGATGTACAGTAGGATAGTTGGCTACGACACTCAGGAGGTACGTTAATGTTTGCGATGTTGGGGAAATCGCTGGTTCTTGCTGATATATGGTATTTGCATTTCCAGGTTTGTCAGGATGTCCCCTGCCACCAGCATTTTGCAGAGCAGTCTCCGTGGCGATGTTCAGGTGAATCAAGCCACCCTAACACTCGATGTTTTCGACGTCGACCAATACGGGCGTTTGCTGTCAGACGTCCATGTGCGATCCAGAGGGACGACCGGAAGAGATGTTGGAACGCTGGTCGTTCGCAACTGAGTGCACAGAACGTGGCTGGGCATATCCTTCCAAATTGCGTGGCAGATGCGTTTGATAGAGCGAAGCAAGGCAAAATGGGTGCTTGGGGGCTCGAAACTCCAGAGAGGCCCTTCCAAGGTGTGTTACGTTACTTCGGGGTAAAATTCCTGCAGGGCTTTTTCTCATATTCGTCATTTAGCTCTGCGAACACTTCCCTTGTCTTTAACCACAACTTGTTCTTCGGAAAGTGCAAGATTTTCTTAATAAAATACCATGCGCAGGAATTTCGACCTCGTACTCGGGAACAACCCACAGGAACCTGAAGCAGACTAGTCCCCAGTTCTCTCTTGTCGCGATCCAAAATTCGTCTTGATGTGTAACCTATAACATAAACAATTAAACAGCGTAATTTGATGCAAATATTGATCTGGTTTATCAAGCTAAGTTGCAAGATTGTATAGCTTTACCGTATAAATGGAAACGTTTAGCGAATGATTTTCCCTCAATATTTTTGTTTATGCAAATTGATTCTTACCATTCAACTTAACATGATAAATGTAATTAAAGTTTGCATCAGATTGCGCTGTTTAAATTATATATATTCGCGTGCCTCAAGAACGTTTTAAGTTTTCATCCAATATGGCCGCCAATGAATCACGTTACTTTGTTGTCATGGAAACGAAACCGTAAATTAGTTCCTACCGTATAATAATCACTGAGGTGAATAATTGTTTTAGTGTAATTTCAGGCTTGAACTGAATATTCAATTGAGAAGTTTTAAACAGACTTGACGACTAGTATAATTTGTAAATCTAATTGGACCGATGGCGGATTGAGACAAGAAATAATTGGGATTTCAGTATTTATATAATACAGTGAAATAAAAGTATGAATTCATGTCAACAGTACACTTAATCACTTACAATTTGTCCCAACTATTCTGAGCAATCTTGACATCTTAAAAAACAGAATAATTAACTGTACGTAAAACAACTAGATTTTCTTTTCTCCTTCTGTAATCCTCGTGGTTTTCCCCACAAGTCTGTTCGGGTTAATTATTACTAAATACTTTGTGTAGCATAAACTAAATATAAACGTTAGCCTGCAAGCCAGGCTGTTAGTGTACCAACGTATTACTGTCATGTTTTAGAAACCATACATCAAAATGCCACATTACGACGCGTAATATTTATATAGCTCCATATTATATATAGCTCCATATCTGTGCAGACGGACACACCAGGAACAAAAACATAGAGATTGGAGAAGGCGGCAATTTTGGGAACCGTAATTTGGGTAACAAGTAAGTATCGACTTCTATATATACCAACTTTTACCTCTGTCTTCTGTTTAAACTATATTTGGTTTATTCAAAAGTTATTGCTGCGGAGCCGCAAGACGAGCAGCTCACTAATCTTACAGAGGTCTGGGCCAAGTATTATATGTGGTTCACACACTCGATTTTTTAATTTCGTGGACGATGATTTTCGGTATACGCAATGCTTACCGAATCAGCGGCAGGCATTATGTGCGCTACGCAACACTACGTTGTTGTCTTTCTTCCTGCAGTCTTTTCAAACTTTTGCGAAACACCAAAAGAACGCACTTTTAATAAGTTACCTACTGTATTCTAATATTGATGTTCTGTTTGTGTTCTGTTGTGGCTGGGTTAATAGAAAAGAACTTGAGACAATTTGAACCTTTTATTAAATTAATTAACACTTCCACCGTTACTGTTCGTTTTCAATGAAATATAATAAAAAGTTTATAGTCTACATTTAGGCGAAAAAAATGAAGATTCTGTTTCTGGTTAGCGCGCGCGTCATCTTTGACTGTGCGCGTCAACGTTATTTTTTATAAAAACCGCTGGTCAGTTGCGTGTTTGTGGGCACGGGCACCCTCGCAGACAACAATGGCGACCACTGATGCCTGTTGAAACGTTTCCTGCGAATTGCGACCATTTACTATTTAGCAGTAAAATATAGATCATAAGGCCAAAAAAATAGTATTCTATTTCTGGTCAGTGGGTCGACCCAGAATTGACGCGGCGACGCAACTTTTTTTTATTTTTCAAATTTTTTTTCAAGGAAACGTGCAAACATTGATTTTTATGCTTTTAACAGAACACTTCACTTTTGATAAAAATTTCTAGTACTAAAATTATTATTGTTTTCAATATAGCTTATTATTGTTTTCAATATAGCCAAGTTCAAAAAAAGTCAAAGTTTTTCTGGAAACACGGCACGGTAAATTTCTTCAACCGTTGAATGCAATTCGTATAAGTGTCTCTGGTTAAACCCAACATCGATTGGATAAACGAAGGAGTCGACAGATTCCCACCTGCTACTGTCCACCTTTGCACGGTAAACTGGTTCGCTGTCTGAAGCACTTTCAAATTCCATAAGGAGAACGTCCTTTTCGTCATCCGAAAATTTACTTTCGCCACGAAGATGTTCGCATCTCCAACGCAAGTGCTGGCTCCATCTACCAACGCGCACAAATCACCGATACAAGGACAATTGTCAGCCGATGGTTTTCTTTGGATAGAAGTATCAAAAGAGGCGGCTTCTTCGATACTTCTATTCAACAGCTCTCTGCTCATAGACGTTCGTTCCTGCCTGGAAATGTCACAGTATGTCAAACGTTGGTGTTTCAAAGAATGGCGCATTAACGATGCAAGACTCTCGCGAAGTCTCAGACTTTCAGACTCTGGCATTGAAAGAACGTGTGTTACCAAGGCGTGGCGTAATTGTATTGTTCCAGCGTGGATACGAACTTCTTTTTCGAAGATCCGAGTTTGCAAGCAAATCAAACTGACGCTCGCGAAATAGGTTTAGCGTCTGGCCAATATAGTTTCTTTGTTAACATTAAATGCATAAAATCTTGAACCTAATTTGACGTCTCATATTAGGCTTCTCTCACTGGATAATTAGAGCCAACGGCGACCATTACTAAGGGATCAAAGTCGCAGTAAATCTGTAGGTAGGCCATGAGTCGTTTTACCCAGTGATTTGAAAAATGTCTTCTGGTCCTCTTTTATAGTAAATTATTTTATTTTGTTGATGGTAAGAGCACATAATCCAACAAAAACCTCATAGGATCCTCAGTTGGTCCCTTGGACTTCCGGCTTTATTTTCTGAATAGTTTCTGAATCCAGTTTGCTTTCAAGATCAGCGTGTTAATTTTAATGTTGAAATTGTGATGCGGTGAATGGAGCAGCAAGCCATTGGGATGAATATATATATTTAGATAATAAATAAATATTAAAATAATATAAATATACAAGTAATTATATATATGCACATACTGTGATACAAAGTATCACACGCACGCGCAGGTTAAGCTTAAATAACTATATTAATAGAGGAAATCCCAGCAGGAAGGAGGACGTCTGCTTGCCAGGGACGAAAAACCTCCCACACCACCCAGCAGGTAAAAGGCGCCTGCTTGCCAGAACCCGATGGTTTGCAGGTTAAGCCTGCCTAATTAACTATGTATAAGAGAAATGTGAAGGAGAGAAGGACGCGCTGATGACGCCCTTAAGAAAAGGAAATGTGACTATCGACAGTGATAGCTCGTAGTCTCAGTATTTACGTTAAGCCCTTAGCAAAGAACCAGCATGGATCACAGGGTGCCCATCTCTGTCACTGATTTATTATTTTTATTATTATTTTTTTCTTTTCTAAATATTTGAGAATGCTAGAAATCGCCATTGTTGTGTATTAAAAATCGTCATTATTGAGTCTCAAGTATGCTGAGAACCTCATACCCAGGGTCTTCTCAGTGCCCGGGGAGGGAGCGCCCCAATCTCGTTCCCAGAGCCTCCGCCGCGCCACGCAAACGGAGGCTCTGGGATAATCCACACCGGAAGTGTTTTGATTGGTTAACTAAAGATTGCTTTTAATTAGATTAACTCTTAATATTTACGCGAGTGTTTCGTTCAAAAGTACTTCGTTCTTTAATGGCAGAGTTTACACGAAAAAAGTTATCTTCGGACAAACTTTTAGTCGTGTTTCCAGAAAAGCTCAAAAAAACTAGTCCACGTTTAAATGGATTGATATTCTACGCGTAATGCAAGAGAGGCGCCTGGTCTAAACGTTAAAGAAGACTCTCAAGTCGCATAATCCAGAGTCAGAGAGTTATCCATCCATGGTGCAAAAAATTGCCTCAGTTATTCTTGGCTCAGGAGATGCGACCAAAAAGTATCTTGATTTCTCCAACTAAATCATCGGACGTAGTGTTTATATTGCAGAACAGAAACGAGAATACAAGCCATCGAGAATCAAAACAAAGATTGATCAAAGATTTTCCCACGCCTCACCACAGCGAGCCGTAACGTCTATTAGTGAAGCGAGTTTAACGGTAAATCGGGTTTATTTGGTATTTTTTGCACAATAATTGTATTAAATTGCTATTAAAATGTTCTTACTTGTTAATTTTGTCGACAATCAGGACAAATTACAGGCAACCAGAGGGCAACCACAGTCAACGGCCTTCCGTATTGATGTAAACACTGATTCGATGCCTTTCTGGTCTGGTTGCCTGTAATTTGTCCTGATTGTCGACAAAATGAACAAGTAAGAACATTTTAATAGCGATTTAATACAATTATTGTGTGAAAAATACCGAATAAACCCGATTTACTGTTAAACTCGCTTCACTAATCGACGTTACGGCTCCCTGTGGCCTCACGAACGTCTTGGTCGTTTATAAAAATATGTTACCGTCAATTTTTGTGCTGTCAAGTCTTTTATTGTTTGAAGTTTCAACAATCAGCCAACACCTCGATAAACATTTCTTTGTGTATTTATTAATACCTTTTTGATTTCATTGCCGCGAGTTACATAAATTCTAAAATCATATTCTTTTCTGTCCCAAATCCCAATTGGTTGCTAATTTAAACACCAGACAACAACTTTTTTTCACCTCTGAAGAGATCCTCGAGAGTTATTAACGTGTTTAGGGAAGATTCTTGCCGAAGAACTCGATATTTCAATATAGTTTCTGGGACGTGAGAACTATCTGTGCTACGCTCGGTCTATTACTGGCGCATGCTCTGTTCAATCGACGCCCTGTTTTCCGGCCCTCTGGCGTTGGATTATCCCAGAGCCTCCGTTTGCGTGGCGCGGCGGAGGCTCTGGGAACGAGATTGGGAGCGCCCGGGATGAGAGGGGAGTGGAGCGAGGGAAGAGAAGACCCTGGTAAAGGCTGGTCACGTGACTCCAAGGATATTGGATTATTTTGTAACCTGGCTTATTCTCGCTTATATCATCCGGGGGGCCGGATCGCTGTGAAAACATACCACAAACTTCTATAATTGAAAGTGTAAACAGTAGAACAGTTCGAATTTACAATTTTAATACAGTCAGACTATACATGTATGTCCAGTAAATCAACGTATTTTTCGAAGTAATCCACCATCTTTCAAGGCTTTCAACTTGTCTGCAGTCCGTACTGTCTTTCCAATAAATTGTAATCTTATTAAATTATACATATACTGTTTATACTTTCAATTGTAGAAGTTTGTGGTATGTTTTCACAGCGATCCGGGCCCCCGGATGATATAAGCACGTGTTAACATTCTCACATCCAGTGGGCTGGTATTAAGGCCGTTTTCCACTTCAACCGTAACGTAACGTATTTCTTTGTTTATTGAGCACTAGAGCAAAACTAATGACTTTGCCACAAAAGAAAACGCTACGTTACGTTTACGTCACGTCACGGTTGAAGTGGAAAACGGCCTTCGGGCTCGTTAAGGCAACGTATTTGCTCTTCCCAGTCCCGTCCGATATGACGTTATATGGAATACGTACGATAAGTCCAACTCTTCGGCCCACTTGATTTGACACATCGGCCTTGAAGTATCCAATAGCCAATCGTATTACTCAATACGATTTAACTCTTTCCTGACGGGCGGAAAAACATCCAAAATTGAACCACCATTACCAAAATGCTTTTAAATTTTCTGAACAAGATACATTATGTTAATATAAATTAGCATTAATTATCATAAATCAGGTTGAAAAACTTCCATTTTTCTAGAAAAGGCCATCTTGTAAGCCCACGTTGCATCATCAAAATTCAAAATGCCAGCAATCGCAGAGTTTTTATGAAATCAAATCAAACTTTGCGTGTGAGTGGATCTCAGGTGCCTGGCGCTGTCGAGTTTCAATTTGTACTCTTGCGTTACCGTGTGCCGTGTTTTTCTATTCACGATTTCGTCAGTCGTAAACGTGCCAAACAAGAAAGATTTAATACAGCTAGGTCATTGAGCCAACCTCGACTGCCTCTACTAATACCGACATTCATACCTCTTCACTATTTTCACTGTTTTCCCACATGCCCGATAATCGTATTATCCAAACATAATCCAACGACCGTCGATGGGAAAACTCATGCTTACCTGACGCGAGACGTTCGTTCAAACGCTTGTAAGTATCGATCTCCCAGTATCGACGAATCCACGCACAGGGTGCCCATCTTATTATTTTTATTAATTAATTAATTTTTTATTTTCTAAATATTTGAGAATGCTAGAAATCGCCATTATTGTGTCTCAAGTATGCTGAATGTGTGAGAATGCGAGAAATCGACATTATTGTGTACTTTCGTCCCCAGGACGCGGGGGATGCTGGCGGAGGCTCGGAGGCCTCCGGCGAGAGAACGAGAAAATAATAAAGGGATGAAACATTGAGACTTGATCATTGTTTTAAAGGCATATAGGAATGAGAATTTCAGAAACAATCGAGAGAAATAGATTCAATAATCATATTTTATTCAATACGTAAAGCAATACGATACAAAACCTGATCTTTTAACCGTGAATTTTGATGTTAATTACTTCACGTATTTGGCGATATGTGTTCCATAGGTTGCCATGCCACTAGTTCGTGATATTCGGAACTCGTAAACCGTTCGGATAGTGACGATGTATTTCTTCGGATAAAGCGGGAAACATTCATAAATAAATGTGTCTTCTGTTTTACTTAGTATGTATTTTTCGTCGTAACCGAGCTATCCACAATGTGAGTATGATATAAGCGTTTGAGATGAGTTTAATAATTGTTTTGTAAGTCCCTGTTTTAAATATGTTAATTTTTTAAAATGTGCCATATTTATATTTCATAAATTATTTATGTAATTCTTCAGGGCTGAGGTTCTCAACAAAGAGCAGATAAAAGTACTAGACCTTACCTTAGCGGGTCACAATGTTTTCTTATGTGGTTCTGGTGGTACTGGGAAAACATTCACTGTTAAAAGAATAGCCGACATTCTAAAAGACATTCGGCAATCTAAAAGCCGATTAACGTTCGCTCTGAACGACTTTACTTGGCGAAAAGTCCACCGTGTTTTGTCTGTCAATACGATACTTCATCGCTGGAATTCATCGCTGGAATATTTACCGTTAACTGTATTCAAAGATCGATGGTGTGAAAATAGTGTTGTGTAGTCGGTATTTGTTTCGGTGGCGGCATTTTGAAAAGATTTCCGATCTTTTGTTTAGGAGGTGATTTGGGTCGGACGCAATGTTTAACGCTTATCAACCAATGAGAAGCCGGAGCAGGTCTCTCCCTAATGGCGTGTACTAGCTAAAAGGGAGCTATAGAATCGTCAGAATGTTGTCACTTAACCATGTAAATAACCACTAACCCCAAAACAACAAAAATCCTAACCCTAATCCCCCGCCTAACGAGTTTTCTAACCCAATATTGGCTGCCATTTTGGATAAGGCCTGGTTACCCAGGACATCTCGAAAAGTGAGCCCAAAATATTATTTAGCTTGCTGCCTTTCAAGCATGGTCAACGGCAAACTAGGAACAATGATAAGCATGAATAGGTTTTATTTGGGAGGTGTGCTACAATTCGATGAATTATACAAGAAAAACATTTAAAAAATTTTGTTGCAAAAAAATACGGCAATTGTATATGCAAGGTCCCGCCGAGATTTGAACTCGGATTCTTGGATTCGACTCTCGTCACGATCATTCGTCGACGATGATACACTTATTTATCAAACGTTTTTTAACCTGCTTGTGAATGGGGGCTGTGGTGTAATATTCAGCACTTCGGACCCTGAATCCAAGAATCCGAGTTCAAATCTCGGCGGGACCTTGCATATACAATTAGATTAATGCAGTACGAACTGTGCGCGACTACCTTCGGCTACGTTATTGCTGGATGTTGGACGAAAATATTTGATTTGAATAAAGTAGAAAAGTCGCGTCGAATACTGGGCCTGGTAAAAATTAATCTATAGACTCACTCGGTCGTTTCCACGGAAATCTTTAGTAAAAGTATTTTTATTAAAAACCCACAAGGTGAGATCACCGAGTGGAAACAAATTCATACATTCCTTACAGTAAATCACAAACAAATGTATATACCTTACATTCACTACTTTAAATGTTCATAAACATGAAACGGACCGCAACGACGTCATCACATTCCATTGCCACAACGTAACCACTGTTATAAAAAGGGACAATCAACACGAATTTTCATTCAGTTGTCTGAAGATCGTCTACGGGCGTGAAACTAGCAGTAACAGCAAACAATCTTTAGTTATATATCCATATATATATATATATATATATTATATATATATATATATATATATATATATATATATATAGCCATGAGCTACACAAAGATACTTCTCCAATAGCAAATTGATTCATTGAAGATTTGCATCAAGGATAGAAAAAAAAACTATTAAATATCTCGTATTGGAAAAGGACGATTAGATATACATCTCCAGAATCGTGGTTTAAAAAACAATGGCAATCTTTTTAATATTTCTATTGTAGGCAAAGAAAATTTAAATTTGAAACATTTAAGTAAATGAAGCCTCATTAGAGATTTGAACACTGGACTCCTGGTTTACAAAACCAGTGCTCTAGTTTACGAGATATAGATAAATACGGAAGTTTACAACAAATAGCAATAAAAATATCCAGTCTGGTATATTTTCACTTTTGGAAATCGACAAACTAACACGTTTAATGAAAGGATTGCAAAGATATCGACGGATTCGGATCACGATTTGAATTAGGCGTCCCACAAAATGGCCGGCGAGAAAAACACAAGCACGTAATGCATCATCCTGACACTCACTCTTTACCATTACGTGCTATTGCCAAAATACTGGTACGCTTTGAATATTAATTCGCTTTGTGGAGAAAATATGTAGGATATGGTAAATTATTCCAAAATTGTTTGCTTCTCAAGCTTTAACGCAAACTCGGAAAAATGTTTATCAACCCAGGTCGCAAGTTAGACGATTAGTGATTCGGAAAACTATCATTTCATACCCGTAATATAGCGGTTTATTCGCTGACGAATGATACGAATTTTTGTGATCTTTTCGGCAGGATTCTGAAGACGTATATGATTTACAATGGGAAATATCTTTCCATTTCCTTTGTTTGTATTACATTCGACACATGATAAATTCGACGTCTGAAACCACGTCGCACTTTGGTCGACGCACTTTGGACCCCGGCCGAAGCGGTCGAACGTGATATTGCGGTCGACCTGCAATAAGTCGAACTCAGTAATTGTTAGCATACGTCGAACGACACATGACAAATTCGACGTTTGAAACGGGCCTAATATGAGTTTATGTTTATGTTTCGTATTGGTTTCATGTTTTGGCTTTTTATTATTCTGAATTCGGATAAATATGTAATCTGTCTAAGATCGAGTCATCTATCATCTGATATATAAAATTGAGAGCGAATAGACTATTAGTACGTTTCTACTAAGATTAAATATATCATCAATGGCTAACGCTGGTTGACTCTTTATGAATCATCACTTATTATTTTCAAGCGCTCAACCGCCACCAAACAAACTGGGACAAGATTTAAGTTCAGTACTTTTAAAATGCAATCCAAACGAGTTCTTTTTACGCGAGACCTTCGCGCGACACATGATAAATTCTACGTTTGAAACCGACGTCGAATTTTGTCGAACCTTGATGTGCATTAGATTGGACAAATGATAAATTCGACGTTTGAAATAGGCCTTACTCTTAGTGTAGGAAACGACTTACCTGAATAAACCATTAAAACGAAATCGTTTGTTGGTAAGTCGACACATAAAGTTGTTGCACTTGTAGCGAAACGACTTTATCGTGTAGCAAAACGACTTCTTGTAGCGAAAAGACTTGTAGCGAAACGACTTAACATATTAAACATGTCATTGCACACATTACAAAGTGCTGCGATTTTTTCCTTAAAGTCACCTAATCATTGTGTGAAACAAGTGCGTTCATTTTATCTGTGCAGTTTCAATTAAAAAGTAGTTTCAAGCCTATAGGAGAAAGCATGGCAGTCACGAATAATTGTTATATTTCACACGTTTTAATTCACAGATGAATAAAATAAAGATTTGATGATTCCACAGCCCTGATGTTTTTAAAAACATATGGCGTGATAATCAAACACGGAGTAAACAAAATAGTTGAAGACAAATTAATCTTTTAAATTAAGTCCGTGTCTGAACTGCTCAGTCATATGCGCAACTCTCATTCACTCTCATCCGTATAAACGTGATTTCTTACATTGGTTAATCACTCGGAGCTTTCCGAACCCGGTAATAGCTTCCGATAGATATTTTCATCGCAATCGAACGCGTTCTGCAACGCGACGGGAACGTTAGGTTATACTTCTTAGACCTGTATATATATATATATATATATATATATATATATATATATATATATATTATATATATAAATATATATATATATATATATATATATATATATATATATATATATAAATATATATATATAAATATATATATAAATATATATATAAATATATATATAAATATATATATAAAATATATATAAATATATATATAAATATATATATAAATATATATATAAATATATATATAAATATATATATAAATATATATATAAATATATATATAAATATATATATAAATATATATATAAATATATATATAAATATATATATAAATATATATATAAATATATATATAAAATATATATAAATATATATATAAATATATATATAAATATATATATAAATATATATATATAAATATATATATAAATATATATATAAATATATATATAAATATATATATAAATATATATATAAAATATATATAAAATATATATAAATATATATATAAATATATATATAAATATATATATAAATATATATATAAATATATATATAAATATATATATAAATATATATATAAATATATATATAAATATATATATAAATATATATAAATATATATATAAATATATATATAAATATATATATAAATATATATATATATATATATATATATATATATATATATATATATATATATATATATATATATATATATATATATATATATATATATATATATATATATATATATATATATATATATATATATATATATATATATATATATATATATATATATATCGTCATTGGGCTTCCTATAGGGCCTATATATTGTTAAGGTCGAAAGTTACATCTAAAAAGTTTACTATACGTAAATTTGATTCGGCGGTGATTTTTAGGTCAAATTGCTCAAAAATTTTGTGGAGATCTTTTCTTGTTTTGTCTGCTAAACGTGCTGATTTACTTTTTATGATAGCCAAACCGTCATCTCTATATAGGCCGATGCTTTCTTTGCCAAATTTCTTACTTAGGTGGTTTAAAATGAAAAGGCCTACGAGCTCACAAATTTCCGCGCCGTCGAAACTGCCCATGGTAACGTCGAACAAATTCTTGCTATCTTTTTTTATCCATGAAATTCCGCTATTGAAAAGGAGAGATTTTCTAGCGTGTTTTATTATTGAAATGTTGTTTTGAGGTATAGTAGCCAAATTTGAAGCCCAGGACAGAGCTTGGTCCAATAGTTTTTCAGAAATAGATGGATAGAAATCGACAATGTCAAATGAAATGAAACTGTGTCTGTCCTAATCTTTTATATTGCCAAACCACTCAATAACTTGTTTTGTATTTCTCCATTGATTTAAATTCGGGGTTAATTAATCGACATTTTGGGTTGTTTTCGAAATTTTCTTTGTGGTCTTTTAAAGATATAAATGCTTCGCATTTTTTCATTTCTGTCGCCGATTCCTAAATTGTTCGAAATGTCTTTTAGTTCTGAGTCAATTTCATCTATAGAGTCCTCGGATCCATGCTTATATGTTTTTGTGATGTTGTCATGTAAGAGGTTGTTGTATATGTCGGGCGGGGTTTCATAAAGAACAATGCATGACTAGAGACATAGTATACAAAGCAACAGTGACTGTAAACATCACAAACGAAATAAAACACTACATTGGTATGACTGCAACCACATTCAAAGAGCGATTGGCCAACCACACTAAATCTTTTCAACATAAAAAGCATGAAAATGACACCGAACTTTCGAAATATATTTGGACATTGAAAGAAAACAATAAAGATTTCAGTATTAATTGGCAAATTCTAAAACATTCTATTTCGTACACAGGAGGATCAAAACGATGCAATTTATGTTTAGAAGAAAAATTTTGTATTTTAAAAGAAAAAAATAAGAATAGTTTACTCAACAAAAGAGCGGAAATAATTTCACAGTGTCGTCATCGTAATAAATTTCGCGTAATCAACGCAAACAAAGCCATGACCTCATGCTTTGTCCCCCACATACGCCCCCACTTTCCGGCAGAAAGCCTATAAATAAGCGGTCATCCCTTTCGATATTGTCACTGCCTGAAGATTCTTTTACAGATGAAACAAGTTGTAGCAGACCAGTTTTGAGGTAAGCGAAAATCTATTATTTGCTCTAACTATATGTTGTTGAGCACTCTTTGCATTTCGTAGACCAAAACCTACACGTATATTTGCACCCGTATATCGGTTGTGCACTCTTGTTTACGTTATTCATTCCTATCTAACCTTAAAATGCGGCAATTTCGATTTGACTATTCGCTAAAGAATATCCCTATACCATCACAGGACGCTTATTTGAAGAATTTGATTGAAAAAGTGGAAAGTGTATTAAAACGTATGAGATGGAAAGCCAATTTCTTTCTTAAAAACAAAAATAGTGAGAACCAAAAGAAACATTTCGGCCTTGCGTCCAACAAAACACCTCCTTCGATTCCAGATATGAAACCCTTCGAAGACGAACTTATAAAACTAATCGAGAATGTACAATTCCGGCCATATAGGAACCAATTTCAGAAATCTTTGGCTAACGATTTAAAGAAAATTAATACGTCTCCCAACATTTTCATTTTTGCAGACAAAACTCGGAATATTTATGAAACCCCGCCCGACATATACAACAACCTCTTACATGACAACATCACAAAAACATATAAGCATGGATCCGAGGACTCTATAGATGAAATTGACTCAGAACTAAAAGACATTTCGAACAATTTAGGAATCGTCGACAGAATTGAAAAAATGAAAAAACGCGAAGCATTTATATCTTTAAAAGACCACAAAGAAAATTTCGAAAACAACCCAAAATGTCGATTAATTAACCCCGCCAAAAGCGAATCCGGAAAACTAAGCAAAGCTATTTTGGACAAAATTAATTCTAATTTGAGACAAAAACTGAATTTAAATCAATGGAGAAATACAAAACAAGTTATTGAGTGGTTTGGCAATATAAAAGATAAGGACAGACACAGTTTCATTTCATTTGACATTGTCGATTTCTATCCATCTATTTCTGAAAAACTATTGGACCAAGCTCTGTCCTGGGCTTCAAATTTGGCTACTATACCTCAAAACAACATTTCAATAATAAAACACGCTAGAAAATCTCTCCTTTTCAATAGCGGAATTTCATGGATAAAAAAAGATAGCAAGAATTTGTTCGACGTTACCATGGGCATGCAGTTTCGACGGCGCGGAAATTTGTGAGCTCGTAGGCCTTTTCATTTTAAACCACCTAAGTAAGAAATTTGGCAAAGAAAGCATCGGCCTATATAGAGATGACGGTTTGGCTATCATAAAAAGTAAATCAGCACGTTTAGCAGACAAAACAAGAAAAGATCTCCACAAAATTTCGAGCAATTTGACCTAAAAATCACCGCCGAATCAAATTTACGTATAGTAAACTTTTTAGATGCAACTTTCGACCTTAACAATGGAAACTATAGGCCCTATAGGAAGCCCAATGACGATCCGCTATACATAAATATGCACTCTAACCATCCACCAAGCATAACAAGGCAACTACCTGCATCAATTAACAAACGCATTAAACTCCTTTCGTCAGATGAGCAAACTTTTCAGGAATCTGCACCCTTATATCAGAACGCGCTTAGGCACAGCAACTTTAATCATGAACTTAGCTACACTCATGATACACCGCAACGACCGTAGGAATAGGCAACGCAATATCATTTGGTTCAACCCACCATTTAGCAAGAGTGTCAGCATTAACATAGGACGTAATTTCCTTAGCCTAATTGACAAACATTTCCCTCCGCACCACAAGCTCCATAAGATTTTTAACAGAAATACAGTTAAAGTAAGTTACAGCTGCATGAACAATGTTAAGTCAATAATCACTAAGCACAATGCACGCATAGCTAGGAACATCAAACCGCAGGATAGGGACGCTACTAATTGCAGTTGTAGAGAGAACACCATTTGCCCGCTTCAAGAACAATGCATGACTAGAGACATAGTATACAAAGCAACAGTGACTGTAAACATCACAAACGAAATAAAACACTACATTGGTATGACTGCAACCACATTCAAAGAGCGATTGGCCAACCACACTAAATCTTTTCAACATAAAAAGCATGAAAATGACACCGAACTTTCGAAATATATTTGGACATTGAAAGAAAACAATAAAGATTTCAGTATTAATTGGCAAATTCTAAAACATTCTATTTCGTACACAGGAGGATCAAAACGATGCAATTTATGTTTAGAAGAAAAATTTTGTATTTTAAAAGAAAAAAATAAGAATAGTTTACTCAACAAAAGAGCGGAAATAATTTCACAGTGTCGTCATCGTAATAAATTTCGCGTAATCAACGCAAACAAAGCCATGACCTCATGCTTTGTCCCCCACATACGCCCCCACTTTCCGGCAGAAAGCCTATAAATAAGCGGTCATCCCTTTCGATATTGTCACTGCCTGAAGATTCTTTTACAGATGAAACAAGTTGTAGCAGACCAGTTTTGAGGTAAGCGAAAATATATATATATATATATATATATATATATATATATATATATATATATATATATATATATATACATATATATATATATATATATATATATATATATATATATATATATATATATATATATATATATATATATATATATATATATATATATATATATATATATATATATATATTTATATATATATATATAATATATATATATATATATATATATATATATATATATATACCGGGTGACCCAAAAAAAAGTACTCCGGTTTGATTCATAATAACTTCTAAACGAGTGAAGCTATTAAACTGAAATAACTTTCATTAGATAGATGGAAGACTAACTTAGATTTTGAAATATGACAGTTGTATTTTACTTAAAAATTCACGGAGATATTAATGTTCAAACTCGGTAGCATATTTCTGGATGTGTCTAAAATATGCAAAAAAACGCCGTATCAAATTCTTAATGTTGGATGTCTCTGGGGAGTTGCATGTTATGTCTTATGGAGTTATGGTTTGATTGTGTTTCATTCTGAGTTTATTCTGAACATGAACAAATTTGGAATGTACCACATGATCAGCAACCGTAGAATTTAGAAGAGCTTCGCAGCATGCCGTAATCTAGAACAACGAATGATCCATGACTCCTTCGACGGAATGGTTGTCACGGGCTAGGCAGTGCATTCGTGCTAGAGGACACGCGATTCCGAACGAATAAATCTTGCTTGTATTTTGTAAATAATAATACTTCGTTTCATAATAAACAATTTGTCAAGTGTCATTTATTTACTGCTAATAGTGCGTGTTTCAGTTGAGCAAAGCTTGATTAATATTTGATACGGCGTTTTTTGCATATTTTAGACACATCCAGAAATATGCTACCGAGTTTGAACATTAATATCTCCGTGAATTTTTAAGTAAAATACAACTGTCATATTTCAAAATCTAAGTTAGTCTTCCATCTATCTAATGAAAGTTATTTCAGTTTAATAGCTTCACTCGTTTAGAAGTTATTATGAATCAAACCGGAGTACTTTTTTTTGGGTCACCCGGTATATATATATATATATATATATAAGCCCTATTTATTTTACTTCATCTCTTCTTGCTCTAATGAAGAGATCCGTTCGATTTCTGGCTTCGTGCGCATACCAATGCGCAGTAGAATCGACTCCAATTACAGAATATCTGCAATCGAACAGAATCAAGGGACATCGGACATCATCAACATGACCAACACGTATTAAAAAGCAATTAGAAATTATGAATATAATGATGTGCCCAAATGGAGTAATATTTTATTTATTTAATAATTGAACATTTTAATGAACTTCCCTCTTCTTGAAGGTCATAGCCACATGCTAGATAAGAATGAAGTTGTTTCTTATTATTTATTATTATTAAGACATTGTTACTTAATTGTTATTGTAGATTTATAATTGTAATTGATGACCACAAGTTTATCGGCTATGCTGGGTTGTGTCACAGTTTTTATTAATATTGTTATGCGCAGATGTTCTCTAATTTTTAATCGATATTTTGCACAGTTGCTGTAGTATCCCATCCTTTTTCTTCAACAAAATGTCTGGTTTATCGAATTCGACAATCTCACCACGATCCAACACCATTACTCGATCACTGTCGAGAATTGTGCTCAGTCGATGTGCAATAGTAATGACTGTGCAATCTTTGAACACTTTACGAATGATTCTCTGAATTATTTCATCTGTTTTCTCATCCACCTTGCCAGTTGCTTCGTCAAAGATAATAATTTTACTTTTTTTTAGTAAAACGCGTGCTAAATGTAATAACTGTATTTCTCCAACACTGAAACTCGAATTGGTTCCAATAATTAAACTTTCAAGTTGATGTGATAATCTAGAGATTACAGACTTTATCTGCATCTGGTCTAGAGCATCCCAAATCTCAGTGTCGGTGAACATTTCTGAAGGATCTAAGTTCACTCTGATTGAACCACTGATTAAAATTGGAGACTGAGAAATAATGGAAATATTTCTACGAGTAGAGACAACATTGAACTTCATAATATTAATGTCATCAACAATAATCTCGCCATCCGTCTCCGCCATTCTCATAAGCGCAGCTGCTAAGGATGATTTTCCAGCACCTGTTCGTCCAGTAATGCCAATCTTCTCTGATGCATTTATTTCAAAGTTTAAATTCTTTAAAACCTTTGGACCATCTTCGTAATGCCACAGGGAAACATTTTTGAAATTTATGGCGCCAGAATGAGGCCAATATCCTGCTGGCTCTTTCTTTACATCTTGTCCTTTTTCAGCATTTATTTTAGTGTAGGCCAAAGTTCTTTCAGCCGACGTCATTTGAGAGTGGATCTCTGCAAATAATCTGACAGTGTACTGAGATAACTGGACAGTACTGATAGCATATAGGATTGTAAGAACACTAAAAGCTGAGAAAAATAATTGCATTTGAGTATAATATTTTGTTTTGAATGAAAGGCAAAGGCACTGAGAAAGATGTGATAAGTGCTTTGGGTACGTGCTGTTGATCATAACTGGAAGTAGATATCCTCCCAAAATATGGATTTTGGAAGTAATTAGTGTTCAGCGTGACGAATGCGTTGCGAAAGGAAGTTACGAACGGTGTGACAAGTACGTTACTAACGCGTTGCTAACGGAAGTGACGAATATGTTGGGAAAGTAAGTGACGAACGGTGTAACTATACGCGTGGTGAACGCAAGTGACGAATACGTTACGAACGGACGTGACGAACGCGTTACGCACAGAAGTAATTGGATCAACGAACACAGACCTCGCACTATAACCTCCCACCTTCACCACCTTGAATCCTAAACCTCGTATACGAACCCTTCAGATTTCACTGCTAACCCCATTACGTCCGACATGATGTCATTTCTTCCGATGATAGCGTTATAAAAAGGACCTTCGAATGATCAAACTTCTGCTTATATATACACATTGTTTGACTTTTTGTATGACTTGGAAGCGAAATAAATATTTCTTAAACCCAATATTTGTGTTTCCTTTGTCTAACTAAGCGCTCCCCTTTGTTTCATTCCCCAATGATCTTTTAATAAACCTGATATTTTTCAAAGTCAATATGTTAAAATCATGAACAGTTCTTCTCGCTTTTTCCCTAAGTGTTTCTTCCTCACAGAAATCCCATACTATATACACTAAAGCGAGATAAGCCATAATATGGCCAAAATGGTTTGGGTACATCTCTTCGTAGATGAGGTGAATGTTTACAAAATAGGCGTAAATATCAAAGCATAAGTTATCAATGTTAACGTCATTTTGAGGAGAAATGTCCGACATAATATCCATAGCGTATGCATGCGCTGCTGTTGGTCTACCTGCTTGTCGCACAATCAGTTTACTGGACTCAAACAATGTTTACATATACGTAGCAAAGTGAAAATGTGTTGAACTGCCGAATTTTTTAGTAACGAATTAATACTGACGTTGTTGTGTGTGAGTCACAAGTAGAAATTAGCCAATCAAATGCACGGGATGTAAACAATCTAATAATTAATGAGATGCGAAAATGTTAAATCATTTGCTATTTTTACATTCTATCAGCAAACTAGTCAAGGTTCCAATGACAGGTCCAATACTAAAGGAGACTATGTGATAGTAAAGTGTTAAGAAACAAAAACGTGAAAAGGAATGAATGTGCATGAGCTAATAAATAGTAAACTAAAAGTCCCTCGCAAACTAAAATAAAAAACTTGTAGGAAATTGAATAAAAGTGAAACTGGACGACGCCTTTCACACAGGTTTGCTGAACATCTTCGTTCCGTGAAGAACAATGATGTTGACAAACCTGTAGGCCATTTCAATAGCTACAACCATTTGGTTTCAGATATGAAAATATGTGACATCCTTCCATCTCAGGTAGTAACGACAACCGGAAACGGCAAGAGAATAAACTTGCCACCACACATCCCCATTCCCTTAAAGACTGGGGGTTCTTCAGTCTGTTTGCTGATCGACTGTAAAAATAGCAAATGATTTGGTCATCCCGGTTTGGTCTTAAAGTGTATGTATTCCAACACTCGGGATTTTCCTTCACCATGGGTCCTTTCAACATGTGGTTTGATCGATTGTTGCCTATATATATATATATATATATATATATATATATATATATATATTATATATATATATATATATATATATATATATATATATATATATATATATATATATATCGTCAATATTAAGCTGAATAGTATTAGTAAAGCAATTTCAACACATCTCCCTTTGTTTCTTACCACAAATGCTTGCCATTTAACAAATAAACTCGATGAACTTCGAGGAGTTGTTGAGATCAATAATGTGTCTGTAGCAGTTATAACAGAATCTTGGCTTTCGTCGAATATACCGGATTCAGCCATAGCTCTTAGTACTAATTTTACAAGTTATCGATTAGACCGAAAATCCCTCGGGGGAGGTGTAATTGCATATGTATCGTCGGAAATACCAATAAAGCGTATGAATGAACTGGAGGTTGAAGGGAAAGAGATCTTGTGGCTTCTTTTAAAACCGTCAAGAATACCACGACCATTCAGCACGATTCTACTCGTTGGAGTATATTCGCCTCCAGGACAATCAGTCGAATTAATGGCAGAAATTATCAAAAGTATTTCAGATGGAATTGAAGCAGTTCTATGTGAGCGGCCATCTAGTGGTATATTAATAACCGGGGACTTTAATAAATTGAATTTAGAGTCTTTGTGCAGACAGTTTGGTTTACGAAAGCTAGTGAAATCGCCGACAAGGGGTAATGCCATTCTTGACCAGTTTTTTACTAATATGCCTCATTTGTTCGAACCTGTTGTACATCTACCACCGTTGGGGCGCTCTGACCACCAAAGCCTATTGCTCAAACCCAAACATCGTATAAAGCTACCACCCGTTACAAAGAAATTCAGACCTATGAAACCGGGCAATCTACAAACTTTGCAAGTAGAAATGTGTAAAGAAACATGGGAGAGCGTTATAAATGCCGTGGATGTTGACGATAAGGTATCTATTTTTAATACTCTTGTAGCCAACATGTTAAATATCGCTATGCCGGAAAAATCTGTGCTTGTTCATGCATCAGATAAACCTTGGATAACCCCCCATATTAAAAATTACATCAAAGAACGACAATCAGCCTACACTAATGGAGATAAAGATAAATATGCAGCCCTTTGCGTTAAAGTAGCAGATCTGATATCTAAAGCCAAATGTATTTATTATCAAGACAAAGCGAAAAATAATCGGTTCCGTGATCCTGCTAAATGGTATCGCTCAATTTATAAGCTGGCTGGTGCAGATAGCTCAATGAGTACGCTGGGTGCCCCAACTCGAACAGAACTGCACGAACTATCTGAAAAATTACAGGGAATATTTACAGCTCCTTGGAGAGATCTTAGTACAAGTAGTGTTGACCTCGATGAAGTCCAAAACCTTTTAAAAGACACGAATCCTGTTATTCCAAGCATAGGACAGGTTAAGAGTGCTCTTGCTCACCTAGACGCCAGGAAAGCATCTGGGTCGGATGGTGTCCACTCATGGCTACTTAAACGTTTCTCAGAAGACTTGGCAGCAGTTGTACATAATATCTTCGAGGCAAGTATAGTGCAGAGCAAATATCCAACAGCTTATAAACATGGGCTAATCAGCCCAGTACCCAAAGTATACCCACCCAAAGACATTAACACTGATTTTAGACAAATATCTGTCTTACCACAATTGGGAAAAGTGCTTGAACGACTTCAATTAAAACTAAACAATTCAGATCTCCAATTAAATGACACTCAGCATGCTTTTACAGCAAAGCGATCCACAGTCTCTGCTCTGATTAATATAACTCAGAATTGGTTCAATGCCACAGACAACAAATCGGATGGAAAGAATGGCGTTCATGCCTTGTTTATTGACTTTAGAAAGGCATTTGACCTCGTCGATCATAGGATTTTGCTCTTAAAACTCGCTAAACAGAACATTAATAAGCATTTTTGGTTATGGATTAGGAGTTTCCTATCACAAAGATCTCAACAAGTGAACCTGCAGGGTATCTTATCAACCTCTATGCCGTGTCCAGCTGGAGTTCCTCAAGGTTCAGTTATTTCACCAATTCTGTTCAATGTATTTGTTGATGATCTAGAAGATTCTGTACCTAATCATATGACGGTTAATACGTGCAAATACGCCGATGATTGTACACAAGATGAACTAATATATCCTGATTCACAAAGTAATATGCAAGAAGTAGTCGATGCAGTATCAAAATGGGCAAATGATAATAAAATGGAATTAAATACAAAGAAAACTAAGGATATGTGGATATGTTTCCGTAAAGCGATGCGTGAACCCCCCAAACTAACAATAGGTAACAATGTAATTGAGAGAGTTGAAAATTTCAAACTTCTAGGCGTTCGGCAACAAAATAATCTAAAATGGAATATGCATGTCTTCGAGATTATCCGTAAAGCTAACAAGAAACTCTTCCATCTGAGAGAATGCAGACGATCGAAACTTCCTGTTGAAGTCGGACTTACAACCTACCTGTATATCTCTAAAATAAGACCAATATTGGAGTATGCATCACCGGTATGGGGAGGTCTCCCTAAATATCTGGAGAAGGAAATAGAACAGGTGCAGACAAGAAGTATGAAAATCATTGGCCTTCCCAAAGACCATCTTCTTTCGCTTAAAGGAAGAAGAGATGAAGCCACCAGGAGGGAATTTCAAAAGATACAAAGAGACTCAGAACATCCATGTTTTAAATTTTTACCAGCAACTATAGAACTCATAAATACAATCTAAGAAATCAGAATAATGACTTGAACATGATAATATCGGGAACAGATCGGCATAAGAACTCATTTATTCCAAGAGCATGTCGTAATTGAATTGTACATATAATGTAGGTTTTAATATTGGTTTTTAATGTTTTTAAAATTTTTAGATATTTATATATAAGTATAAGTAATAACTCAATTTGTAAATCCATTGTACTTTTAATATACCTAAGATGGATCCTAATAAAATATTATTATGTATATATATATATATATGTATATATATAGGTAATATTTGGCATTTCACTCGATCAAACTACATGTTGAAAGGATTTGTGGTGAAGGAAAATTTCGAGTGTTGGAATACATACATTTTAAGACCAAACCGGGACCAGTTGCGAAAAATGCACCTTAGCGGCCTTCCGGTAGGAATTGAACCCGCGACCCTGCGATTGCTAGTGCAGTGCTCTGACCACTGAGCTACGGAAGCCGTTGCCAAGAGCCTAGTCACGAGTTCTGTATATATGGTGGTAATGCCGGGATAAGATTCTGGGTATATTATAGGCAATATTTGGCATTTCACTCGATCAAACTACATGTTGAAAGGATTTATGGTGAAGGAAAATTTCGAGTGTTGGAATACATACATTTTAAGACCAAACCGGGACCAGTTGCGAAAAATGCAACTTTAAGGCTTTCAGGCTGGGAAGGCATTTCACTCGATCAATATATATATATATATGTAAGCCCTATTTATTTTGTTTCATTTCGTTTTACTCTCGTGAAGAGTTCCGTTCGAAACGTCAGTATTTTGTTACTAAAAATCTTGGAAGTTCACCACCTTTTCAATCTGATATATATCCATAATACTGCCTACACAAAATTCTACTTTTGTTCATTCACGTATGTGTTTCTTATAGGTCGAAGGTCCTTTTGATAACGACATAAATGGAAGGAATAACATCTTACCAAATTGACATGATGGAGTCGGAAGTGAAATCGGAAGGTTTCGGGTATAGTTTAGGGTGGTGTGAAGGTGGAAGAGGTTAGATTGAGAATCATTAACTATGAGCTCATAGCCCTCGGCACTTTGCTCATCGTGTGCTCATATACGATGTGCTCATAGATCGCAATAGGGGAAATGGTATAATTGCTAAATATTTACACATACTGTATCTATGGGGAACGTAAGAAATGTAAGAAATATTGTTGAAACAAAGTTAGAAGTATGATGAGCTACAAACCAATATTGGACGAATCCGTTAATGAAAACACAACAGCAACACTAACGATAGCGGTATATACGACGCATAAAATATCCAAAGTATTTGAAAACCAGCGCACTGCTGTGTAGTAAGCGAACAAGGCTTGATCGTGGCTGTCGATATGACTGAAATAAAGAAAACAAGAATGTTATGATGATAAAATCATCAATATGTCATTTAAAAACTTAATTTGAGTAGTAATACCCCATATAGGGACCAAAGGGATGCCGCCTCATTAATTATTCATTTTGAATTTTGGGATTACGTCATGACTTCTCGTAATTATTTATTCAGATTACGTCATTAAACCTTAAAGAGTGAGTGTCAACCGTGACGCATTCCACGCTCGGTCGGCCATTTTTTGAAGCACGAAATTCCCTTAGTGAACTGCATCCGTAAATATCTTGTCAATCCTTGATATAAATTATTCATTTTGTCTTTTAATTGAAAGAAGACATACCTTAGAAAGTAATTATTTCTATATTTTTCACAAAACTCGACGTTTTCTTGACTTTCGTTTCGAATTATGTCAGCCCTGACTGACACGAAGCGTACAAGACCAAGTGACGAGGTTCAAACCAAAAAATCAGGTTCCGAGTCGACGTATTTGGATTGTAGATGAATAAGAAAGCCTCTATAGGGTTTTCTGAGAAGATTCGGCGAATTTCCGAAGTATTTATACCGCATCAAGTTGGCAACGAAGCACTTCAAAACACTTTGTTATCGTACGAAAAGATAAACACAAACGCGCAATGCACGACGGTTGACACTCACTCTTTAAGGATCCCTAATCCATAGCTCGTGTAGCTGTATGACCCCAAACCCTAATAATTAGTATTCATTTTATAACTCATTATTATGCATATCAGTCTTCACTAACCCTAGTCCTCTTCCTCCGCCCCCATATTCCGACACCTTCCGAACTTTATTTCCGATGGTATTACGTCATTATCAAAAGGTAGCTCTTATTTCTTTTAATAATATAATAAAACCCCTTTGTATTTATACACTTCGCCTCCCCACGGCAATGTGAATATGGCGACAGTAGGCAGCCCGAGAGCAGTGCATGCGCCATGGATATGATATGGGATGAACTAAAGAGAGTAATGAAGAAGCATCTTATACCTTCAAAATAACTGGTGTCACGTTCAACAGAAATTTATACGATGGCCTTTACGATCAATTTAGATCTTCGTCAGTTCTACTAAGATATGATATGAACCCTAACCATTTCGGCTATTTGCGATATTCGCCTATTTGCGTATAACTTTTGAGGGAATTTCTAGCGGGGAATTCAAAATAGGGCTTTTTGGCAACGTTTAAATACAGATATCTCGGACACGAATGAACAAATTCGAAAACCGTGAAAGAACTTATCAGCTATTTTTGCGTTCTCTATACAGAGAACTAACATTTATGGAGGGTCTATATGATCGAGCTTTAAATTTGGCTGAATCAGCTCATTTTCAAAGTTATTGTGTAAAAATCTGTCTAGAGGAACATCAAAGATTGTTCAATGGTATAAGTGTCCGAATAGATGTATTAAATCTTTAACAGTTTTATGATGAAATGAATCCTATTTACGATAATCTCTGTGAGCTGTGATCGCTTAGATTCGGTTGAACAACGAAGCGATTATATTTAAACCAGTGAATCGAACGAGTCAAAGTCGTACGAAGAACGATTTTGGTTCGTATTAACTTGTCAAACGAAGCGAAGGTTGAATGCACACACACAATAGCATGTGGGTCTCTAACAGTCATTAGTCGTGCAACTCAGAAATATTTGCATGTCTTGGGAATATTTAAATGATTTGAGGGTACACACTAGGATTTTATGGGTAAACATTATTCAATATGGGATAATGAGGGATAAACTAAGCGGGCAAGTTCAAGCGGAAAATCGATGTTACCATAGCGAAAAGGCGTCGCGTCCTTTCATTCGATTATCCCTTGTCTTCGTGAAATGTTCGAAAGTTCTAGTTGACGTGTGTTTGGAAAGTGTTTTGTTTGTATCACTTGTATCCTGTTTTCCTTCGAGTAAACATCGAAAAGTCTTCTTTGGAAAGTATTTTGTCGAGTTATCTTCTACGATTGAAAATGTCTCAAACGGTAAGTTGATAAACTGTTTCGTCTGTTTTATCAAATAAGACTTGAATGTATACTTATACACTTTCTCTTTCGTAGATTGTTGATCTCATCAAAGCTTGCGAGACCGAGAGTGCTCTTGAGTTCATAGAACAATCTTTTGTGCTGAGCATGGAGGAGAAACGGATTGCTTTACAGCAAAGAGTTATATTTTGGACCAACGCCATGGAATTTGACCTTCGACGACAGACCGAAACGCCAGTCGAAGTTGACCCTGATTTGATAACTTCGGCAGTTCAACGAGGATTGGAACAACGACGAGTTTTTGTACCCAGACGAAGAAGAGGTTCCCTGTGAATGCCATGATTCTCCCATGGACGAGCCAATGGAAAACCAAGTCGGTGAAGGTAGTAAAAGAAAGCATAGCGACGATATCGAGTCTCCCGAAAAGTGCCTGAAACCCGAGGAGTATTTCACTATCAAGTCGGTGAAACAGGTGAACGTACTCAGTTGCCTTTAAATATTCACGGGATTTTAAATGTTAGTCGTGTTTCTAACTGTTCTTTTAAGCATTTGTTCGATCGTTTGACCACCGATATGGCTCCCTACGATCAGGTTCGTTTAATTTTGAATTCTCATCAACTCAACCGTCCTATTTCCTTGCCGTTCCTTCAACGTGACCACTTGATTCCTGAACGTTTCCTGGCTGCCATGGAACGTGTTGTCCAGTCCAATGATCAGTTTACGTTGGACGGATCGGTCAATGTTAACGTGGTTCACGTCGAAATGCATCAAGGTGGAACTGCTCGAAAACGCGACGTGGTGAATCTTCAGAGCTACCTGAACAAAAAACGATGTTTACTCCAAATCAAAAACAAAGACGAACTTTGTTGTGCGAGGGCCATCGTTGTTGCTAAGGCGAAATTCGATAATGATCCACAGTATGAGTATATCCGTAAATCAAACAGGCCGCTTCAAGGATGTTTGGCTCACGAAGTTCACGAAATCGCTGGTGTTCCTATGGGTCCCTGTGGAATCCCCGAGGTTAAGAAGTTCCAGGTTGTCCTCCCTGGTTACCAGATCAACGTCGTATCCAAGGAACACTTGAATGCCCTCATCTACTCGGGTCCTGAAGCAGATAAATGCCTGTACCTTTACCATCACGACAACCATTACGACGTGATCATAGCATGCCTGCGTTCCTCGCCAGTAAGCAAAATTGCCATCAATGCAAAAAGGCACGACAAAATCACCGACCACCCGTGTTGTGACCTGGGCAAGCTGTCGATCGATGTCGCAGCTCCAAATATCCACGACATTATAGCCGTTGGAGTGGGTGCATGGACAGACCGTTGACCGGATTGACAGTGTCTCTGACATAGCACCGATGACACCCGTGCCAGAGACAGCCTTGGATTTCCCATAGCGTATTCGTCTCGGCGTTGTATCCACCGACGAGGTATTCTCCAATGTGCTGTTCCCCGTGATGGCAGGCATGTCGGATGGCTATATCGTCTCGTTGCGCGATGTATGCCAACATCTTGAGTGCGATGACCGACTGTTTGTTTTCGGGTTTGTTGCCAGCTGGCATTCGGGACTTTAAGTTAACACCCACAGGGAGGGATGATGGCAATGGTGTTTTCCTCAAGGAATGTCTTCCGAAAGACCAAATTTCAGGCGGAAGCGATGGTGAGACATTGGGCAAAAGGGTCGATATCGGTCACGTTCTTGAAGAGTTCGCGGAACTCGAGGCAGCAACGGCGAAGAATATCGACATCAGACTGGCAATAGCGTAGGATTTCGGTCTGGAAATCGAAGACGTAGTTACGGTTGACGAGGTCATTGTACCACGCATAAAACTTTTCGCGATCGCCAGGACTCATACCCTCGGGATCGTAGAACCTGGCGTCAGGTAGGGGTGCCACGTAGTCTTGGTTTTCTACTCGGTTAAAAAGTACGGGAAGAAGCCTTTTTCCAGTTCAGTATTGCCAAAGGTTTTAGGAAAATCAGCCAGTCGCATAGGGATGAAACACAACGAGTCTATAAATTTAATGTTTAACTGGGGAACGGTGAGAGAAAGAATTTTGGCGCCTCGGGTAATCCGACACTTCAGGTATTATACCATTCTTGTACAGGTATTGGAGAATGACATATCCATCATAGGCTTTAAAATTGTGGGCGATGAAGGTAGTGCATGTTAGCGTTTTCCCTCTGGAAGAGCTCTTGGGTCTAGAAAACACTTTCTCGTCGCCGCTTTCATTCTGAACTACGCAGAGATTGGGTATGTGCTGCCCGCCATCCTGGATGCATTCAATGTCGAAGAACATCAGAGCTTGATCTCGTTCATCATTGCCATTGTCGTCGTCCACAATGACATCCTCGTCGAGGAAATCGTTGTGTTGGCTTTCCCGAGCTGGCTGCTGGTTCCTCTGGCAAACGGGTTGGATGTGGCACTGATGGTTGTTGGGCTCGACGTACTTTTGGCAGAACGAACATCGCACTAGACCACAGTATGGTCGTTGATACTGGCTCGGGTCACAGAGCGTTGACACTTTTGTCATTTTGTCAGGCGTCTTTGTGTCGGGCGAAGCATTCGTCACTTTTGAAGAATTTGTTACAATCTTGGCAATAGGTCCACTTGACGATGCAACACCGAGATGACGAGATTCTTCGACAGCTATGAGATTGCCGAGCTTTTGGAACCACGTCAGGGGTTCTTTGGTGGAAGGACAAATGTCACACGCCTCTTTTACGAAACGCAGCCCGATGAGAAAGTCCAATACGTCGACTTTTGTAGTCTATACCCGCAGTGCAACAAGTACGGCGAATATCCTTTCGGTCATCCCAAAATTATCACGGAGAATGTTAAACCAGTCGAATATTATTTGGTTTGGTCAAATGTTCAGTCCTTCCTCCACGTCAACTCTATCATCCTGTCCTTCCCTACAGAACTCAAGGAAAGCTGATGTTTCCATTATGCTGTACGTGCGATGACAATCTTCAGCAAGACCCATGTCACCATTCTGATGCTGAGCGAGCTCTGCATGGAACGTGGGTCACTCTGGAACTCCAGAAAGCACTGGAAAAGGGATACCGACTGGTCAAAATCGACGAAGTCTGGCGCTTTCCCGAACACACCGATGGCCTCTTCAAAGATTACGTGGACACTTTCCTCAAAATCAAGCAGGAATCGAGCGGATTTCCAAAGACTGTGACACCGACGAGAAGAAGGCGCAGTACATCGCAGAGTACGCTGCTCAAGAAGGTATTCGGTTGGATCCGACTCATATCGTGAAGAATCCTGGTCTGAGGGCGCTATCTAAACTGATGCTGAATTCCTTTTGGGGTAAGTTTCATCATGTTATATTCTTGGTTATAGAACTTAACGATTATTCCTTTTTAGGGTTAGTGTATCACACAGAAATGTACATTAAATATTTTTCTCCCTTTCTGTATTGCTAGGTAAATTCGCACAGCGTCCCAACATGACCCAGGTCAAGCTGATCTCGGATCCTGCCGAATACTTTGATCTCCTCTCCTGTGACAAAGTGACCGTGACCGATGCCAACTTCATCAACGACGAGATCATCGAAGTCCACTACGAGAATGTCGATGAGCTCATCGAAGCGAACGGTAAAACCAATGTGGTCATCGCCGCCTTCACCACTGCTTATGCTCGCCTCAAGCTCTATGGTGTCCTGGAACAACGCACCGTCGTGTCCTATATTTTGATACAGACTCAGTGATCTACGAGTCAAAGGAGGGGGATTGGGAACCACCTACTGGTTCCTACCTTGGGGAGCTTACCGACGAGCTTGATAGGATCATATCACGACCTTCGTGTCTGGAGGTCCGAAGAACTATAGCTATCAAATGAACACCGGTAAAACAGTTTGTATATAAGGTTAGAGTCATAACTTTAAATTATAGAACTCAGCAAGACGTTAATTTTAATGTCATGCCAAATATGGTAAGAGGTATTGGTCCAGAAAAAATTACTGTACAGATATACCAAAATATAAAGATATACCAACTAAAATCGTACGTGATAAAAATAATAAGAGTGTTCTAACCAGAAGCAAAACCAAAGATTATCGCGTAGTTTAAAACAAACGAGTAATTGTAAATAATTATGATACTTTGCCATATGGATTTTAAATATTAGATTTTAACTTTGTGTGTTTGTAAATATTAGTGGTTCATAGGGTTTTTTAACTTAGTGCATGTGATTTATAGGACTTTGTGTGTAAATTGGAAATTGAAAAATATATGAAGTGTCTCTTGAAAAATATATATAGTGAAAAATATTATAAAGTGTCTCTGGTGAATGGGGAGATGGATGGGGAAGGAGGTGGACGGAGGGGGCGTGGGAGTGTATTTCTGAAACGGGACGTGTGGGGACTAGGGTAACCCGGGGTGTTTCTACCAGATACTTTGCCGAAAAATAATAGTTTCGAACATTATTTCGAATCAATCATTTGTCATCATGCCACGAAAGCGTAAGGACTGTCCCCTCTGCGGCAAGCAAGGTTTATTAAAACTGTCCAATCATTTGGCTGACGTTCACCAGTTATCCTCAAAAGAAAGACAACCTTATTTAATGCAAGCGAAAACGTTTGCGCTAGATCTACGAGCTCTGTTAAAATAATTGATTACATTACGTCAAAATGCCCGAATCAACAAACACACTGTAAAATGGTATACATAGAAACGTTTACAGTAACATGTATTCATTTCATTATGTATTCCATACAGTTAACACATCCTTTTGGTCTCATTATCTCTTGCGGAACTAAAACTGGAAAGACAACGTTTGTAAAACAGTTGTTAGCCAACGCTCAAGTCATGATCGACCCGCCTCCGGAAAATATCGTTTATTTTTATTCAGAATATCAAGACACGTTTGCTAAAATGGAAACCCTAGTTCCCGGTATTCAGTTTGTGCAAGGTGTACCAGATTCCATGTTGGATAGTATCAATCCAGAGACACGAAACCTATTTATCATTGACGATATCATGAGAGAAAAAGAGAGCAGTGATTGCTAAATTATTCACGAAGAAATCACACCATAGGAACCTCAGTGTAATTTACATAGTACAAAATATGTTTCATCAAAGCAAAGAGCATCGAACTATATCCCTGACGCCAGTTATTTGGTTCTAACTAAGAATGTCCGCGATGCTAGTGAGGTGGTCCACCTTGCGAAACAGTTGTACCCGAGCAATACCAAATTTTTCCAGCAGGCTTACCAAATGGCAACGAAAGAACCGTATTCTTAAATGTTTGTCGACATAACGCCGACATGTCCGGATAAAATACGAATTCGATCCGGAATCGTCCCGACAGATACGCATTGCGCCTTGGTAGGCCTCGGTAGACCTCGCGTATAAAAACACAGTGCAGTCAAACGTGTATTCATTTGAGGATGTCCCGCCTTGTGAAGAGGAACCACGATGTTTTAAAAGTATTGGAAAAGTGTAAACCTTCTATGCGAAGAGCGATCATAAAAGCTGCAGACAAAGATTTGTTGGAAGCCATAAGCGAGTGCCTATTGAACATTTGCCGTGAGACGATTAAAATTAGTCCAAAAACATATAAAAAGCTTGCACCATACTCAGATCATATTGAGGCTGTCGCTGATAAGAGAAACCTGATCACGAAAAGAAGGAGAGTTATTTTACAAAAAGTAGACGGATTCTTACCTTTTCTACACACTCCAGTCTTAGAACAATTGGCGAGCTTTCTAACCAAATAATGGAGCATGTCAAAAGACTGATTCTGGTCCCTGAACACATGGCTACAAAGAAACCCTTGGTTCTTCCACTGACTGCCCAAGTGAACCAACTGGATTCGGAAATGGACAGTTTGATACAACGTGATATAACACAAGACGATAAAGTGAAGTTGTTTAATCAGACCTTTCAACGCTATCTCAATTACTATGACAAGCGAATGCATCGGCCTGTTCCTGTAAGTATTGCCCATACCCAGCCTATCGCAGCAGAAACAGAATCCGAACCTTCAACAGAGACAACGCCTGAACCACCAGGAGAAATCGAGAGTGATATCATAGAAAGTGTACCTTCCACGATGAAATCAAGAGCTGTACAACTGATCAAGAAGATACAAGCAAATAAAGATGTGGTGGGTTGGAACGATCAAGGGCAAATGGTTTTTGAAGGAAGAACTATTCAGGGTCATTGATTTAGTGAACGACACTCTGCGTCAAAGAAAGAATTGGGCAGACCCTGCAGGATGGCAGCTGTTCGCAAAAGCTTTAGGACGTATGAATGTACCCGAACGAATCGTCAGAAACGAAGAGCGTCTACATTTGGTGAAGGAATATAGGAACAAGCCTTCATCTTCTAGCGACTCCCCTCTGACGCCATCACTACAGTCTCCAGGGGTACCAACGAAACCAATAAAGAAACGTAGAGACAAAAATCCATACAAATGGCATTCATAATCTTTTTGTAAATTTTTATTGAATAAATATTTTTTACAATTACAACGTGTCTTTTTATTCTTACACAAAATACCATTTATGTATAAAATCACGAACTAATATATCGTTCCACTCCTTTTGATCAAACATACTAGCAATAGTTGACATGGGAATATTTCTACTACGATGGAGACCACTGTGACTGTAAAGTTTACTATGATTTTGTAGAAAGGTTTGAAAGTTGCTGCTGTAAAATCCTGGGCTTTGTCCATAAGAGTCGAATAATTCTCCTTTTCCATCCGATGTGATGTAAACAGCTACCCAGTGTGTACCAGGTCCATCTCTGGGGTCAACGTTTATAATACAACCTCTAGGTGAAACATCTGTAAATACTGATTTGGCATATGGGTCACTTTGTAAGACACGAAGCAGTTGACGTGCGTTACGGCTGGCATCAATCTCGATAAGATTTTGAAATTCTCCAAGCACCACGATATTTGTAGCCCCAGTTAGAGCCGTACCGAACTTGCATTCCAGGGAGACGTTCCCATCCCTGATAGGTTGAAAATGATCTGCACATAGATCAGAAGTTAAATAAAACACGTACAGGGTATATCTATTTTGCATACTCGTCTCGAGTAATACCGATGCCTTGATTCTGACACATCTTAATTGTTGGTACCAGCATACAGCATTTGGAATGCTGAAACATAGTTGGTCCCTGTTGCTCCGGCGAAATAGGTGAAGTGGTTTGCCAGACCGGTGTTCTCCATTCACTGATAATGCAAGAAATGTGGTGTCGTAGTTCTTAAAATTGAAAGGATTCTTGTTACAAACTCCGTTGTAAGCATGTGCATCCACCATCCCAATCACAACTCTATCGATCGGGAAGAAGTCCTTGGAATATATTCTGTTGATCTCCAGACATGTTTCCCGTTGGTACGGAGGACACTTAATTTGCAGTTTACACGATTGATAGGGTACTTGGCTGTAATATGTTGAATGGCTTCGGTATGACCTAGCATTGTAGTGTACGAAACGTTAACACGGCGAACACGAAACACGCATTCTTCCAGAACCACTTTAAACCCAGGTACTTCTGTTGATGAAATCAGGCAAAAGGGAGCTCTTGATCCCACTAGCTTGAGCTTGATCGGGACAGCACCAAGAATATATCGTTCTTGCGCGAACAGATCCGAATGAATTCTTCATTCCATCGCCACAGACTTGCTTAGGCTTGTATGTGCGTGAAGTTCCTTTAATCCTTTGTTCGCATCGGCAACTTCTGCTAGTGGATTGACGGCATCCATCCGTCCAGCCTGGTTTTTGTAGAACAACGCTGAAGTTAAGTGAGATGATTTAGCTTCTTTGCTAAAGTTCAATACAGTTTCCATATACGCTCGGTAAGGATACGAAGTGCTTGATGGTGTGACCACTTTGTTGTTCAGATAAACTTCCACTTGAGAAATTAACAGGACCCACTTGGGCGGTGCCAGGTAAGCTATAGTTCCATCTCCATTCGTTATCTTTGCTTTTACGTGAAGGTAACTGTTTGCCAGTTGAAGTTAACTGTTTACCAGTTCGGTGTAGACATCAGAATTTGCAGCACAGAGAATCTCGATAGTGTCCGAAGTTCCAATGCTAGAAAGAGGACCGATGTCTTCCCAAAATCCTTTATTCATTTCAACTTGAGTGCCAGGAACAGAAAATAAGTCCACTTCTGATTTTCCACAGGAACAGGAATCTTTATGTAAAGTCTCGTAGCCTTGTGCCATTATTTAAGAAAAGTAGGTTTTTCTTGAGATGTTTTCCGCCTCTTGGTCTGTGAGCGACTGTAGATTTCGATGAGGCATTGGTTTTTATGTGTGCCTTGCGTTTGCGACCGCTTCCTGAGTGGTTACTCATGAGTTGTTTAGCACCCTGCCGAGCTATATCTGTGACGGCTGCGACGCCACAACCTTTGACAGCCTGCTTCACACTTTTCCCGGCCAGAACATCTTGACCGACATCTGTCGCCGCTTGCAGAGCTCTCCGCCCAATCGCTTGTGCTCCTCGTTTCATCAGAGGTATTGCATATCGGGAAATACTTTTAAAGAAACTTCCAATACCGTTTATTCTTTGAATCCATGCACCTCTGAAACCAGATAGACTTCCACCTCGTTGTCCTCGTAAATAATATTGTTGAAACCGCTTTTCATCTGAAACGATTGTAGCTCTCATCTTTAAATAAAATACTGTGATCTGCTTTGTCTAAAGTGAAGTGTCACGATGGACTTCCCAAAACCAAATGACACGTTTTCGTTTTTGTCGTCTTTTATATCTATTTCGATCATCTCGAATGATTTCATTTTCACCTTCAGGGGCACGTATTGTATGTTGCGAAAACTAACGTTAACAGTTTTCCCGTATTTTCCTTTCGTGTTCACAATTCGTAGAAGAGGCACTTTGACGTCGCCGACAAATTGTGTATCCACCACATTTGTGTAGAGGTAGATTGTGGAGGTACAGTTCTGCCATCTAATTCTGATTGTTGAATCACAATTTTTCCACCACAACAGGCCGAAACACAGCAAGTCATGTTCACGCGACAAAGGTTAGAGATGAATGAATAAAGAGAAGTAAACGACACGGTATAAATGCAAACACAATTTATTACATTATATGTTATTTTGCCTTAGTTCGTCGTAAATAATATCCATAGCACACTGTTTGCTATAGATTGTGCGCTTATCTGTCCCACAATGAGATCGCCTTAGAGAGGCGAAGTGTATAAATAACAAGACCCTGCTACTTGCAGGATTAACTCCTGCCCTTGGGAGGGGTGTAAAATTAAACACGACACAATGCAAAGAACAGGAAAATAAGAGTTGTTCCAACATTAGCATCTGCACCACCAGACTGCAACCTGTGAGAAAAAGCTACAAGTGTAGTTACACTGCACTTTTTAACAATCAAATAATTATAATTATTACAAGTGACAACAGACATGAAGTGTAAAATGGTGTGCATGGCTTCTTTGCTCAAATGATAGTTACTCAAGATTGTATTACTGAGTTTTATTATATAAAGTAGAGTGTTTTATTGATTTTTCCACAACTAATGAAAGTGATAATCGCACATGTGTGATTATTTATTGTAATCGCACATGTGACGATTATCGCTGATACAGCACTATAGATTAAAGCTGTTTTTTCTAAGCAACTGGATGCTTGGAAATATGAAATTTATTTCTCGTGTTGACCCAGGGCGGCCCCCCTCCCGGATATCTCACTGGTTCGTGAACACTAAAAATAAATATCATATTTCCGCACATCCATGTATTATTCTCTATATAATTCACGCTTATTATCCTGTGTACTCCTTATTTTATACATATAAAGTGATTTTAAAACATGTCAGAAGTGGTTAAAAAAACTGAGCTATCGCCGCGTTTTTCAACACACTTTTCAAAAAAATGCCTTCCGTTGTGTATGATATATTACGGTACATGAACATATGTAATGGCTATGCATCAACGATGCAATAGCATGGGCCGCATGGCACTGAGGTAAAATTAAAACTAATCGTAGCTCATCCAGTATTCATAAAAGAAATCCAACATTAATCGTCTCTTGCGAAACAAAGGATTTCAAGGTAGCCATGATATTATAAATTTAAAATGTTCATTAATTACACCTAATGTATCAGAATTCCAATAACTACAACATTTGATGACAGAAAAACATTTTGAGTAAACTGACATAGCACAAAACTGTTTGTTCATGGAATTATGTATGTTATACTACAGTCATCTCAAATGTATTTGTAGGTGCTTGGAAATTATCAGACCCTTTGGATACATTTGTTGATCGGTTGTTATGCTCTAATACAGTAGTTGAGCAGTAGTGAAGTAGTAGAGTTATTTTCTGTGTGCAATGGTCTAATAATAGTAATTGGTGCAAAGTCTTCATGGAATTCAATTATATAGATTTGCATCTGCAACTGTTTGTACGATTAGTGCATGCGATCACACCATGTAATACGGTGTATACCTTGTTGAGACATTTTAGCTAAGTTATCCCCCATGTATTCTACTACAGTTCTGTGGTACGTTACGTACATTCATATGATAGTTTGATTCACCAAATCACTGATGAGATATGGCTCTAAAGAAACAGTCACCTGCACCACCTACATCTAATAATTGTAAACCTTGTTCTGCTAATCTCAACTGTAATAATGGTAGTGTAAGCATTGTATTATTGCTCTGTGTATCAGGACCAGGGTTTAATTACCCAGGGTTTAATTCAATGTAACCTGAGATCATCAACATTCTTCTTAAAACACAATACCTTTGATGTTGATTATCAGATTTTACTGGATAACAATGGATTATTAAATTATTTGCTTGTTTCATATTGTATCAAACACTGTCGGTCTCATCGTATTTCGCTGCTAGGACAGCTCCATCACGAATGAAAGAGTTGGGCCATTGGCGACCATATAAACACTGAAGAGTTAACGACCATATAAACACTGTTGGTCTCTTCGTATTTCGCTGCTAGGACAACTCCTTACGAATGGAAGAGTTAACGACCATATAAACACTGTAGATCTCTTCGTATTTCGCTGCTAGGATAGCTCCCTCGCGAATGGAAGAGTTGGGCCATTGGCGACCATATAAACACTTTTGTCTCTTTGTATTTCGCTGCTTACTGTGCTAGGATAACTCCCTTTACGAATGGAAGGGTTAGTGACCTAGTGTTTTGAAATCTTCCGCTCTTTAAAAGATAACTTGTGCATCTATAAAACACTCAAAGAGTCGAAAACGTTGTATAAAATATAAATTACTAGTTTCCATCTGTCAACTTGACGCATGTCAAAGTCTTTCTCATTCCCAGGCTTCGCTTTTAGAGGAAGGCGCTAAATTCAAGGTATGGAAATAAGTGGCGAGCTGCTGTGATACAAACCGGATGTATTACGCAACATTTTCCACATTTCTGACGACGAAAAAAAAACTTGCATTTTATAACTCGTGCCCGGCCATAGGCCTGGGCACGAGTAATGAGTGGTTACTATTACTTATAAAGAATAAGTCGAGCGCCATTTAATGACGTAATACCCTCGTTGCGAGGAGTCGGTGGCTCATTGGGCATGACATCATACCAAAATGCCGTAAGGCTTTATAGGGATACAAGGTAGGGTTAGGGATTCCATAAGGTTTAATGACGTAATCTGAATAAATAATTAGGGTTAAGGGGCCGTGTAAGGTTAACGAGAAGTCATGACGTAATCCCAAAATTCAAAATGAATAATTCATGATGCGGCATCCTTTTGCTCCCTATATGGGGGGTATTACTACCAATTTGGATGTTTTTAAGGTGATAATTCATTGTTATCCTACAAAATTCGTTGACTTCAGCAAGGTAAGACAGTATGCTTTGAGGGTGTTTCAATATTAAAATAAAATGCAAACTCATTACTACAAGAGACAATTCATACTATTTAAGGTGTCTCCTTACAGTTGTCCTTGTTGTAAATGTTTCTTTAAATATTATGGAGACTTATAAATGAAATAATCTTCCAACATTTAATGATAATTAACACTGTTTAAGTGTTCTCAGTGTTGCTACAGCAACGTGTCGTCAGATTTTAATATTCTTTATATTCATAAGAGCCCCAGCAACTCGTGAATGAAGTGGGTAAATCATTTTTTTAATGTTGTTGTTGCATATATGGATACAATAGGACAATCTGCTAATGTCAAAGATGAAAAAATCATTTTAACATGGCGAGCAAAATTACTTGAATGTGATTGGCTTATGGGACACTTTTTCTTAATTGCAAATTGAAAAAATTAAAAAATCCTGGCTTGTCGTTTTATTGATGTAGATATTAAAACTTCGAATGAAAATGTGAACACACGGAAGAACACGATGTATTGGGTAGTTTCCCACCTGCGTGTTAATATAAATAAGCAACCAAATGGTTCCACATAAAATTTAGGTTTAATTTCACTACACTAATGAAATTAAACCTTAATTTTACTCGGCCTCGTGAGATCACGGATACATGCTTAATAATGTGAAATGTTTCAACGCAAACGTTTTCATTAAAGATTTCTACATGCAGTTTTTCTTCAAAATTAAAAATTGAAAAAATTGAAAAAATTAGAGTATAGGTACCTATAACATTATCGATGAAACTGTGCAGTTATGTATTATTTACGGATAAAACAATTGAAACAACTGCAACCAGGGGTTATTAATACCTCAGAGAAACTAATCCAAAAATAATTCAGGTTACGTGCGACATCTTCAGGGTGAGTAACATTAAATTTTAGAAATTAGAAATATTACAATAGTACTTGTGTCGCTTTGACTGTCCGATAATAACTAACTATGTATATTACATAAACAGTATACTTAACAATGTGACTCTAATATGAGAAATATTAATCCTACCTGTAAACATCATCTGTGAATTCTCTCTGTTTGTTATGAACACGAATAGTTCTAACTCCTTCCATAGTGTTGGAAAAATGAGAATACAATGGACTAGCAGCTATTAACATCAAACGTTTAATATCCATGGCAGAGCGAAGATAAAATCTGGAGATAAAGTACAGTCCAACAACACATACAAGAGTGAGGGGAAGTAAAATGATATTTGCCACGGGCGCCAAAACAAGGCTTGCTATTGTTGGTGAAATATTTTGGCAAAAGTTAATAAAATAGTTTGGTAGTAGCTCGTCCAAGTTGTTGATGTCTTGTGAAAAGCGGTTCATTATGCGACCAACTGGATTTGTGACAAAGAATGATGAAGGAGCTCTTTTAAGACAGGCAACCATCTTTTTATGAATAGCGTTGGCAGCACTTATCAACACGAGTAGAAGACCCAAAGTTCCAAAGACAGTGAGAAATAATGCAAATGTAAGCATTACTGAATATGTTATTAATGTTTTATGAAATCCTTCTTGTTCAAACAACTTTGGCAGATTTGAGACTTCAAGATTTACTATCACAGTCAATACTAAAACAATCAATAAAAAGATACATGTGTATTAAAATAAAATACCACTACTTACATAGAAAATACTTTTTTGGATCATTTCATTTACAAGATATATACATTTACGCGGCAAAAAGACGTGTGGGGCATGCGACCGGTGTCACTGCGGACAGTGTCGCCCGGACAGTATACATTAGCGTGTAGTTTATATACTATGAAAGACGTATTTCGTTTCCAAACACGAAGCGAGCCTCCGTCCCTGAGCACAACATTCCTTTATCTTTGTGTCATAAGAAAGCAAATAAATAAAAGTTGGGCTATTGAGAAATAACGCTTCGGATGTGTTGTTCATAGTTTGTGTAACAATTGTGTAAGTATAATGAACAGCTAAAATGTTCAATACAGCAACACGGGTGATTTATTGTAGTGCAACAAGTTATCGGCGTATAACGAGTCGACAAATATGGACAAGAAATAATATGCTACATCAAAAATGATGACAACGCTTTACTTTAATTTCTTCGACCAACAATTTCTCGACCCCTGAATTTAGTGGGGAATCATTGTGATTGTTTCTTTGAAGGTAGATAATTGTTGTGTTCATACACGCTGACATTAGTTTGGTGTTTGAAAGCGAAAGGACAAACAAAACATCTACGAAAGAGCACTGGCTACCATGAGGACCATAACAACACGGAGTCAAATCTGTATAGGCAGCGTTCAATCGGGCAATGTTATGATTAATAATATTTGTTGAAGGATTGGCAACTCGTAAAATGATAGTGTAACACCTTTTACAACTTTTCCGTATTTTACTTCGTTTTTGAAATATTTCAGTTTGTTTGATATGTAAATGAGATGGTCTCTGACGTCAGGTGCAAAGTAGAGAATTTTCACTCATTAATATATTAGTTTCATCTTCAAGTTTGTTCCACACAAGTACTTGAAAATGTGCGTATGATAATGAACGGTGTGAACTTAGCAATCACTGAGATGTAAGACTTTTTTAATGAGTGAAAATTCTCTACCCCGCACATGACGTCAGAGACTATCTCATTTACATATTAAACAAACTGAAATATTAAACTAGGGATCCCAAGGATAGTGCAAAGTTTCAGAAGACACATGATAAGAAAATTGCTATGTGACATGCATGCATATTGAGTTCAGTTGCGCAAGCATGCAAGGTTTATAGTTGCGCAATTGCTTGGCATGTCATGATACTTAAGAATTGTCGAACTGAAGTTAGGTTAATTAGTGTTTGAACACGGATTGAACGAAACTATGTCGACACTCAGAGTCAGCACTGTAAAGCGAGCTATGGATATATATTTATTGTGCAATGCAAAAATTATCTTACTTTACAATTACAGAAAGACGAAATTTTTAAGTTATTCGAATTTTTTATTTTCCCATTTAATGTTTGTGATCAGGATTACGGTATAATATTGTACTTTTTATCAATATTTTCAATTGACATCTACAGTATACCACCGTAAATGCATGCAGAAATGGTTGACTCATCATTGTTCTTCGTGAGACAGAAACATCATCATTAATTAATAGGACTGTTAAATCTATAATACTTTATATAGTTTGTCTGATTGACGTTAGTTCGCAAAATAATAGTTCGTTCATTTCTGGCTTTTGATATATTAAAAGTGATAGCTCATAACCAATAGAGATAATTTATAATTTTCGTTTCTTGTCATTGACGTTGATTTTTCGTAGCTTGGAATGATGGAATCGTGGCATTAACTTAGAAGTTTTTCTTTTCTTTTGAAGTTCAGATCACACATTTAAGTTGAACATTGTCGTTTGCTGACAGTTGACAATATATAGCTTCGATCCAGCTTGCATCACTGTTGTTGCCGGCGAAAGTCCAATTGGGAATTACCAAATTATAATATTGTTCAAACGTGGGTGTACAACAGTTTTGTCTTTCGATTCACATGATTTTATCTGCAAAAGAAATACACGTTTATTTAGTTCAGTTTAGTTTTTGTTATTACAACCCTTTGGTGGACGGAAAGCCTTAACAGGTTCATTCTTCCTCAATTATTTTATGAGGCTCAGCGTTGGCCGGGATTTTAACCCACGATCAAGAACTTAAGCATTAAATTTACTATAATGTCATTAGCATACCTTAAAAGTTTCATCTTCATTCAGCTTTCTTTTATAATGTAGAGTCAAACAATAAAATGTCTTCATTGATTACGATGTAAATGATGACACTGAAATAATCAAAAGTAAAAGTATTACTGTAACTATACATGAAGTGAGGGCGACAGTTACTTGGGAGAGGACAATTAAGTATTACCAATTCAAAAAAGGAAACTAAATTTACCAAGAAAATTACCTTTGTAAAGCCTTGAAGCCACCGGGGAAACCTTCTTCTGCCCCTAGTAAATAGGGACATTGATCCCTCTGAAATAGAGGGGGCAATGATCTTCTAGACAATATTCACTTCATTATCAAATTCATTATCAATGCTGTTGCATGTGGTTAAATTGAAGTTGAAAGAAATATACATGGATAAAAAATTATTGTTGTTCTGGAGATTTGCTCTATGTTCTGAAATTAACTTTCTAGCTGTCTAAAGTGCAATATAGTTATCTGTAAATGTTTTCTTTCACATGGACCGTTTAAATTCTTTATCAACTAAAATATCAAATCGGTGATACAAAAATAGGCTTATGGTCGCTAAAGTATGATTCCAAAATACCACTGCTTCCAACTCTTTCAGGGATATTAGTGTAAATGTGATCAATTTGTGTTTTATAGTCAGTATTGCTTTTCTTCAATTAAGTATTTTTAAGAGTGTATTTTTGTCCGATGCACTTTCAAATAGGTTAATATTAAAATCACCAAGAATGATAACAGGAGTATTTGAATCATTTATAAAAGTAGAATGTAAATGTTTAAAAGCATCTATAAACCTTGAAATTTTTATCTTTGATTTAGAGCGATAAATTCCTACAATATGTAAATTATTCACTGGTTGGTTTATACTTTGAGTAACGTTATTTCTACATCATTATACAGAGCAGTTTCTACAAACATATTGATACCCGCTGCTTTTACATTGTAATCACTTGCAACGTCGGCAAAGTGAAGGTAATGATCTGACATTCTGAAATAATATTTTAAAGGTTCCACTTGTATCTTTATAAAGAAAAGGAATATGACTGTTAAGTAAAGCATTTTGTCTTAGTCTTGTCATTTCTTCTTGTACTTTCGTGCTCACAGCTATTTTATTTCCATTAGATTAATAATGTGTAGTCCCGAAATGCTTCTAAGCCTACTAAGCGCAACATAATGCATAATTATGTTCTCGCTTAGAAGATGGAAGGTCAACAACAGCTTCATTTAATGTGTCACCATGACAACGGTGAATAGTCCTATGAAACGTAAATTTCAATAACACTTTTATTAGCCATTCTTGTACTTTTTGACCCCCTAAATATCGTGGTCATATTGGTTTTTCAATCACGATGCGAGAAACACAATTTTTCCAAATGTAAAGTTGCCAATTTGGCGATAATTTTTTCCACGCTCAATGTGCGGTCAAATTAGGTCTGTGACGTCACACGTTAGAGTTAAACGCGAAATTGTTTGAATATGGCAGAATCAAAACAAGCGCCAAGAGAAGGAACGATTGGAAAAACGAAATATCTTGGGAAGTATTGCGTGGCTGGTGGCCCAAATAATGCAAGTTGTAAAAAAAATTCATCAACTCCAGGGATATCAATGCATGAATTTCCAAAACCTGGTCATCGACTGAGAAATTTGTAGATACAGTTTGTCAAAAGACATAGGCTTAACTGGCAGCCTTCGTCTTACTCTTGCTTGTGTTCTGCACATTTTGAACAGCATTGCTACCATCAGCGACTCGACATTGGATTGAAAATTACAAATAATATGATGAGAAAGAGACTGTTGGACAGAAATAACGCGGTTCCAACGATTAATACATCTTGTTTCACCACTGGAGCGCAGACAGGTGCGGTATTATAATTACATGCAAATTTGATATCCTATTTACACCGAACCGTATGCTGCTAAATATTATGTAAATAATATGAACGTCACTATTTCTAACAGATTCTTCGTGGTGCCAAATGCAATTATATTTCTGTCTCGACTGAGCGACAAAGTGAAGAAGATGTTGGCAATGAAACAGATTTTGAAGAAGACGTGGGCGATGGTAATAGCAGATACTATTCCATCTTTATCTGCTGACGGTAATATTTCCCGTTCTACCTGCGAAGAATGCAACGAATCTAAAGAAAAGTATGACAAATTGAACGACAAATTCCGAAAAAGTAAAGATGTGAAAAGCAAGCTGAAAATTAAAGTTTGTGAACTGGAAAATGCAAACGAAATATTGACAAAGTTAAATTAAGTGTCATTTTCAAATATTTAATGTAAATTATGTATTTACTCAAAGGCTTTCTTTCTGCTTAGCTTCGTTGCCAACCAAGTAATTCCACACAGTTTGTGATTCATTGACCGGTATACATACTGTACAGTGCATATACATACTACTTTTAAATTTTCCTTAACCATTTTCTTATTATATCATTCTTTCCTGGGTCGTCTAATATCAGCCCCTCTATTTTTATTCTGTCCAGTGCAAGACAATTACACTAGTCAAAGAGAATTCTGATATAGCCTGTTTTGAATGGGTGCTTAGTTGTACAACCCCTTTACCCAGGGACTTTTGGTATGGATAATACATAAACAAAAACAATTAACTTCAATTAATTTCAAAATTATTTTTCTATTTTCAAAAGCAACTTCAAAACCAAGCTTGTAAAAAACCTGCCGACATAGAAGAGGATATGGATATTATAGACGAGATCCAGAGGAGGTACGAAGGTCTTCACAAAATGCATTGCGCTTGATACATATTATCGATTCCCCGCCGGAAATGCTTCATTGCTCAACGAACCTTCGGGAAGCGAACATGGTTTTAAAATGGCGGTTTGAAAACCGTTCGTGGTATTATAAGACTGTTCATGGCAAGAACACTTCAGTTTTTGGCTCACACGAACTTCTTTCTATTCATTGTATTCCCAAGCAACAATTTAACGTTTAATATTCCGCCTGGTTTGTCGTGTATACTGTTTTAAAGATACCGCTATATTCACATCAGATTTCTAAGCTTGATATTTGTAAATATATTGCCCTGTTTCCGCCGATTCGCAATGTGAACGGATTCGAAATGGATTATCTTTTTGCAGGAACCAGCAACCGATCATTAATTAAACTGAATGTATTGGCCGAATATAAGTACATCTGAGTCATCTGACAGAGATAGCTTTTTGGTGCTCAAACTAACCAAGTTTAAAAATCTTGAATAGTTATCCTATCTTTAAATGTGCTGTTTTTAAATTTCAAAGTTATTGCCTTTATAAGCCCCCCTCAATTTAATAAAATTTCAATATTAACTATTCAATATACTATGGACCATTCAATAGATTATTAAAATCAAACTTTATAAAATCAATCTTTCTTTGTACATTGTAATATGATATATTTGACATTTTTGTATGGAATTTTCAGAGTGAGTTCATACAGGTATTTAATATAATTACAATTTCCTATTCAGCAGTTGTTAGACCGCTCCAAACATCTAGACCTTTGACTTTGTTGTAGATGGCAATGGAGACCTATTGGAAAAGCTCCATATATAAAGGCATTGACAATAAACCTCAAATATTGTACATCATTCATTGTACATCTCTATAGTATTGTGTGTATCAACAACAACATTTTGGACTCTTAATAGCAGTTAACTGTTTTGAAAAATCACTGTTGGTACATGTATAACCTACAGTTTCTTGCCTTTGTCAAAGGGTCAGGAAAATTGTCTGACTACTAAACTGAAATTAAATTTCCACAGGCCTGCGTATGAACTGGGGGCATGTTCTTCCCGGGCCCCAACTTGTTATGTAGACTTGTGGCTGTAATATCATTGTAATTTTATTTATACACAGCTTTAAAAATGTATTAATTATTTAATTTAAAATATCTCAGAAGTACAAATCAAGCAATGGAGGCAATTCTGCTATGCAACTTTAATATTCTGAATTCCCCATCTACTACTGTAAAGCCTGTGCTTGAGACCCGGCCTAAAACATTTTACCAAAAGGCTCTTTTTTCATGGAGAAGGCCTCTGAGGAAACTTTCTGTGGAAATAAAAATTGAGCATGAACCTGAAAACATAAAAGATACCAATTCCATTAAATTCCCTGTATTTTACAACAACAAATGCTATGTCATGGGGTACTGTGGAGTAAAGAAGTAAATAAATCTTAAAGGAGCCATGCACAAAACAACTTGGATTATTGTTATTAAACACGGACAATGGGAGAGGATGAACTCAACTCTCACATAGATATGCGGACAGTATGCACACAATCATTGTTGAAGGATAGCAAAATACAAAAGTTTGAGCTTACAATGGCACAACATAATTTGCCCTTAGCCTCTTCAACATTTCGTTTGGTTACGTTTCCTGAAAGGATCAAATACCAATAGACGAATTACTTAGTTAGTAGTTCTGATAACCGGCAAAGAATTTCGAGTGCCAAATAAAAGTAAGAGAGCGGGGAAACGTAATCCAAAACAACATACGTCATAGGTACGTTTTGCTGTCAATCTGACGAATGGCGAAGTATAATCGAGAAGATGATGAATTTCACAGACCTCTCCTCGTTTAAATTGTGGAGCAACAAGAAAAAAATTAGTACTAAAAGAAAGAAAATTATTTCATATTCACACCGAACAAATTTTTTAAAGATTTCATCAAATGTTACGGTAAATATATTTGAATAATTCAAGGCAACTAAATGCAATGTAACCACCAACAAGAAATAGTTCTCGTGAAAAAACCGATATTTCATCGCTAATATACTTCTCGGATATCTAAAAAGTTACTGACGACAGAGTAAAAGGCTTAAACTATAATCTGCACAAACAGGAAGCAAAGCAGGAACAAAGATGTGTTATGCGATTACAATTTTCTCGCAAATTGAAAAATAGTGGTTTTTCAACGTCTAACTGTAATTAAGTTCATGGAGCAACAAGAAATTTTTTACTATTAACTGAAAGAGAATTTTCAGCTTGTTATAATAACCTATCCAGTGTTGTGTTTGCGTTCGCATTTCGTTAAATAAGTAGCTACATATATTCGCTTATCACTTTACAGCAAAATTTTGTGACCCGTGAAGGCATCAACAAAAAAATTGTTTATTGATCCGAAACAAGTATGCTACGACAAAAAAAAACAGAGTAACATCTGTTGGATTAAACTAAAAACATCATATAGAAAGCTTACCTTTTAAAACACAGGTTTTGAAACAAAAAAGCACCACTGAAAAACTATATATTTTGTCCGCCAACTTTACGCCAGAGCAAATACGAAGAAAACAAAGCGCAATGCATTCCGGGACGACCTTCGCACCTCCTCTGGACGAGACCGATCAAGAAACAATGAACATTGTCTCATGATGAAACATGTATAGAACTTGAACCAGAGTGGAATCTTCTTGAAGAGAATGCAGATAAAGACATGATAATTGGCAATGATGAGGTTAAGTCAAGCCAATTCACCAGAAATACAATCAGGTAAAAATATTGTAATAGAATGTATGTATAATAATAAATATTACATAATACATATTATATACCACAAATTCCAATTGATACTGGGTCAATAAAGATGTTTGACATGTAAACATTAATTTAGTTGGTATAATAACTTCCAGCAGATAGATTTTATTGATCACAATTGAAGGTTGAACAATTGAAGTTTATCTGGTTTAAGAAAACTGTATTGTATCGATTTGTTTAGAAACGTTGTGCCATAACTATCGAAATGTGTATCAAGGCAATAAACGTGTGAATCATTGAAAATATACCAGTCTATAAATGATTTGACCTTATGTTATCGTTCTTGCGGCTACAACAATATGGATCATGGTAAAATTGAACATTGCCATAGCAGGGGATGGGCCCCCAATAATTTGCTCTAGCGATTTTTTTCCAGTTTAGATACGTTTAAACTTGTTGGAAATTGCTCTCAGAAAATCCTATTTCAAAGATTTACAAACAGAAAAATATAAAAGTATATATCTTTAGGGGCTGATTACTCTCTCCTCCGCAGAGGCTTCCGAGGGGGTAATGGGTTGGAATAAGGAATGCGGTAGATAACGAGAGAGGGTAATGGGATAAGGAAAACCGCTGAAAATCGGATCCTTATCCCAATACCCTCTACCGCATTCCTTATCCCAACCCAGGGCCGATTACATGAGGCGAGTTGACCCAGTTAACCGAGTTGGACCAGTTAATCGAGTTGGCCTGCTTCGTATATTTATCAACTCTTGTTTCAAAATTTCGATTATATGGCAACCGGGCTGGTCCGCCTTGCCGGGATCCCGGTTGCTGCTTGCCGGGCCAGCCAATTCGGTTTATCGAGTTGAAAATTTCACCTTTTCCCCATGTAATCGGCTTTTTGCCGAGTTAGCCCGGCAAAGTGGGATGAAAAACTGTTTGGCTCGTTCTGTCGCGCGTTTGTTTACTTGGTTGTGTGAATAAATATTGCTGAAATGGACTCAGATAAAGCATCAAAACCTTGTTTGTGCGTTTCGAGACGTAGCGAAGACTTAACAAATTAATTAGTCTTTGTGAAGACGTTTTCGCGAGTTAGTCAAGATAATAACAATCGTTTTATTAACGATACTTACAAAAATTTCATCAGCATAAATAACAGTGTAAAACTGCAGTAAAACGTCGTAATTTTGCCCAAGTGAAGCAACATTTGCTAGGTATAATTGTGAATTTTGGGTTTCGTTTATACAATGCCCGTAAGTACAATTCACGAAGATAAATAATTAGCGATACCGTCAAAAGAATATCATTGTTTATCTAAAGTTTCCATAAAACCGACCGGAATAAAACATACATGCGCGACTGTAGCTAAAACATGCTATCTGAAACCGTTGGAATACAATAAATCCTGAGATATTTAATGAAACCAAAAAAACGCACAAATAGCGAGCACCCCACGGTGTTTACACTATATGTATACCTCTATCGTGTGAATTTTGGCCACTCGTCACAATAGTGCAAAATTTCTATGAAACTTTGCACTAAAAACGAAGTAAAATACGAAAAAGTTGTAAAAGGTGTTACTCTATCATTTTACGAGTTCTTTCATATAAGACAAACTTAATTTTTGTTGCCAAAAGGGCAACAAAAATATGTTTGCTTAAAGGGCAAACATATTTAAATCTATGATGATGTCATGCGAATCTTAAAAACAGTTAAAACTTCGTGAAATCTTTATTCAAGTTCAAGTACTTTGCACAATTTGTCTGAGAAATAGACAGTTGTTGATTGTCCATTATCATTGTTTTACCTATACGAGACAGCATTACTTTCAAAGAGCAGAACTGAACATTTTTTGAATTTATGTAAATAATCGAGCATTTTGTGGGGACATTATCCGCATTGTGGCTGATTTTACTTGTGTTATTCTTTACTATCTGTGCCGCTTTTTCATAATAAATAAATGGATAATTAAATAATAAAGAATAACGTATTCCTAACAAAAACATTGAGAGATGTCAAGATTATTAGTTTCTAGTAATATATCATTCTAGTGTATGGCGAGTGTCTGCTCAATGGAACAGTCAGACAACAAGATTATATGTCGGATTTACAACAACAACGTAAGATAACATGAGTAAAGTTGAAAATCAAAAGCCTGCTAAAAAGCATATTTTGCCAAGGTTTTTGAGACAACCAAACTACGGTCATTTTAATCAAAATATTTGGTTATTTTAACCATTCAAATTAGTTATGAATCGGAGACAACCTATCAAACTGGTTGTTTCAACCAATCTGATTTTACAGAGTATTCAACCAATCTGTTTTTACATAGGATTACTACAATGCGCATAACCAAGAAATGTTGCCCCGTTTTTACCATTTCAATTTCAACACTCAATAATTTAGTTTTTAATTTTTAATTTTTTAAATTTAATTTATTGGATAACAATTCTTGCCATGAAAAAGACAACAAGAGATCCAAAAGGGAAAACGCGAACGGAAATAAAGGTCCCATGCGAGGCGCCGCCCTCTTAGATTAAAATATATACAGGGTATATGTAAAATTTGTTCTATGTCATAGAGGCTCATAACATAGAGGCTCTATGACAGGGACAGTCGCGTACCAGTGTCCAGGTGCACGGCCAATCTATATCAGTAGTATAGCAAGTAGGGCTGCGAGCTCAATCGACCTCAACCGTGAATATAAATACCAAAACATCACCAAATTTGTGCCAAGTCACGACTCGACAAATTTGGCAATGTTTTGGTATTTATATTCACGTTTGACGTCGAATAAGCCCGCAGCCCCACTTGCTATACTACTACAGCGGTCGTTAATTTGGCTTGACACACCCCTCTCCACCGATTAATGTCAAACACACGCGAGACTCGTGAAACAATACTGAATTTATACCAAACCACATTTCAGTCAAGTTTAAAAATAGTCGTTTCAACATTTTCACAAATTTGTGTCGCTTCAAAATTTTCACGCTTTTTTTGACCGACACATTTCCAATTCACGCGCGAAAAAAAAACCCACTAGATTTCGATTCTAGTGGTGATGTTTATCCAAATGGATAGCGAAATGGCGCTCTTTTGATTGGTCAACCCACACCAGCGCCCACAACAAATATTTTATCCAAACAAGTACCCAAATGGGGAGTGAAATGGCGCTCTTTTGATTGGTTAACAACATTGACTAATTTACATACTAACAGGTGGCCGGTTGTTTTGCGAATTAGTCCGTTTGTTCACTATTTTCAACGTTTGTCTCACTTTTAAAATGGTGATCGTACACATATTTCGACGTTATAATTCCTCCCGACAACAAGCCCAAGAAAGGTACGTACGGTGTCACAACCGCGACAATGCTCTCAACGTCTTTCTTTAATAACGGGTCTTTTTGCAGCTCGTCATTTAGTTCGTCAGAGTTCTCAATAGCGTTCAACCCATCCAGTAGGCTAGCGAATTTGCTGATTAGCAAGTCGGTGAGAAAAGCGTTTGCAATTTCCATTCTCTTCAACTCGTGTTGGCGCCATATCTTGTCGATAACCTTTGCGGACGCTTTTTTAATGTATGCTTCAGATTGGCTTACCACACCGTCACCAGACAGTCTAATAAGTTCAGCTCTCCTAACGTCAATGTCGTCAGTGTCCACAGTCGAGGTACTAGCGGCTTGGGTATCCTCAACTAATTCCTCAATTGTAGGATTTTCGTCACTTTTGCGTTTCACCATCACGTTACTACTTATACCCATATTTTATTGCGGAATAACAACTTCGTAATTGTATGGATAACGCAGTGAGATTTCAAGTCTGGTGTACTTATTATTTTTTAGTGCGGTCACAATCGTCGACACTTCTTCTTTGCTAATGTGCCCAAGGTAATCGTCAATAACGACCTTCATGTCACTCTTACTCGGACAGTAAAAGCAAATGAGTTTACTAATGTTTTCTCTATACGGTTTCGCGATTGACGTCAGTTGTTGTGTGATGACAATAACGCTCAGCGTAAAATGTCGCGCACTAAAAGCTAAGTTGACCAATTGACTAGTCCTATTCTTGACATCCTGTCCACTCGCACAGTCGTCCAACACAATCAGAGTGTTAGTGCCTTTAAAAATGTTTGTTACACACTTGAGAACAGCGTCGACATTGTCCTGTGTGCAGTCTATCGCTAGCACGTCAGGGTCACGCACATATTTCCAATCTTGGTACGCTTTGTTCCACTCGAAAGTAGGACAAATCAACACAATGTAGTCAAATTTACCACGATACTCAGATTCCAATGTTTCCAGCAAATAATGCGTCTTACCACAAGCTGTCATATACCAACAATTAGCGCATTAAACGGAGTCTCCATTAAATTGCGTTTGGTTTAATACTGGATTGATTGCAACCCATTGTTCATGAAGTTGACCAACCCATCGCTTATCACAAACACCCTACACATGACATTTGCGGTCGTCGCTTTTTTAGTGATCTCAAGAAGCACACCAGATTGTGTGTTTACAATGTTCTTGCCAGTGGCGACATTGCGATTATCTTGAACGCTCCTCAAGTCAACGACCAACGCAAAGCCATCTTTATAGAACTTCTGTATAGTCATGAACTGAGCGTGTTCTTCACCCAACCCAAACAGTCGTTTCGCTTCTGCATAGAACTTCAACTTTGGGATGCCTTGTGAGTACACGCTATTTGGCACACCTTCAATTGTGACTCTAACGCTCTCAATATTTGGATAAAGAAACTCCTCACTGTCTGTTCGCACCTTATTCGTGAATAGCAACACGATTGCCTTCATGCTTTTTCTTGGAAGATTAATGTTTTCATTCACAATGGTCGTGCCTTTGTCCTGCATTCGGTGGTTTTCATCAACGTGATGTGCTCATATGACAAACTACGACCACTTGTATAGCCCGACGCTATTTCGTCAGCGAGCTCCTGGTTATCAATCGTCTCATACTCAAGCTCAAGGTTCTCCAGAGTGTATCCGCCCACAGCGCTACCGGATTGCGCCACCATGATGTCTGTGGCCTTCGGAAGTGTGATCGCATACTGCAAGTTGTTGTTCATGCTAAAAGGAGCGTACAACCCATGGTCGTTCATGATTTTACCAAGCTTTATCCGCTGTTTCGTCCCAATCACACCAAACATTAACGCGTCACTAACTTTAGCAACGTTCCCACTTGTCGCGCCACTGTCGTCCTTAGAAATTAGCTTTCTCAAGTTCTCACCACCAATACCATAATCAATCATTTGGTCTCGCGCAGTAACACTTTCCCAAAGGTCGCGATAGACACCAATGTAATTTTCCCCATTGTTGTCATACACAGTTTCCCCAGCTAGTCTCACAACAAGTTTCTCAACCAACAACTTGCTAACATTATTCAAGAACCAGCTTTTGGCGTTCGCATTCTTAAAGTCGAACACTAGACCCAACGATCCAGGCACCAAACAGCTACTAACCTTGAGCTTCGGTATGTCAATGTAGAGTTCCTCGCCAGGACTGGCCTTATTAGGGTTCAACGTGATTACGTGTTGCGTTCTCGCCCCTTTTATGACACCCATGGTCGCTCGTCTAAAACCGGGGCTCAACTCTGCTGACGTGACGTTCATATACTTTACATATGTTTTATCACTACCGTTTTAGCTTGTAATAATCATACACAAACCACGCGAGTACCACCGCGAGTACCCACAGATTTTGAGCCAACCATGCGAGACCCTTCGCACCCAACGTCAACGCATTATAAACTAAGTTAGCCAACCCAACAGCCCATGGACCCATCTTCGTTATCGCGTTTTTAACAGCCTGTGCGAACGACTTTGTGGCCACAGCGCCTTTCATAACAGCAGACCTCCCAGCGATAATAATAGTCGTTATAATTCCAGCCGCTGAAATTGCCACAGCGCTCAACCCAACCATATTTTCTTTAGCCCATTCCTTAAATTTCTGCAATCTGTCAATATCGACTTCTTGTTGCGCTCTAACTTCTTCTATTTGCCGCTGTTCAATAACTCTGTCTCTAGCCTTTATAAGTCCAGCCATTCTCTCAACTAGACCAATACGCTCTTTTCTCTCCGCAGCTGTGAGGCCTTCTCTGTTGAGCTCCGCCAATCTCCTACTCGTTTCATTTATCGCCTTTTGAAAATAGTCTGCTTGTATTTGCAACGCACCAGTGTCACCTATTCTTGACTCACGCAACACACCATCACTTGGATTAACCACACCACTCAGATCACGGTTTTCGTTTCGCGTTAGCCCAAGTATGTCGTCGTGGCCTACTCTTGTCTCAATCACTGGGAAGTCGTCTGGGGCTACTTCTGTTGTGACAGCTGTTGTTTCTGTACTCTCGGGGATTTGACCAACTAACGTTTTGAACTGCTTAATCGCATTTTCACTACTCACGTCTTTACTGTAGATCAAACCATTTTTCCCAGGTATTAGAATTCGTTTGGGTTTTCCATATTTACCATCTTTGTTTATCGGTTTGAAAAGAATAGCCCCTGAGTCCGTAACCTGCGACCTGTTGACTATTTTCCTTGACGCGTCGTCGTGGCCGAGTCCCTTTTTGCTTAATTTGCGTATTTTCCTATTTATTAGCTTGACTCTTTTTACATTGTTTTCTGTGAGCTCTTTGTTGGACGCTTTTAGCTCACCCAGTCTTTTCTTAATTTCCTCCTCCTCTTCAAAAGCTATACTGAAACTTACGTCATCGACGTCATCATATAACCCCTGATCAACAAACTCTGCTGTTGGGACTTCTGTGTTAGTCCCCCTTATTGTCACCGTCTTACCATCGTCAGTGTCAATGAACGACGTCTCTTTTTCTCGAAACCTTCTCTCATGCTCGTCCTGAAATCTTTTTGCTCTCTTATACAATTTATCGTACTCAACGCGTTCGATGTGTGGTACATTGCTGTAGTCGTGCTCACTCTCAATTAAAATTACACGTTGAGTGAGTTTTTCGAGTTCGTCATTTATTTGATCATCGGTGTACCTATCAAGTCTATCGAGGCTCTCCATCTCAATCTCGTCGAAACCCTCTCCACCTTCAGCCATATTACATTAGCTCACATTTTGAATGTCGCTTTCTGATATCCACGAATTATGTTTGCTCTCATAACCCAACCATTTGACCAGCGCCATCTTCTTCCCTCTGACTTTCTTTCTTTTCAACACCTTTTCAACTCTGTACACATCGTCGCCATGTTTCTTATTGACCAGCGATAATTCCTGTTCGTAAAATTTACCAATAATCTGTTCACCACTTATGTCCTCAATTTCATACACATTCGGATCACCACGAATAACCTTTACCACTTTAAACAGCTCTTCAGTGAAGTTGGCTTCGTAGCCCTTTGTGAACACGCTCTTGTATTTACTAATTCTCACCGATTGACCAACTCTAAACTTTGGCAATGGGTTGTCTGCAAATTGGTGACCAAACAAAGTGGTCCACACTTCACCCTCATTTGACTTATTGACATCCTTCGGTTTCATCATAATGCTTCGATTCACACTGCTATTGTAATTGCTCACAAACTGGTTAAGAACGTCAATCCACTTGTACGTCCCGCGAGTATAAAAGTACTTCCACATAATGCTCTTGAGACTTCTGTTAAAACGCTCAACAACAGCAGCCTTTTTATCACTCTTAGTGCTGAAATATTCAACACCATGCTCTTTCAACAAACTTTTCACCCCAACGTTGTAGAACTCGAGTCCATCGTCAAATTGCGCTAACTTAGGCATGGTTCCAAACCGATCTTTAAAGTCACTCAATAGCTCTCCAACAGCCTCAGTCATGTTCTTAGTGTCTTTTCTATAAACTGCAATACCAAAAGCGTATCTACTTAATATTTCAATGCCTGTTAGTATCCAATAATAACCGCCATTCTGTTTCGAGTACTTACTCGTGTCCACTAAGTCCATTTGGAGCTCTTCGCCAAGAAATCCAACAAAAGTCGCACGGAATTTATGCCTTCTCACGATGGGTTTGTACCTAGTGTAGGTGTCTTGCGCTGTCAACCATTCTTTCACTGTTTTTCTAGTTACTTTCAATCCGTCTCCCAACGCGCTTTGATACAACCTCTCTGCACCAGTGTACCCTGTCTTGGGGCTATAATAGATGTCTCTCAACCCTTGCTCTGTTTCCACACCAAGTTCCATATAATTCACACAATATACAGTTCCAATAACACCGCGCCAATTTTGAGACTATCGTTATTTGGTTTGACGCGAAACGTCATACTTGAGTAAACACCTTTTTTAATACCCACCTTGGACTCAATGTCCACATGACGTTGCACTGACCCTTTCAAAGACTGTTCGGTGGGTATTGGCAACGTTGTGATCACATCGCTACGCTTCCCATCAATACCCACATTACCCTCCGTTTCAACAACGTCACACGAGATTTCTATGTACCTCAAACCTCTATACATATCAACTTTGTTTGGGCTAGTGTGCCATATCCCCCCTATGATTTCCCTGTTTTTCGCAAAGCCGAGAAGAGGTCCAACCCTCAGCAAATTAAGCGGGTACTCACCCTTTACTCTACATCCACCAGATGGGGTTCTCTCTACTTCGAAAATTGTACTTGGTATGGTGAGGACATGGAGCTTCATAAACTCAACCAACTCGTTGAAGCTGTAGTGTCCCTGAGGCACTAAGGGTCGCGTGAGTTCATCAAAGGTGAAGTCGATCGTGTTTGCCAGTATGTTGTCATAGTCCCAAAACACAGTGGCTGTCTTGACCATAATGTATGGGTTATCGTGTATGACCATCATCGCGTTGTCAAAGGACACAACTTTCTCTGCACCTTCAATAAATACCGTCAACTTTCGCATTGTGTATAACATACAGTATATTATATGCAGAAAGCCCTTCGTGATTACTATGGAAAGCACTACAAACGTGCGATGGCGAACACATCAAAGGCTACACACGACGCGAAGGCAGACCTCATCAAAAAGTACCCTCACGCCACTTTAAGCAAATTCGAGTTCAACCCAAATATTTCGCAAGACGGTAAGATCATGAGTGTCGATGTGTATTTCAGAAATAATGACATCCTCAGCACAGACATAACCAGCGCAACCTTCGAAAATGATAAAAACATGTGGAAGTGGCTGCACAATAGCAAGTTCCCAATAATATGGCAAAGTGGTGGGACTATCCAACCACTGCCAAAAGGTCATAAGAACCACTGGGGACTTTGGGATGGCTACCCAACAGAAAACGTGTTAAATTATCCAGTGAATAATTTTAAAGTCTTTGTTAACCAGAGTAGCTACTTCATGTCAAAGCTACCAACCTTACAAATCACCACGTCAAAGACAAAATCAGAGTGGGACGACAACGAATCTTACTACCGTGTTGTGTTTGCGACGTATTGTGCGAGTTTCTGTTGTGGAGTGTCGTTGCAACATTTATCAGTGTCACAAGAAGTCCACCCTGTGGTCACAAGTGTGATGAGGTTTCATTTGTACTTCACCATTAGAAGACTTCTCAGAAGAATGGAGGGTGGTGAGACTATGAAATCAATAAGTAGAGAATTCAACGCTTCCGAATTGTACGGTAAGATTTCCAAGATTCCTAGAAAGCATTACTACCAGAATAAAGTCCTGAGCGATGGCACTTTAGGCGAATCCAGAGTGTGCACACTCAACGACGTTCAGAACGATTACAGACGATACGTCGCGCGATTGTCAGACGGTTTTACCAACATTGGGCTGCAATATCTAAATCAAAGCATAGAAGCCTTTGTGTACTCCACACTTGGTGCGCAAGCTAGAACACGTGTATCAGTCGTTGGTGGTTCTGCAGGGAGTCTAGAAACCCAACAAGAATTCCGCAAGTTGTTTTCTGACAGTGTTATACAGTACGACGTGTCGACATGGATTCTCAACATGAATAAATCGATTAGAGACACCAACGTTGTCCAAAATCTTGCAGTGTCACCAAGTACATGGTTGATGCCAAGTAATGTGGTGATACTCAAGAATAAAATCGCTGGGTACAACAACTTATTAAAGATTGCCACAGAGTCCATGAGATTTGGAGTGAACACTCGCTTGAATGCAACAACACCAACAATTACAGCTAAAAAAGTCCACCAAGAAAACGTGGTGACTCAGTCATTAGTAGTACCAACGACCGTGAAGAAAAAAGCTCACCAAGAAAGTGTGGTGGCACCAACTAATCTTATGGCTAAAAAAGTTTACCAAGAAAATGTGACACCACTTCCCGTGAAAAAAACAGTGGTCACAAGTAAGTCAGACACGACAACATTGGCGATAGTGTTAGGGTTCTCAGCAGTCTCTGGCTATCTACTAACCAAATACACCTTGAAGTAGTAATGAGTCTAAACTATGGGTATGAGTCTGACGACCCTCACGATAAAATACTAAAGAGAACGAAAAGGCATCTGGACGAAGATCCCAAATTAAGTGCGACCGGTGGAAGGATGTCTGGAATAATAGACATGCAAGGCTCAGCGATAAAAAACGTAGCAGACCCAGTCGATGACTCAGACGCCGCAAACAAAAGAACTCTAGAGCGATTACTATCAGGTTTCCTCAAGAGTCAGTCCTATAATGTTGTGCTCGACTTCAACGTTAGCACACACGCCTTGAAAAACGTGGAATTTCACACCAATGGTTCAAACAAAGTGAAAGCCATTGGTGAAACAAGTAAATTAGTGCAAAACAACCCAACCTATGGTCCTATTGTTGGTATTAACAGTGTAAGCCAAAGTTTTCTATCCCCCGTGTTAACACCACTCCCACTTGAGTCAGGTCTTCATTTTAACTGCCCCAGTATGCAATGGTGTGACCTCTCCATTTTTGTTGTGGTAAGGTTACCTATGAGAACCGCTGGATCAAATTGGGAGACAATTATATCAAACGACGACGGTCAGTGGGATAAGTTCATAGGGTACAAGACTGGCATGACTAATGGACTCGCGTATGGTGGTAGCATCCCAGCAATGGAGAGCATATGCACTATTCCGAGTATTATTGACCTCACAAAAACGCACATGATATCAATACACTGGCAAATGAGCAATTCACACGTCAGAGTCAACAACGTTAAGTCAACCGACTCAGACTTCATAGCGAACATGAAAAAGATAGGCACACCCTATGGAACAATTTTTGGAATACATCGACCAAGAATACCACTCGCACCTTATGCGTACCCATCATTGATAGAATTCTACGGTGTGAAAATCGTGAGTGGCTACATGACAAACCGAGACATCATAGTCATGGGTGGAGAAATGATGAAGGAATATGGTATAAAGTAAATGGGAGCATGTATTTCGAGACCTCATGAAATATATAAAATAAATAAGACGACTGACCACATGCTCAAAGCTGGTGGATCATTTGGCCGCGGTGACGTAACTCTCGAGCTCCACGCTGAGATTGGTATGAGGTCTAAAAAGACTTACGGCAAACCTATTATGTTACCAGAGTCAGACACTGTGGAGGTGATAGGAGACGTGACTTAAGTTATGTAATGGGTTGGCTTAGAAAACTGGTTCGTAACGTTAGAAACTTTTTCAGACGACGTAGAAAACTGAGGACTAATAAAACACACCTGCTGCATTGGTACACAACAAACCAGATCTATAAAAAACCTAACACCTATGTCGAGTAGTTTTTTTGTGGGGCTATAGTAATGGCAACCAACTCAGTGCAATTATTCGATGGCCACCAAATCACGATGGCTAATCACAACGGTGACATATGGTTCAAAGCAAAAGAAGTCGCGAGCGCTCTAGGTTATGCTCGACCAAAAGATGCAGTTCACGACCACGTCGAACCTGATTGTAAAATGAAGATAGAGCAGGCCTCGTTTATCAACGAACTTGGGGTCTACTCGTTAGTGTTCTCGAGTAAAATGGAGCGTGCGAAACACTTTGGAAGGTGGGTGCACACAGAAGTCTTACCAAGCATTAGAAAGGGTTTAGCTGACGTCGGTCTCAAACACAATCAGTTTAAAATGATCACTGAGTTCGACCTTCATACGAAAGTTGTTGGTTTTCTTAGGAAGTATTATCCAGAAGCTATTTTGATAGCCGCTTGTGGTGAGAATCAAGACACTTCGAGTAAAAGAGTAAATTCGTGGAAAAAAGGTTACCAACGTGGAACACCTGACTTGATTATCGCTAATGCAAACCGACAGCACAGCGGACTCGTGATTGAGTTCAAGAACCCAGGTGGCACAGGTAAGACATCTGAAGAGCAAGACTCTCTGCTGCTCAGATACAAATCCGCTGGTTATCTAACATTGTTGTGCGACTCATACGACGACGCTATTACCACGGTAATAAAATATTTCTTTGACGTTGGGTCTCAGTGTTCCCAGTGTTTTCGTAAATTTAAAAATAAATCAGCGTTGAGTAACCACGAGAGACACTATTGTAAAGAGACTTTTTAGACAGCGAGTAATAAGTCGAATTAGCACTCGTTCTCGTTGTTGAGACGACGTTTGAAGTGACAACTGCTCTAGCATTTTTAAAGATGTTTTTAACTTGATAAAAATATCTGCGAAACTTTCTCTCAATGAAAATATTTGTGGAACTCTCTTTATTTCACAAACCCTCTGACCACTGTGTGGTGCGCGACTAATTTTATGTGTGTGATATTACTTGCTTCAACACCTCTAATGTCTATGTGTGTGAAAATGTTTCTATGAGACATTGGACGCTTCATGTGACCAATGTCTAAATTTAAAAAAGTGGGGTATCCGAGAACACCCTTAATTTTGCGTGGAAGGATGATGACGTCTGCACACTGCGCGATATTGCTCAGCACCACCAACGAATGATGGTCCTGGGTTATATCTCCAATTGAATGGCGCTTCGACAGTTGTTCCATCGGTGTCACGACAAACAGCGCAATACGCTTTTAGAAATGTGATGTCGTCTGCCATTGGAAAGAGTGTGTCGAGCTCACCAAGTCTTTTTAAGTGCTCTGTTGTTATGAGACCACAAATAATGACGTGAATGCCAGCTTTAATGTACTCGTGAATAACTGGGAGTAGATCAGAGTACCAATGGCCTTCATCAATTCCGATGACGTCGTAGTCAGCTACTTCGGAAGAACTTGGAAGGTTGGTGATTAGCTTCGCAGGTAAACTGTCTGATCCAACAACAATGGTCTGACGATGTGTGGAGAACGCGTGGTCAGTTCGCCTAGTGTCACCTGTGTTGTTCATGTAAAGGACTTTGAGCCCTGACTTACTTAACGCGACTAACCTGCGGAGAGTCTCTGTCGTTTTTCCTGCGAACATGGGACCAATCACAATTTCTAGTTTACCAACTCTCTTCATGGTTACTATACCTTCAGAGAAATATTTTTTTATTGTGATGGAAACCGTCGTTCCATGTCGAATATCCGCTGAAGCTCTAAGTTTTTAAGATGGGACCCCGAGCTCTCATGTCTCAAGCGATGCAGTGGGTCGTTGGTGACCACACCGCATGGGTGACAGGTGTACACGTTTTCATCTCTCGCAAAGTGTCTGTGGGCGGGCGAGAGTACGTGGTCCCTGATATCATCCACACCCAGTATCTCATCACACCCCACCTTGCAAACGTGAACGTTGCGGTTTGCGGCGAGCTCTAGCCACGCTTTGGCTTTGGTTGGGCATGGTCTCCATAGAAGGGTCGCTAAGAACACTTGGAGGAAATTACCGAGTAATGTAGCGTTGGACTCACGAGGGTTGCTCAAGTAGACATCACTCGCTAACATAAGGTATTTGAATGGCGAGTAACACCACACAGGGATTATGTCAGCTAACATACCAGCAAGCTCGTTGGCTCTCTCCTCTCGAAGATCGATCCAAGCGTCGAGAAGATACCTCGTATGGCGGATCTGAGAGCCAAGCCGTTTTGGTGGCCCTTCAGGGTCGGGGTCGAACATTGTGTATGTTGAGAAGTACTCGTTTAAGACGATAGGTCCAGAGGCGTCTTGTAGGGTAGGCACACTGATAAAGGCTGTTCTCAGCATGTTGGCGATATCTTCTTCGCTAACCTCTCGGGCTTGAGTCATTATGTTATACTCCCAGAAAAAATCCTAATTTTTAGTGCGCTTCGTCTGGAACTGTGAGACACCTGTGAGGCCATCTGTGAGATACCTGTGAGGCCAACTGTGAGTAAGATAACACGTGATAGTGTATTAGATGGCTGAAGACTCACAGACGGCTGTTGAGGCGAAGATTACGGCTGATGTGAAGAGTGTTAAGGTGAAGGACCCAAAGCGCGTCGCTGCTGGTAAAAAGTTGGCTGAGATATCGAAAGCTGCGAAAGAAAAGAAAATGCGTGAAATGATAGTTAACGAAGAACAGGGTAGTGAGTGGAGCTATGGTTACATTGTTGGAACACTTGGTGTTATCATTGCTGGTGCTTCACTATGGTACACAATTAGCAGTGAAAAAGAACCTGTGAGTACTGCACCAGCGCCTGCGTCAGAGAGTCATAAAACTCGTCGTCCAGCGTTAGACACATTTGATTCTTGAACAAAACACACGACAATGTATATGGCTGCGATGGATCGAAAAGAACTTATGAACGAATTGTATGACGCGTTACTTGTCACGACTGGTGCTGTGGCAGTGAGTATGATTTCTAAAAAGGCTTTGGGAGAACCATTGGGAACGCCAGAGACTGTGAAAGGCACAGTGAAACTTGCTCATGCAGCTGTTGGTGCAGGAACGCTGCTAGTAAAGTGGATGCAATCGAAAAAGTGGATACCGACAGATCCATTCAAATCAACGTAAGTTAATGGTGAGTGTTGTGGCTGGAGGGATTTTTAATGCAGTAGCTTTTGCAGGCGCTGGCTTTATGTTTTCAAAGTTTAATCACTCAGGCTATGAAGCTGAGATGAAGAGACACAACCATGCGTTGGAACAGTTAGCCAGTGCGAAAGAAGTGTGGTATGAGAATGAGGTCGCCAAGAAAGATAAGATCCAGCGTTTACGACAACGGCTCTCTGATGCTAATGCTGACATCAATGACACAAACCACGCGTTGGAAGAACTTAGAAGCGTAATGACCATACAGTACAGCGGACGAGTGTTCACTGACTCCCCGAGGATTGCGGATTACTACCAACCGAGTGCGGAAATGAAGGAGTATCAATTATTGTTTGTTAGCGCGCTAGGTTTGGGTAGCGGAATAGTAGCGTGGGTGCTAGTTCGGTGAAAAAAATGTTGGAGTAGTATAAGCGATGGACAAACTTATGAGGCAGATGAGTTATGGCTTGACAATTGACGAGATCGCGAATGAGACGCAAATTAAGTGTGGAGGCACCTTCAGAATTCACCACTGCTCGGATTGTGACGTTGTGAAAAACACGACTGACTGCGGTGGGTACGCGTGTCCAAAGTGTGGCGACATCGAATGGGGTTACACTCAGAGTTACAGCGACATGAGACTCACGCGACTAAAAAGCGTTCACAAACGGTCTTGGTGGATGGGAAGGAGACTACGGAATGTTGTGAAGGGTGAGCACCTTGAGTTGATAAAAGAGGACTTCCTGAAAGTTGTCAATGTGCTGCACTCATGCAATTTGATAAAGGGTAGAAATGTCAGCAGATACGGATACTACATTATTAGGTTGTGTCATAGAAGACAACTCGAGACACTCAAGAAGGTGCTTGACCTCAAAGACGGGAAGGCGAAAGACTTGTTTGACAACAATTTGTTTGGGGTGGTGTACCCAAAGCTGGGATGGTGTGAAAGTGGTGATATTTATTACAATGAGTGGCTTAGGAAAAAAAATAAGCGTAGTGTATATAGAAGCCAATGAGTCGGACTGTGAAAAACCCACTGACAAAAAGACGGGCGCATAAGACGAGTGCAGCCGTTGTCAACTCACTAACAGATGAAGCGACCAACGTTCACGGCTTCTTTAGAGACCAAGAAACACAACCTGTAGTCGAAGACCTCGCACCGTCAACGCATCTGTTGGATCGAGCACTGAGAGGGTTCACGAGGTCCTATGAAGTCGAAGTAATTGACGACAGAGACATCAATCAGGTAAATGGTAGTAGAAGTGCTGTCACTAACCTTTTGAGACGTGAGCTGGGTGAGACCAACGGAATGAAAGTGGTAGAGACAGTCAAGGTCACTTTTGAGAAAGTTTTAGAACTCGATAAGACCACATACAAAACTGCCTACTTTAACAGCGAAACGTTCGTCGTCACTAACGAGCATGACATCGAGGGTGTCGCCAATCGTGGGTCGGAGCAGATTTTGACGCGGATAGCTGGGTGGTTATCTGAGGGGTCTGGATGGACTATCGACAAAATAGATGCACACTACGTCAATGTCGCTATTTACAGACCTTTGCATGGGAGTAGCTACATTGCGTTGCCAAAGGAGCTGTGCAACAGTATGAAGGGTCTGATAAACGTGAATAATGGGGATGACAACGAGTGCTTTAGATGGTGTCACCTAGCACATAAGTTTCCCGTTGGGAAAAACTCTGACAGAACGTCAAAGTACGCTAGGCATGTCGGTGAGTTGAATTATGACGGAATTGACTTCCCAGTCACACTCAAAGACTACAACAAGATCGAAAAGGCGAACGATATTAGCATAAATGTTTTTGGGTATGAAAATAAGCAGCCATTCCCTGTGTACGTTTCTAAGGAATCGCACCCTGACCATATGGACCTACTGTTGATAACTAACGACGTGGGCAATAAGCATTATGTATACATTCGCGATTTTAACAAATTCATGTACCGTCAGACAAAGTATAAGGCGAGAAAACACTTTTGTAGATATTGCCTGCAGTGTTTTAGTCGAGCGGACGTGCTCGAACGCCATGTGGAAGTGTGTTTGGTCATTAATGGGAAGCAAGCTATTAAAATGCCGCAAAAAGGTGCGAGAGTGAAATACGAGAATTTTAGCAGACAATTAAATGTACCATTTGTGGTGTACGCAGATTTCGAGGCTATCACACAGAAGGTGCACACAGCAACACCATCGAGCGAGTGTAGCTACACAAGTGCTTACCAGAGGCACGTTGACTGCGGTTATGGGTATAAACTGGTTTGTTGCTATGACAATGAGTACAGTAAGCCAGTGAAAGTGTATCGCGGTGAAAATGCAGTTAACAAGTTCATTGGGGAGATGTTAGAAATTGTCGAATATTGTAAAGAAACATCTGAGAGCCACTTTAACAAAGAAATGATACTGACTGATGATGATAAGAAGAACTTTGACGAGGCCAAGAGTTGCCATATTTGCAGTGTTGAGTACACCAGCGCTGACGTTAGAGTGAGAGACCACTGCCACGTGTTAGGTAAGTACAGAGGGTCCGCACATCGTGATTGTAACGTGAACTTTAAGTTGACTGACAAAATTCCTGTGATCTTTCATAACTTACGTGGCTACGATAGTCATTTCATTATGCAGGAGATTGGCAAGTTTGGCCAAGACATAAATGTGATACCGAACAACATGGAGAAGTACATGGCGTTCATGCTTGGGAAAAACTTAGTATTCTTGGACAGCTTTCAGTTCATGAGTAGTGGTCTAGACAACTTGGTGAAGAACCTACCAAGGGACGCTTTCAAATACACGTCAGAAGTGTTTCGCGACGAGGGGTTGGCACTAATGACAAGAAAGGGGGTCTATCCCTATGATTATATGGACTCCTTTGAAAAATTCGATGAATGCGAGCTACCCTCCAAAAAGGACTTTTACAGCGTTCTGAATGACGAGCACATTACGGAAGAAATGCACGAGCGCGCCATCGATGTGTGGGACTACTTCGACGTTGAAAACATGGGTGGGTACCACGACCTGTATTTGAAAAGTGACGTGCTCTTGCTTGCCGACGTTTTTGAGAACTTTAGAGAGACATGCCATCGCGAGTATAAATTAGACCCGTGTCATTATTTCACATCGCCTGGATTGGCTTGGGACGCCATGCTAAAGATGACTGGAGTGGAACTCGAATTATTGTCCGACATTGACATGTTCCAGTTCGTAGAAATGGGTATGCGTGGTGGTGTGAGCTACATATGCAACAGACATGGCGTGGCGAATAATAAATACATGAAGGGGTATGATAAAGCGCAAGAGTCGAAGTATTTGATGTACCTTGACGCTAACAATTTGTACGGATGGGCAATGAGTCGAAGTCTACCTACGGGTGGCTTCAAGTGGTTGACTGAGAAAGAAATAGAAAAGGTTAATCTACGCGACTATCACAACGATAGTGAAAAAGGTTTACTGCTTGAAGTCGACTTGGAGTACCCAGCCCATTTGCATGACCTACACAACGATTACCCGCTGGCTCCTGAGAAGATGGAGATAACTGTTGACATGTTGTCGGAGTACTGCACGAAAATCAAAAATAAGTTTAATGTGAGTGTTGGTGGTGTGAAGAAGCTGGTGACTAATTTGATGGACAAAAAAAAGTATGTGTGTCACTATAGAAATCTGCAGTTGTACATGGATCTTGGGTTAAAAATCAATAAGATTCACAGGGTCCTGCAGTTTGACCAGTCCAAGTGGTTGGGCAAGTACATTGACTTTAACACAGTCAAAAGAACTGCGGCTAAGAACGCCTTTGAGAAGGACTTCTTCAAGTTGATGAACAACAGTGTGTTCGGAAAAACGATGGAAAACTTGAGGAAGCGTGTGGACGTAAGATTAGTGACCACTGAGAAGAAATTAGAAAAGCTTGTCTCGAAGCCGACGTTTGTGTCTTGCAAGATATTTAGCGAGAATTTAGTCGCTGTCCACAAAGTTAAAGAAACGCTGACACTAAATCGACCTGCATATGTGGGTATGTGCATACTAGACTTAAGCAAAACGCTGATGTACAATTTTCACTACAATTATATTATGAAAAAGTACTCTAGCGACACCTGTAGATTGCACTTCACTGACACTGACAGTCTGCTGTACTCAATCAAAACCGATGACGTTTATTCCGACTTCATGTCGGAGTGCGAAAAGTTCGACAATAGCGACTATCCTGCAGACAGCCCATTCTTTTTTAGAGAGAATAAGAAAGTTATTGGGAAGATGAAGGACGAGTGCGCTGGAACACCAATTGTCGAGTTCGTCGGGTTGCGCAGTAAAATGTACAGCTATTTGAAAGAGGGTGGGGGTGGTGGGAAAACCGCTAAAGGTATTAGAAAGAATATAATTAAAAAGGTAATCAGACACGAAGATTACAAAAGTGTGTTACTTGAGCAGAAACAATTGCGACACACAATGAAGACCATTAGAAGTGTCAAACATCAGCTCGGTAGTTACGAAATTAATAAAGTATCGCTATCCTGCTTCGATGATAAACGATACCTTTTAGAAAATGGTATTGACTCCTACGCATATGGTCACAAAAACATTGTAGAGAGAGATACCACTGAAAATAGTGAACAAACGGACTAATTCGCAAAACAACCGGCCACCTGTTAGTATGTAAATTAGTCAATGTTGTTAACCAATCAAAAGAGCGCCATTTCACTCCCCATTTGGGTACTTGTTTGGATAAAATATTTGTTGTGGGCGCTGGTGTGGGTTGACCAATCAAAAGAGCGCCATTTCGCTATCCATTTGGATAAACATCACCACTAGAATCGAAATCTAGTGGGTTTTTTTTTCGCGCGTGAATTGGAAATGTGTCGGTCAAAAAAAGCGTGAAAATTTTGAAGCGACACAAATTTGTGAAAATGTTGAAACGACTATTTTTAAACTTGACTGAAATGTGGTTTGGTATAAATTCAGTATTGTTTCACGAGTCTCGCGTGTGTTTGACATTAATCGGTGGAGAGGGGTGTGTCAAGCCAAATTAACGACCGCTGTAGTAGTATAGCAAGTGGGGCTGCGGGCTTATTCGACGTCAAACGTGAATATAAATACCAAAACATTGCCAAATTTGTCGAGTCGTGACTTGGCACAAATTTGGTGATGTTTTGGTATTTATATTCACGGTTGAGGTCGATTGAGCTCGCAGCCCTACTTGCTATACTACTTATATCAAAAGTAGAAACAACTACACTGGATAGTATCTGTCTTACAAAGTTATTAAATGACATAGAACTGCATGGTGAAACTACTTGAATGTGGTATTTGTGATGGTTTTAAGATGCAAGTTGGATATAAAATGCAAAACCGATATATTGAAAAAATGTTTTAAAATTCTACTAATTAAAAAGCGTCTCTTAGAATCGGTTCCACTTTATTTCTTTATTTTTTTTCGATTTTCTAGAAGGATACTTTTTTCATCAGATCATTTCAATATATTTATTTTACAGATAAATTTGACTTTCGACGGAATCTAACGCAGGAAGGCGATGGATATATTATTTAAAAATAATGATATATTGAGCACAGATGTTAATAGTGATACATTTAAAAACAACAAACACATGACCATGTGGTTGTACAATAATATAGATCCAGCTATCATATACAGTTATATAAAGCACTCTGTAGAGCCATAACATATTACCAAATTAATTTAGACAGTAATACGATCAATAAAAGATACTATATACTGTACGTAAGCATCCAGATCTTGAAGTAACGAATGTAAAATTTAATGTTTATATCAAAATGTTAAGATATATCTGGTACAATATCCGATGGCCATAAATACGTTGGACCAACATACCAAACACTACAACAACGATTTGATGAACACAATAAAAATCATAAATTTACGGCGTATAAATATATAAAAAACAAATGGCACAGCTAAAATTACCGTACTTATAGCAAATGTGCCATCTAAATAAAAGATGATGCATGAGTTAATTGCAACAGTATATATCCATGAATATAGTACCAAGTTTGATAATTCACTATTAAACAAACAACATGTACCAAAACCAAAAAAGATGCATAAATAGAATGTTACAGAATATACCATTAAAAATGAAAACGATCTACGAACACGAATAAACGCCATGACAGAAATTCACAACAATAAAAAGAAATCTAGACTCGAAATTAGGTACATATGTATGGTAGAGGTGAGAACAAGGTCAAGGTCACCAAAATGTATGTCAAATGTGGTATTGAGGAAGGCATGATAAATATAAGTAAGAAACAGATAGAAATAAGAGAACGGCTAACATTATCCAATTAAAACACCTATAAAAATGGAAATTGACCACGCCCATTTTATTGACCAGCCCATTTATAAATTAATATGTGATTATAAAATCTGATAAGAAAAATATGCACTCCCACCAAATATCACCCTTTATTATCATCTGATCAAAACATCTATCTGAAAAAATCAATATATTTAAAATTTTATCATGATATATATCTGAAAAATCTATCGGAATAAACAATATATTGAAAATTATATGATGATATATATCTGATAGGAAAAATAGGCTCTCCCACCCTTTATTATCATCTGATCAAAAATATATATCTGTACGTAAAATCAATATATTGAAATTATTTAATGAAAACACCATAAAGTAGAGCCGACGCTAAGAGACATTTCTGTTTAGTAGAATGATAACATTTTTCTCAATATATCGATTTTCCATTTGTTATCAAACTTGCATCTTTATGTGCAAAACCATCACAAACACCACATTATTGAGTGTTGAAATTGAAATGGTAAAAACTGGGCAACATTTGGTGAGAGTGCGTATTGTAGTAGGATTGTCTATAATCTTACCTTGACCAGCTACATAAACTAAAACCACCAATACCAAAATGAATGGTGATGCTCCGTTAACGAAATACTCCCAGTACACCTTAATTGAAACGTTTCCAATAACGCGATCTTCTTTCGTTTCTCGCAACATTTCACCCTGCGTTGTCCCACTTTGTTCTACTTCTTCACACTCGTTATCCTGATGTGTCCCTGATAGTTCCTCATCAAACGTCACATTGCGTTGATCTTCACCACATTCTATTTCAGAAAATTTGTCTTTAATTTCATCAAATTTTCCTTGAGCAACTATCACACCTCCTTTAAGCTTCACAACATGGTCAGCTTCTTCTAAGTAACGAGTCGTTCTCGTTGTCAGTAGAACAATCCTGTCACTTAACAGTCCTCGTATACAATTCACAAATATGTTTTCAGCAACTTTGGCATCCAGAGAACTCAAGGGATCATCCAGAAGATAAATATCGGCTTTAGAATACACAGCACGCGCTAAGGCGATACGAGCCCGCTGACCACCACTGACGGTCGCACAGTTTTCTCCAACTCGTGATAAGTCACCTTGTGGGAAAATCTTAAAATCCTTTTCTAATTGACAAGCCTTCACTGTTTGCAAATACCACTTTTGGTTGTAAGGTAAACCAAACAAAATATTTTCACGGATTGTTGTTGGAAATATCCAAGGCGTATCGGAAACGTAAGCCAGATTTCCAGAAAATTCAACACTTCCATTTGTTAACAGTAATTCACCACCCAGAACGCATGCTAAAAGTGATGATTTACCGCTGCCCACCGGACCTGCGATAAGTACCAGTCCTCGCCCTGAAACGGTGAGGGTAATATAATTTAACAATGGAAGGTTTTTGAATTTTACTCCGTCAGAAGTAGTGAGTGAAGATGGATGTTTGCACGTGACGTCATAAAGATTGAGATTAGAAATTCTTGGAAAGCTTTTTTCGCTATTTGTTTCAACTTGTTCACGTTTAAGAAGATCATATTGTAGATTATTAGCTTGGTCAGATTTATTGTCAAAACTCTCAAATAACTGGTCATTGTTATGAAAATATCGTTTACCATTCGATTTTTCACAAACATTAGCCAACTGATGATTTCTTTCCAATAATTTTTGAATACGTTGCAGCGATGTATATACATTTGTGAAGAGGGAAAATGCGTTTGGTATAGTCGAACAAACTCCATTTGATACTTCCCGAATCAAGAGCATAATATTAAATACGGTTTGATATGAAAGTTTTTCACCAGCCGTGAAAACCAGGCAGATGATTGTGGTGAAGGCGCCAAGTTGTGGTCCAGTAGAATAAAGTGAATAACTAATCAACATGATGAACAAACGCTTTGCTTTAGCTTTTACCTCTTCCCTGTAAAAAGAGAACGTACCATATTGAGGGTACTGTATTAGATATTATATTGTATATGTATACGTGTTCGTGTACGTGTACATGTACGTGTACGTGTACGTGTACACGTGTACGTGTACACGTGTACACGTGTACACGTGTACGTGTACACGTGTACGTGTACACGTGTACGTGTACGTATATATATATATATATATATATATATATATATATATATATATATATATATATATATATATATATATATATATATATATACTGTATATATATATATATATATATATATATAGTGTTCAAATGGTGAAACACAAGTAAAATTTATAGGAAAGTGTTTTTAGTTTGACAACGAAAGAAGAAGTAAATAACCACTCATTTCAGTTTGCTTATCGCACTAACGTTTTCACTTTATAAAGTTCTTCAGGTGCATATGACATATGAGTGGTTTTCCTAGTATTTATATACATTATTGAGTATCAATATCATGCATTACGTCATTACATAACTAAGAAAGTAATTTTACTCTAACTATAATTATGGAATGCGTTTGTATTATTATGTTAATGCTATTGTTCTCTATTGTTTTGTCGGCATGTTTTGCCGCCGTATGACATCATCGTTGGTTAAGATCCTAGTGATTTGAATTTAAGTCTGGTTGTAGAAAATTTATAATATCCTGTTCTTTAGATTCTCTAAATAGTCGGTTCGTGTTCTGACATTGATAGATCGGCATTATTTTGAATTCTCCATTGTTACATCGTGTTAGATGTTCGCTCACCGCTAAATGTCTATATCTCTCGTGATTGATTTGTTCTCTGTCAGCGTAACTCTTTTCCGCAAATGTTCTGTTTGGCCGATATATATATATATATTGAAAGGATTTATGGTGAAGGAAAATTTCGAGTGTTGGAACACATACATTTTAATACCAAACCGGGACCAGTTGCGAAAAATGCAACTTAGCGGCCTTCCGGCTGGAATTGAACCCGCGACCCTGCGATTGCTAGTGCTCTGACCACTGAGCTACGGAAGCCGTTGCCGAGAGCCTAGTTACGAGTTCTGTATATTATATTATAGGTAATATTTGGCATTTCGCTCGATCAAACTACATGTTGAAAGGATTTATGGTGAAGGAAAATTTCGAGTGTTGGAATACATACATTTTAAGACCAAACCGGGACCTGCAGTTGCGAAAAATGCAACTTAGCGGCCTTCCGGCTGGAATTGAACCCGCGACCCTGCGATTGCTAGTGCAGTGCTCTGACCACTGAGCTACGGAAGCCGTTGCCGAGAGCCTAGTCACGAGTTCTGTATATATGGTGGTAATGCCGGGATAATAGGCTTAAGAGAAAAGGACACGATGCATTTCGGCAGACAATTTATCAAGTGCTACGTCTGCTAACTAATGGCATCGAAATTGGACCGATATTTATACTAACTGAAGTGACTAACGTCATCTCGGCCGCGTGATCGGGGATGACTAGCTAAAATAAAGACATTGAAAACAAAATCATTTTGTTTGCATAAATCAGGATCTGAAATCTTAATATAGACAGATTCCATTTACCTTTAATTGAAAGGAAGAGCGGCATTTTGAAAGAATTGTAAAGTTACTCTCACAATAGTTTCGGCGCATTGTTCGTTGGACAATACAGGGGTACGTTCTTGCCGATGGATGAGTCACAATTAAGCAATGAATCCGAACGGCATTGTCTCTTGGGCTGTTGACGCGATGGTATAATTTTGTTACGAATAACACTGGGTACATGTTTAATTCTATCACCCAGCCTTTGGGTTGTTCTACCTACATAGCGAGCTGCGAGAACCGCACAACCGCACAATTAAATTCATAAATAAAAAAGCTTTTTGACGAAAAAGCAGGTAGAGATTCCTTAGGCGTTGCTGGTACACTGTAGAATCGCTCTCGTTGAAAAATGCATCTAAGTTTATTTGCGAAAAAAGTACTCTTCCTGATTTGCTTGATATCTTTCTCAACTTAAGTTCTGTAAACTGGGTCATTCACCAAACTATGACAAAACTATTATTGAACGAAATCGTCAGTCACTTTTACCGCGATTGAAGAAATCTAATCAAATTACTGAGGAGTTTTATCAACAAGTCCGTCCCACTGGTTCTGAACGACCTAGAATGTATGGATTACCAAAAGTTCATAAAAATTGGACTCCGTTACGTCCTATTCTTTCAATGATTAAATCGGCACAACTTAATTTAGCCAAAGAACTTTCCTCACTATATTAAAACCAGACCTTGATAAGTATTCGTCACGCGTTTTAAAAGACTCATTTACTTTTGTTAATAATTTGGAAGAATTAAATTTAAATATCCCTAATCCAACGATGTGCTCGTTTGATATTGTTAGCGTCTTTACGAACATTCCATTAGATGAAACTATTAATATTTGTATTGATACTCTCTTCGATTCTGACCTACAACCACCTCCAATTTCTAAAGATGCCTTTTTTTACCTAATGATAGTAGCTACAAAAGGGGTTGAATTTAGCTTTGCAAATACAATGTATAAGCAGGTTTGATGGCGTAGCAATGGGATCTCCATTAAGTCCAGTATTAGCCAATGTTTTTGTGGGATATTACGAGTCGAAACTGTTTGAACATAACTCTGCATTATTACCTAGTTGGTATAAACGTTATGTTGATGATACTTTTGCTCTCTCATGTTCAAGATGATAAAACTGCTTCTTCATCATAGACTCCCAGTTAAACTATCTTCACCCTGCTCTGAAATTCACCTGTGAGTTTGAAAGAGACAATCAACGTCCGTTTTTTGATGTTTTGGTCCATAAAGAGCATGGATGTTTTCTGACTAGTGTGTACCGAAAATCTACTTTCACAGGACTTTATACTGGCTTTGATTCTTTCAGCACTAGTCAACAAAAGGTGGCATTGGTTAAGTGCCTTATTAATCGTACTCGAAAGATATCCTCCGATAACTTTCTAGAAGGTGACCTTACTGATCTGAAATCTATTTTCTTGTCAAATGGTTATCCTGGACGATTATTAGATAAGATATTTAATCAACCTGCAACTAAAGAGCCATTCATAGGACCTCACAAATGTCCGGTTTATTCAAAGCTTCCGTGGATAGGTAAAATCTCAGAGAATTTTGAGAAAGATATCAAACAAATCACGGAGAGTACTTTTTTCGCAAATAAACTTAGATGCATTTTTTCAACGAGAGCGTTTCTACCACCAACGCCTAAGGAATCGCTACCTGCTTTTTCGTCAAGCTTTATTATTTATGAATTTAATTGTGAGTTCGGTTCTCGCTATGTAGGTAGAACAACCCAAAGGCTGGGTGATAGAATCAAACAACATGTGCCCAGTGTTATTCGTAATAAAATTAAACCATCGCGTTAATAAAATTAAATAAAATTAAACCATGCCGTTCGGATTCATTGATTACTTGTGACTCACCATCGGCAAGCACCTATTGTCCAACGAACAATGCGGCGATACCTATTATGAGAGTATCTTTAGAATTCTTTCAAAATTCCGCTCTTCCTTTCAATTAAAGGTAATTAATTAGCAGACGTAGCACTTGATAAGTTGTCTGCCGAAATGCATCGTGCCCTTTTCTCTTAAGCCTATTATTTTCTTGTCTTTAAACAGTTCTTCTAGGAACTCATCTCTTTTTTCTCTTCCTTTGCTCCAACATTACGCCATTGTTATATATTGGTAAATGTGTTTATATATAAGCATTTTCAGAACGTTCGAAGATTATTACCAATCACCATGGTATATACGTTTCTCAAAGCTATATATATATATATATATATATATATATATATATATATATATATATATATATATATATATATATATATATATATATATATATATATATATATATATATATATATATATATATATATATATATATATATATATATATATATATATATATATATATATGTATATATATATATATATATATATATATATATATATATATATATATATATATATATATATATATATATATATATATATATATATATATATATATTATATATATATATGTATATATATATATATATATATATATATATATATATATATAAATATATATAAATATATATATATATATATATATATTTCAATATTGCCAACTCCAAATGGATCAGCACTTGAGAGAAAACAAATAGTTTTGTTTTTTTAAATTAAGAGGTCTTGAAACTAATCGGTTACCATTAAAGTTTGATTAAAGTCTGTCTGACGATCGCGTAAGCGTGAAACTCGGAGTAACAGCAAAGTGATGTCTTGTCTTTGATTTATCTACAATTTATTACGCTCTGCAAATTAATGCATTGAGCACTCTACCGACAGTATAAACTCAATTCACCAGATTTATATATATATATATATATATATATATATATATATATATATATATATATATATATATATATATATATATATATATATATATATATATATATATATATATATATATATATATATATATATATATATATATATATATATATATATATATATATATATATGTAAATATAATACTCATTAATAATTCACGAAGGAAAGACAAAATAAATGGATGCTCCATGTATATGTGATACAAAATCGTCCGGATTAACATAACCTTTTCGTTCGATTTTCTCACCCAAAATCATATCTTTAGGATTTTCGATTTTCGCTAAAATCCTCTTCCTTGGAGCCTTATACATAAGTGACTAATTAAAAAATTTGAAAAGAACTATATAGTAACAAAGATAGACAAAAAATTAAATATTGGTAATCAACTTCTCACTAGAGATTTAAAAATAGATAAAGAAGGAGCTGATGTTTTTTTCCTGTGGGAAGCTATTCCAAAGAACAGCCCCCTGTAGGTAAAACGTTTTAAGGGCCTCGGACTGAGGTCGAGGAACAAAAATGTTATATTTTGAGCTACGTCGGTTCTGATTATGTGTTGCGTTTGTTTGAACAAATGTCTGGAAAAGATATTCAGGTATAAATGGTCACAGAATAATGAGATAAAAGAGTTACAAATGCTTAGGGATTGAACTTGACGAAGTTCTTTCCTGGGACGTCCATATCTCGAATGTTGTTTCTAAAGTTGCCAAAGCTATCTGTGCATTAAGAAGACTTAAGCCGTATTTGCCCCAATCAACTTTGATTCTTATTTATAAATCTTTAATACTAACACAATTTGATTATTGTGATGGTGTATCGGGTAATCTAGGTATAGGCCTAGCTCTTAAACCTGAACAACTTCAATCTCGTGCAGACAGAATTATTCTAGGAGTTGATTATTCTATTAGATCAGTTGATTTATTGTCTGAGTTAGGCTGGTCCACTCTTGAGGAGAGACGTTCTCAGCACTTTGGAGTTACAATGTATAAAACCCTCAATAATTTGGTATCAATGTTAGGATCTTCAGGAATCAAGGCCAGTTTACATCGTGTACCAATGAACATACATTTGGTTTTTCGAACATTTAAGCTAAGGTTGTTATCCACAAGCTATTGTTTTAGAAGTATCAAATCATTGTTAATTTCTGAGTAAAGTTGCTCAGGATTTTCATTAGCATTAGTTAAAGTGGTATCATCAGCATACAAACGACCCTCAGAAGAGAGTTTGCAATTTGGAAGGTCATTTATATAGAGTAAAAATAACAGAGGGCCTAAAATATAAACCTGTGGGGGATGCCATGACATGTTATTTTCGAACTTTCGGCGGAACATTATTTACAATCGTAATTTGCGATCTATGAGAGAGATAATTACGAAATAAATCAACTGTCTGTATCCGAAAACCATAACATGCTAATTTTGTTATAAGAATTTCATGGTCAATAGTGTCAAACGCTTTCTTTAAGTCTACCAACAAAAATAGCATTTATCAATCCATTGTCCATAAGCGCCGTTAAGGTAGAGTGTAGAGGCCTAAATCCGGACTGCAATTTAGAGAATAAGTCATCATTCTCAAGTAGCTGTATGTTTGATTGAAAATAGCCTTTTCAAAACCTTTTAGCAACAACAGATAAAATCGAAATATGCTTGTAGTTACCTGGGTTTGTCTTAGAAAATTCTTTATAAATAGGAATAACTCTAGCTGTTTTCCAGTCAATAGGAATAATGCTATTAATTATTACGAGATTGATCACATGTGTCAGTGATTCAACAGTGGCCGATATACTAGCCGCTTTGAGAAGAAATACTGGAATTTCATCAAGCCCACTGGCTTTGGCTGAGGGAAGACTATTTACAATATTTAGAATATCACTTGTGGTAACTTGATCTCATTCAAACGAACAATTGGATACTTGGATATCAGCGTAATTTACTGGAGATGAATCAGGAATTTTGGCAGCTACTGTAGGTCAGGTCCAATGTCAGTAAAATATTTATTGAAAGCGTTGCTCACTTCTTTTGTATCATTGATCACCTGATCGCCAATCACCAATTTAGAAATGGGAGTCGACTTGTTTTTATTAGAAAGCAAGGAATTAATTCCTTTCCAGGTATTTTTAATGTTACCCTCATTATCGTTAAAAAAGGAGCGATAGTGTAAGCGCGTGCTTTATCTTATGATATTATTAACCTGATTTTTAGCATTTTTAAAGCTATAATCTTTAATCGATTCCTCTCGGCCCACACCAATCTCTTGATCTCAGGGGTGAGCCATGGCGCTGATGAGGATCTAACCAGGATGGAAATCATCGGATTTATAATCTAAAATTTATATTGAGCGACATAAAAGTATTGTGCTACACAAAGGTAAAACGCTCGATATAGACAAATCTTAATCCATCGACGGTCTTGACATTTTAATATTTTAATATCATATTAATAAGGTTTTATATATCTCCACAAGCGCTCCTTAATTTAATAATCCTCATTAAGTTTCACCTGCCATTGTCCCTACATGTGCTCTGAGGCAAAATATGCGAATATCAACCGTTGAAGCAATTGGCATAGCAACGCTCGATCGTTAATTGACAAGCTTTAATTCACCGACGGTTTCATATTATATTTTTCGATGCCCACACGTTTTAAATCTTTAACAGTTTCCCTCACTGCTTCCCGAATGGTTTCTTCATCCAATACATCGCTTAATTTGAAAACGAAAGCGAGAGAAGCGTTAATTCTGTCAAACTGTTTAGGCTTCATCTCGAAATATGCAAATATCAACAGTATAAGCCTTTAGTATAGCAGCACTGCTAAACCGGTTAAATGTCACTTGGACATGCTCGTTCTCGCCCACCGCATACACCTAGTTGCTAGGACATGTAATAAACACTGCGGAGATCAATAAATTAACAAACAACTTAGAAATAGTGACGCCATCGGCAGTGGCGGCAGTGACTAATTGAAATCTAAAGTCTCTGAAATTCATAATACTTCTGGTAAGCAGTCATCAACAAATAATGGACGAAGTACTTCATGAAATAAGTATCGAACTATCGACTCGACACGATTTGCCCTTACGATTGCCATATCCTGCAATGATATGGAATTTAAAAACTGCCTGATATCGAAGATGCACAAATATTCAATGTATAATATCAGGTCAAATAACTCTCACTTTCGGCACCAAAACTGGGGGGGGCTTAGCCCCCTTTTTTTTCCACTTTTACAAAGTTGGGGGGCTTTAGCCCCCCCTGCCCCCGCTTCCTCCGCCTATGGCCATCGGTAATGCGTAGATCACCACCGGTACACCGGCCGCAGAATCCCCACTCTGTATACTACTTCCATTCAGTCTTGTTCAGTAAAAAATTAGTGTCCGACCGCTAGGGAACCAATCAGAATTTTCCATTTTTAAGATGTAAGATGGACCGTTATAGACCTTTTTCATAATTGCAACAAAGCAAAGATTCTTTGGAATTGCAGACACACGAACGAGGTCAGAAAGGCTAATTTAAATGAATATAAAAGAATATTTAATTTGGGTGCCATTATGAAAGAGGTCTATTAGGTTATTATTTTTACTGCCTCTTCACTATAAGCTTCAAACAGTAGGCGAGCAAGGGGTTGTTAATAAATGTATTTCTATTTTATATTTTAAATTATTTACGTTGACCTTAATTTCATTGTACTCAATAATAATACAAAAAATGTCTTACCATCTTGATTGTCGGACTTTTTCTTCAATGATCTCTTCCAAACAATTCATCTTAATGAAGTTGTTCGCCGTAAGAAACTCTCGAATATATCCTAGGCGCTCGTCTGCAAGCTGTGAAGCATTCTTGCGCAATTTGTAGTCAATTTTAATGATACAAAACCGATAAATGCCAATTAAGATGAATAAGAATAATGCTGAAATAAATTGCCAGCCAACGTAATAAAATAGCCAAACACTTAAGCATGTACAAGTGATAAATTTACGAATTGCATTTTGGATAAACCATTCTCCACTCGTTACCAATCGTTGCGAATCGTCACATATTAACTCCATCACATGACCAGCTTCCATTGATGTCTTACTCACACAAAGAACCTGAAAAATGAGAAGAATGTTTTTTTATTTCTAATACTTATATATTGGCTAGTCCATGTTAAACTATCAAGACAAGGCATTGTAAAGTAAAGTAAAGTCAGTCCAATGTATAAAGTGTATAATCTTGATTCATTTGCACAAATAATAACTATATCATTCGGTGCTGTATTTACAAGTGATGTAGTTTAAAAAAAAGTTCACGTATACCATCAGAACATCGAGTATTCGAGTACAAATGCCAAATTTTAATTCAATATTCCTCATTACAGTTATCGGTATATTAATATTTCATTAATAATTCGTCAAGAATAGACAAAGGGAATCAGTGAACTGACGGAAATCAAGCGTATGTCCTAATTCATGGGTAGGTGTTTACTTTGGACAAGTCCCATAGACTCCAATAAGTCGAGGAATTTACTACACGCTGTGATTGAGATTATCAACGTGAATGTTAAGATCGCCAGTGATAAGTAGATGTTGAGTGGATAACAGGATCGGCTCAATATGTCCAGTAAAATGAGCTAATAGTGATTGGGTGAGAATTTGAATAAGGGAGACGAGAAACAAGTGCAATTCCTCCACCACTACGGTTAGATCGAGGGCAGTTCAGTCTTAACAACCAGGTCTTGTGGCTTAAGCCATGTCTCAGTCAAAGCTATAAGATCAATATTATTGTCACAAATGTAGTCGTGAAAAAACAGCAGATTTATTTCGTATAGACCTCGCGTTCCTACAGAATTTCAGCCCAGCATGCACAGTGGAAGACATCGGTTTCATAGTGCAGCATTTGACAGGGATAAGATTGCCGTGTTCAGCGAAGCGTCGGAGGGAAGGAAAATTTGCATAACCACCTCGAGGAGTAATTATTCTTCTTCTTATAAAAAGACGACCACCACGCTTGCCTCGAAACTGGAAAATACCAAATAACTTCATAGTCAAGACAACTGAATTGGATGGAATTATGGCCGATCCACGGCAGGCAAACAGCCGGTCTCGCGAATACGTAAGAGAGTTGCAGGTCGATAAAGATCCTGAATGCTTGTTGACGGCGTAAAAGACAGGCGATATAATGGCGAAATGTTAGGACCAGGGTTTGTAGCAATGTCACAAAACACTGTAATAACAACAGGAGGTCATGACCAGGGATTGCAAGAACGACCAAACCTTGTTTACCCGACTTAACAACAGCAACGGAAGTCCTGAAGAGTCGAATCACAGAATTTTACCGAACAGCCTCCAGTGACAAAAAAGTTAAATTGCATGTTAAATCGAAATCCAGCCAAGGGGAACACATCATTTGGTAAGTCAGGCATTGGAGTAACATCACTCAAGGAGTTACTTGCATTGACAAATGTACCAGAGTGTAGGTTAACTATTAAAATACTAAGAGCGAAAATTCGCGTGGCAGCCATATTGGGCGCCCTAGTATCACTTAATTTAATATCTATTACTGGACTCACAGTAAATGTTTGTCAATAACAATATTTAATAATTAATGCTAAGTGTATATATGTAACGTAATAATACATTAATAATATATCAATAATATATTTTAATGTTTAGCAAATATAATAGAAAATGCTCGCGTCAGTTACGTGCCTATGTATAACCAAATTACACAACCTATACTTCGGAAATCGTCGACCACGACCACCAGCGACGATTAGTTAGGGCTCGTTCCTCCTCATTTTCCTCATTACACATCTCCGCTCGCAAATTTCGGTTTTTGCTTTCAAAATTTGGGCAGTATAAATTTTAGCTTAGAGTGATAAAATAAATTCAAAACGAAGTATAAATATATTGTAATTGTACCATAGGGTACACAGCTGCCCCGTGGCTCCCCTATTTAAAGGTGATAAAAATCATACTGATTTACATATCATTGATTTTCTCTACTTAGACAACATTTATTTTCAAAATTACTACGCCAATGAACTTATCAAATGGGTCGTCGTATCCAAGCATTTCTTAGGAAGTAAACTATTTATGAGATGGCTGAAGCATATCCTCTCCAAGCTTTATACATAAATCATCTCGCCGGGCTTTTATCGTTTTCAGACCGCTTACTTGCAGTGCTTGAGTACAGTATAATCGTATTCTGAAAACATTATTCTTGAGGCGCATTTCTTAATTGTCTCTATGTCATTGCACTGCTTTTGAGTGAGGTTAGCGTGTAAAATTTGAGCCGACCATTTTCTAAGGTTGATGTTATTATGGCGCAATAAAAGTTTTTTATGTCATCCTTTTTCGCCCCATAACTTTTAAGCACTGTCTTTCAATAAATGGAGGCGTTTGTAAGCTTTCTTTATGATATATTCAGTATTTATACATAATTTTAAATCATCATTTATATGCCTTCACTCGGAAAATAGGATGTTCCCTGAGATAAGTTGGCAGTATATCTGTTATCTTCTTCCTAATGTCTGATAATTTCTTTGCATTTCTTAGCGTTCAGCTCCATCCTTTCTTTTTCTGCGAATGATGTAACATTATGGACGTTTCTTTGGGATTTATCAATTGGAGCGCAAGGTACATGACTAGACATATCAATTACCTCGTATATGGTTTTATCGTCCATTACCGTATCTTCCTCTTAGTAGTGACATCTTCTCAGACTAGAGGAGTGTTCCTGCTGGAATGCCTCAGGGCAGCAAGCTAGGACCATGGCTGTTTTTACTGATGATTAATGATTTACGAGTAGAATTTAAGCTTTTATTTATTTTGTTTTCGTGCTTACATACACAAGGCAAGGCACAACAGGGATGTTCAGCCTTAGTCATGGTGTCTAACACTAAGAATTAGTAAACACATTACACTATATACTGTGATATGGTAATATCACAGTCTGTGCTACGATATCGCTTATTATATCACTTATTACAACAAATACATTATACTAACACACTCATGCACGCACAGTTAATATTAAGAACAAATTTTTAAGTTCTGCGATTCAACATCTCTAACAGAACTACAATTTAAACATATTGAGCGCCAGGTAGATATAATATCAGTATTGAATGTGTTCTGGAGAGCGACAAAGTATCTTGATTTTAAATAATTTTTAAAGAGACTATATGTGTTAATTTCTTTTGTTTGATCGGAGAGTGTTCCAAAGTCTAGATGATCTTGTATAGTCCGAGGTTTAATTTTGCAGTACATTGACGAGACAAGCCTCTCTCATGAGAAAATGTTGAAAGGTTCTCCAAGTTGCTATGGATGAGATCCAGTTAAGGGCCAACGTTAACAAATTCCAACTCCATCCAACGAGGAGAGACTAAGATTATAGGAACTAAGAATTCACTTCAGTAAGCAGAGGGTTGCCCAGCCTTCAGTAGAAATCGATGGGAAAACTCTGGAGAGCGTAGATAATGTTAAAATTTTAGGCGTGATAATTAGATCTGATTTGAAGGGGAATGATCATATTGCACACGATGGAGTGATCAGATTGCACATCATCCTCGCACTGAGAACTTTATCAACACTTTAAATTCACATTTCTTGGAACCTCATATATTACAACCAGAATTACAAGTTACAATGCCACTTTGATAGATAACATATTTTTCAATTCAATTGACTATCAAACAATAAGTGGCAATCTATTACATGATCTATCAGATCACTTCCCAAATTTTCTTGTTATTAATTGAGATTATAAATTTTCTTGTTATTAATACCTGTGCCAATTCAAAAGGAGAAAAAGTACAAGCGAGATTGTCCGAATTATAATGAAGAAGCTTTTCTAAATGAATTTAGGACTGTCGATTGGCATAGTAATTTTCGTGGGACAACTGATGTTGTCAAATGTTTGATAAATTTTACTTGAAGGTGTCTGATACCATAAATAGACTTTTACCCGTAAGACCACTCTCCAGGAAAGAGGCACAATTCCAATCAAAACCTTGGATTACCCAAGGGTGAAGATTTCACTCAGTAACAAAAATAGATTATATAGATGTTATCTTAGAACAAGAAGTATTTACAGTCATTCTAAATATAAGTTTTATAGAAATAAGCTAAATCATTTTATTAAACTTAGTAAAATGGCCTATAAAGAATACTTCATGGTCAACAAGTCCAATAACAAGGAAATATGGAAAGGGATAAGACAAATAATAACGTTGAAAACCAAATTATCTTTCTCTCCAAGAAAGCTAATAAAAGAAAACAATGAAATAAATAATATCTATGAAATTACAAATTAATTTAACAATTTTTTCTCTAATATTGGCAAAAATTTATCTACTGCTATTCCACCATCAAATGTATCTTTTCAGCATTATTTAGACAAACCGCAGTGTCCTACTTTCTTTTTATTTCCTACTACAATGGAAATTGAGAATATATTTTCATCATTTAGCTCATGCAAGGCAAGCAGTCATTTAGTATTCCAACATCTTTGCTGAAGATTTTAAAAGTGGTTATATCTTATCCTATCGAGATACTTTTCAATTACTATTTTTCTATGGGTAGTTTAAAATAGCAAAAGTTTTGCCAATTCATAAAAATGGTTCTGTTTGTCTTGTCTCAAATTATAGGCAATTTCCTTGTTATCGATATTTAATAAAATAATCGAAAAATTAATGTACAAAAATTAATTATTTAGAGAAACTGTCTATTATTTACAATAATATGTTTGGACTTAGAACAAAACATTCTACTACTCATGCTCTTCTTCTTTTGGTTGATAAAGTACAAACAGCAATTGACAAAGGGACTTATTCTTGCGGTATTTTCTTAGATTTATGTAAAGCATTTGTACTGTCAATCATAATATATTACTATCTAAGCTGGAATACTACGCTATTAGAGGTGTTGTACATGATTGGTTTGAATCTTATTTGAGTAATAGAAAACAGTTTGTATCCTTATATGGGACAGACTCAGATCATCAAACCATTACATGTGGAGTACCACAGGGCTACTATGTGGAGTACCACATATCTTCAAGACATAAGCATAATATTAGGCTTGCTTCTAAATCAACTTATTATATTAATCAAGTTGGAACAAATTATGGAAAATTTAATATTCGTTCTGTTGCTGCAGCAGTCTGGAATGAACTAGATGTAATAGATTGAACACGAGAAAGAGTGTTTCATCCGATATCCAGTAGGTTGAAAAACGAGGCGATAGCCAAGTGTTTTAACCGAATTCGAGGTGACTGGATAGAGGATTCAATACTCTTTCGAGTGCTTGATATTTCATCTCGAACGAATCAGTATTTTAAGAGAAATTTGAGGTGGAAATTGTAAAAATCTTATGCTAATTAAGACCAGGTATCCAGTCTCGGTACTGATTTCCTTTGTTTTCGGCTCATGAATTATTAATGAGTTTGAGATGAGAATATAAAACATCTTTCTCTAAAATCGTTAAAAATTAAAGTTAAATCAAATATCTTACAGTCGTATGAGTAAGAAATAATATATGATGCTTCGGAGTCTTCATCTGGTACTTTTATGCGTGGTCTGTTTTCGTTTGTTGTTTATTGTTGTTTTTCTATCGCTTTATTGCCAACCATAATTGTTGTAAATGAAATTTATAGTTACTCAGCTAGATTAGCTTTTTAGTTATTCTGAGTAACCTTTACCATATCGTATTTTCTCAACTACTGTACTTTGTAAATAATCTTTTCTAAATCTGGTAATAAAGTTGATTGATTGATTGAAAGGCGTCTAAGCGAATGTATTTTTTAATTCAGTTGAAGCGAGCCAAAGTTCGTGAGAACGGACTGTGCTCTTTTTATATTGCATGTATTACATCTTTGTTAGAATATGCTTGTGAGATATATACCACTTTAGTTTACCAGAGTAGAGTATAATCAGTTCGAACGGATACAAAAGAGAGCATTGCGTATTATATATGCTAATTCGTCGTACGACGAGGCTCTAGACTTAGCCCATTTAATAACGCTTAAGAATCGACGTTTATTTATTTGTGAAAAAACATTTCCGAGAAATCTTAAACAATAAGTCGCATAAGTTAAACTGCTTACTTCCATCAGAAAGAAATGTAAGATATAATTTGAGACAAAGTACACAATATATGCTGTACCAAGGGTTAAAACCACTGATCTCGAAAGAAGACTGGATCGAGCAACTATTGTTCAGAAAATAAAGCCGGAAGTCCGCCTTTACAAGGGACCAACTGAGGTTCCTATGAGGTTTTTGTTGGATTATGTGCTCTTACCATCCACAAAATAAAATAATATTGCTATAAATAGGACCAGAAGATATTTTTCAAATTACTGGACACAACGATTCATGACCTGCCTACAGATTTACTGCGACTTTGGTCCCTTAGTAATGGCGCCTGACGAATTTTGCAGGCTTCATTTTCCACCATTGGCGGACCATATATAGGTTGTTCGATCCAGTCTTCTTACGAGAGCAGTGGTTAAAACTGAGAGGAGTGCGTCCTGCGTTGACATTCCAGCGGCGATAATAATGGATGTACTTGGGCTCTCCGATTACAGGGTATCATAACAATAACAAAAGTACTCGTAAAACCTGTGCAGATTTTCAGCGATGGGGTATATACATGCAATTGCGATTCTTGAGATTAATCTAGTAACCACTTAGGTGGTAGAACTATCCACAGGTATTCGTAATCTTCCGTGAATAAGTCTGGTCGCGGAACTAAATTAAACGGTGTGGATTCTGTAATATATATTGCAACAGCTCCTAATCTTCCTATATATCTGTCGTTCCTTATGCGAGTAAATCCAAGAATATATATGACCTCGTCGGGAACTCAACAATATCTGTCAAACACGCTTCAGTAATCATGACAACATAAGTTTGATGATGCTGGATAATGTTTTCCAGTTCGTCTTTTTATTAAGGATTGATATCGCATTCAATAGGCATATGTTTGGTAAAGCATGCCTATAACGAGTATAATCCAGTATAAGATATACTAGTATAAGCAAGTATAAGCAAGTATAAATAAGTATATAAGCAAGTATACCTCTAAGCAAGTATACCTCTAAGCAAGTATAAGCAAGTATATAAGGAGGTATAATCATGCAAATAAGCTGAAAGTAAGCAAGTAAGTGAGAAAGCAAGAATATAAGTAAATAAATAATAAATTAAAGAAATTAAGTTGGTAAATAAATAAATAAGTAGGTAACTAATATATCATACATGAGAAGGAGTTTATTATCTGATTTCCAAACACCGAGACGTGTGTTTCCAAACACCGAGACGTGAGGCCGCAGGCCGAGTTTTTAACACACTTCGAGGTGTTTGGAAATCAGATAATAAAAAACGCCTTTCGAGTGTATGATATTATAGCATCTTTCATGATATATCTATCATGATATTATAGCATTTGGGTCCGCTGTAATTGGCTATGCTGTAGCGGTGGTGTCCCTGCCATTTGTTTTGTTGTTATTGTACGTCTGTATGTAGTTTGTAATTGTTGGCGAAGTTAATAAATCATAAATCATAAATCAAACAAATGAGTATTTTAAGATGATTAAGAGCACATATCCGAACAACGTATCGGTTATGATTTTCCTCTGTGTTTTCAACATGAATTATTAACGATGTTTGAGATGTAAGTATAAAGACTTTATTTATAGTGCCCCTAACCTCAAAACATTTTATTGTCTTATTTGGAAGAACTTTTAAAATCATAAAGTAACTTTTGTTGAAGATTTTCGTTTCCTCGCTCTCTTTTTGAGATATATCAGTTAGTCAAATTTGATATGCAAATGCACATAATTAACGTCACACATGCATAATGAGTTATCAATGAATGTTCTATATCTTTGCATTCATCAAATAAAAACACTAAAGTGTGAATAACACGTGTGCGTGTTTCTCCCGCAATACCAAACGTCTCGATTTTAAAGGATTTCATTCGAGAATGAAAGAGATACACACATTTCAAATTCTCCAGTAAGTCATTATGCATGTGTGACGTAAATTCCTATTTGCATATCAAACAAACTGATATATCTCAAAAAGAAAGCGAAGAAACGAAAATCTTTAAAAGAAGTTACTTTATCATTATAAAAGTTCTTCCTGCAAGTAAGACAATAACAAAATTTGAGGTTAGGGTGCATAAGGGAGGACCAGTCGGTCGTCGGCAAATACGAGATAAATCGTGTCTCATGAGTTCATAAGTATTGTCCAGAAACAATGCATGTTTCAAGGCAGACTTCACATGTAAACTAGAGCGTTGGATAAAAATTGGTTACGACGGCATTTTCTTATATAGCCTGCATGAAAGGAGACATAATATTACTGTCTAAAAACTGGATTTGAGTTCAAATAACGATCGGCTGTGCTTATGAATTTTTATGTAGGAAATATAGTTGACTATAAGAAACACCAGCAGTTCAGTATATATACTATCTTTCTACCATATATCAGTTTACCAACTCTTGTGTACCTTACCTTTTTATACAATAATCCAACCACCGCCGCTCTGGCTTGTATCCCTAAATTGGCTCCCTTCAGGTGAAAATGGTTGACTGATATTACTCTGACCAAATTAGCCAGTACCATGCCATAAACACAAACAAGTAACTGACCATGAGGTATTACGCTGCTGGTACCAATGCTCCAGAAAAGACCAAATAACTTAATAGTTGAAAACCAAAGGATATTTTCACTGACAATGATAAGAACTATTGTGAAAACGATACTTTGGTAGTCTTCCCAGGTGAAGAACCTTAACAATGCTTTCCAAAGCTGTGGCTTTCTCTTTGATTTTCTCGCGCAATTTTCCTCATTTTCCCATTTCTTCTCTAAACGTTTTGTCAAATATTTTGCGCGATCCTCGTCTCTCACATAATAAAGATCTTCTTGTGTTAGTGGGGTGACGTTTCCTTTCCATAACAGTTCAAAGATCCACCAAAGAGTTATTTTCGAAATTAAATTAGCTTTGTCTTTTGGGTGATGAGTTTCTGCTTTTTTCATGTTTTCGTAATGGCTTTCTAATAAAATATAGAGGAATGTTCCAGTTAGAATCCAGTATTAAATGTAATGGTTTGTTTCCAACTAGTGAATCACAAATGAGCTTGAACTGGCTATATGGTAACCCATATAGTCAGTCGCATATATTTACTTCACTGTTTAATTGTCCTGCATTAAACAAACAACCTAGTTAAAGGACATTAGCAACACAAATTAAGTTTGTCTAATATGAAAGAACTCGTAAAATGGTAGAGTAACACCTTTTACAACTTTTCCGTATTTTACTTCGTTTTTGAAATATTTCAGTTTGTTTCATATGTAAATGAGAATGTCTCTGACGGCAGGTTCTGGGTAGAGAATTTTCACTCATTAAAATATTAGTTCAATCTTCAAGTTTGTTCCACTATGATAATGAACGTTGTAAACTTAGCAATCTGCACTGAGATATAAGACATATTTTAATGAAAAGTGAAAATTCTCTACCCTGTGTAAATGAGATGGTCTCTGACGTCAGGTGCATCAAACAAACTGAAATATTTTATGAGTTCTCTCATATTAAACAAACTTAATTTTTGTTACCAATGTCCTTTAACTCTTTCCTGACCGGCCCAGTCAAAATGGGTCGTAGAAGACCCGCAAAGTCGTCAGTCCAAAAACACGGCACACGGTAACGCAAGATTAAAAATTGAAATTCGACAAGCGCCAGGAACACGAGATCCACGCACACGCCAAGTTTGATTTGATTTCATAAACAACTCTGCGATTGGTGGCATTTTGAGTTTTCAAGATGCTACGCGGGCGTGCAAGATGGTCTTTTATTAAAAAATGTAAATTTTTCAACCTGATTTATGATAATTAATGCTAATTTATATCAACATAATGTGTTTTGTTCGGGAAATTTAAAAGCACCAGTAAAAGCCGGTTTATTGGGCTTTCAGAAAATGTATAGCGGTTCAATTTTGGATGTTTTCAGCCTGTCGGGAAAGAGTTAAAGTACCACAAACCCCCCAAAATATTTTTCGCTATTCGAAAAGTTATTGTCGCTTAGAGTATATCTCAAATGTAGATGCTTTCGGACTTTTCTACGATTTTCTATTCAGAGCTAAATTTAGGAATATCCAACTCTGTTTATCCCATAACGCAGCAGAAAGGAGAATAGGTCCACAGACTCACGACGACAAACTGGGAGCAGAACATTTAGGCCCCGCGTCTATATATACGTATTCCTTTTCATGGGAAAACGGAGACTTTTTAATTCGTTATCAGCTAACCCTAATCCGTTTCATGGTCTTCCAAAGGTCGACCAAATCCGACTGTGCGTCATCTTCGGAAAATGTCCCACAGAGTCGTCCCATCTAACCTTTTCCGAAACGGAAGGAAGGGTAGAGTTTAAGGAAAATGAAGTTGTAAATACACAGAATGATGAAATAGGGTATATAAGACCATGGTAGAAAACTACAGGCCAATTTCGCTTCTATATCTATAGCTGGTAAAGCTTTGGAGCGTTGTGTCTTTAATCGTATATCATCTCATATTGGATCTCTCCTATGTAGCGTAGAGCATGGTTTCGTTCAGAGAAAATCATATTGCACTACTCAACTCCTTTCGGCGATGAGTATTCCGATAAGCAGACAGATATAATTGTTTTAGATATCTCCAAGGCTTTCGACTCAGTGGACCATAACAAGCTTCTGAGCTAGGAAACTTGAGAATTTTGGTATATCAGGTGAATTATTATCGTGGTTTAGGGATTATTTGAATGGAAGGCTGCAAAAGGTGATTGTACCTGGTGCTACTTCGCGTATTCTACCTATTACCTCCAAGGTTCCTCAGGGGTCAATTCTCAGCCCATTACTTTTTGCAATCTATATGAACGACCTACCAGATTATATATCTACATCCAGTCACATCGGTCTTTTTGCCGATGATACCAAATGTTTTAGGAAGGTAGAAACTCCTGATAACGCGATCTCATTGCAAGAGGATCTAAATAGTATTATGTCCTGGTCAAATGAAGTTCGTTTGAAGTTTAACTTGACCAAATGCAAAGTACTTTCTATTAGTAGGAAAATCATGCCTCTTACAACCTCATACAGTCTTGGTGAATATAAGTTACCCCCTACAATTATCGAGAAGGATCTTGGAATTAAAATAAGTTCCAAATTAGAGTGGAATGATCAAACAGCGTTTGTCTGCATGAAAGCTGGGTTTGGTTAAACGTACCACCTTGGAAATTAATGACGAATCAACCAGGTTCTATATCTCCAATTGGTACGCAGTCGTTTCTCCTGCGCGTCGCAAGTGTGGTGCCCACAATCAGTTATACTGGTAAAGAACATCGAAAGAGTGCAGAGGAGGGCCTCAAAGTACATCCTTGGTTTAAGTTTTGATACCGATGTTCCATACCTTACGAGGCTACAACGTTTGGATCTTCTATCAATATCATACTGGCACGAGTATCTGGATATAATTCTTCTTTATCAGAACATCAGAGGCTACATCCAAATAAGTGAAGATACAAACCCAGTTTATGAGAATATTGGTAAAACTAGGATATCTAGTAGAGATCCAAATGTAATCTTACTGAAGATTCCGTTTGCTAAAACAGTTTGTTTTCAATCAAGCTTTTTTATAATAGCCAGTAGAACATGGAACTGCTTAAACACTGATTTAAGATCTAAAGATATAAGCTTGGCTTCCTTCAAATGTGGCTTGCTTAAATATTAAAAAAATGCTATGTGCAATGTTTATGACGTGGACGATCCAAGAACATGGAAAACAATATGTGTCAAATGCCATACTGCGCGGGCACTTGTAAACGGATTACGGTGTCTATGTTGATACCTTATTTTAGTTATATTATTGTATATTGTAATTATTAGATTCAATTGTTGTTGTTTTTATTTAAGGGTCCGCCGTAATTGGGGAAACCTGTGGTGGTGTCCCAAGCTTGTATTAGATACTTTTCTTGGCTGAAGCTTAATAAACCATAAACCATAAACCATATTGAAAGATTAACTTGGAACTTTTCAAGGCGGCAGGGAAGGCTAATAAAGCTTTGTTCACCAGCAAGGCAGAAAATTTGTTGTTTTCACTTAATTGTGTATCTTGCCACGATTTCTGTACGGAAGCGTATAAGTATCATCCGAAAATTCGGAAATTTAAAAATCTGATAATCCGATATCCGAAAATTCGATATCCGGAAATCCAAAAATATGAAACTCCAATATCTTGTAATCCGAGATCCGGTAATCCGAATTCCGATTCTGGCGGTTAGGATATTCGGTGCATCGGGACCGAGTCATGCGTTCAGTTGCCAAAATGACGGCGAACGGAAGTGAAGCTAGCACCTGTGAATAACGAGGTTTATATTTATCAAATTATGACGACAGCAGCGTTTGAATCTTCCTAATTATATTCCTATTTATGTGAACGACTAACTATCGTTCACTTGAACATGAATTTCAAAGGTTGTAAAATTTCTGAAAAAGAGAAAAGTCAGCGAAGACGTGATGAAAAATATAAAGAAGGAAAGGTACATTTCACACTATATAGTTTTACACTATATTGTAGTTGATAAATTAAAAATTGAAGGATTTTCTGAAAGCAAAAAAACGAAAACAAAACAAAAGTGGAAGTGCTGTGAAGAAAGAAACATTAAAGTTGGAAATCAGGTGGATACATGGAAGAACGAAAGATGAATACCGTCAAGTAAAGTTTACGCAAGGCGTTGGGGCAAGATTAACAGACTTCAGTCGCAGTACGTACAACGTATGATGAGGTATTGAGTGTATATAAGTGTCTTTCTCGACAATTACGTACTCCGGTAACCTAGTATTATTCATAGATGGTGAAGCATTCAATGTCGAGAAATATCGCAACCATGCATCGCTCTGTTTCCAAAGGCAACACACCAAGAGTATAAAACCCAAAGGAGCGCAACGAAGAGGCCAGTGAATCTATCAAATTAGGAAAAGAAACATCTGCATGTGTGAGATTCGCGAGTTGGCAACTAAGAAATTGATTGATCAACCTGCTAAAAATAAGGAAATGCTTGAAGATTTTGTACATAATGAATTAATTAAAATTATATCTGAAAACACCGTAGATCCAACAGCATTATTAGACTTGCATGTTGGTGAAATTAAAGGTAACACTAGTCTTGAAGTTATACCATTGAGACAATGGAATATAGAAAAAAGAGAGTTAGTAGAGCAGCAGAATAAAGAGTATAGTAACACACTCAAAGCATATCAACAAAAAGACAAGTAAAAAGAGCTTCTTTTTCTAGAGAAATAGAGCTGCTGTTAAGACGTGAAAGGGTCGGTTCCCTACAGGCAGATCCATCGCACTTTGCGCTCTTCGCCATGATTGGAACAGTCGGAGACATTGATATATCCGACACAGTCTGTAGTGCTTCAAACGATGCTGTACATGGAACAGACAGAATATGTCTAGTACCATCTTTGCCCACTCCTTTGGTCAGTTCAACCATCAATTCTGAACACGTTACCAAGGAGGTACAATTTTTAATTTTGTTTTAAATACTTTCTTTTTATAAATATAATATATAAACTTTCCCTATCAACAAATAAATGCTTGATAATCAGAATTTAGTACATTAACCCACTCGTATACTGTTGTTAGCAACTTTCATCTGTTGAGTAAAATCGACGTCTGATGTTAGCCAAAAACAAATATCTGGAGTTAACCAGAGTAAGATAATAACGAATTTCCCACAAACACTCCACACCCAAGGGGAGGGGTAAGCTATAAATAACGGCAATAAAATAGTGTGCTGCGTATAGGCCATGTTGAAGTAGTATTTCAAAAACGAGTTTAAGTGTTTGATCACGGTATCAAAACACGAGAAAGCTAATGAACCTCGAACGGAGAAGCCCCAAGAGATTCATTAGCTTTCTCGTGTTTTGATAACGTGATCAAAAACGCAGAACGAGTTTTTGAAATGGCTTCTCAAATGAAAGACAATGAAGCCACCTTTGTGGGACTTGCGGATGTTTTGTTGATCTGCAATCGTATTGCAATTTAACCTTATAACGAGATTAAATTAAGTCAGATTCAGTTGAAAATGGACACAACTACACACGTCCATCTTAAGAACGATATATTTACTTGCCATATTATATAATAAAATATTTTCCTTACAAAGTAAGGAAAATTGTGTTGAAATATATTTGTTGACAAATTTGTAGACTGAACCTGATGATACTAGCACTCCTGTAAAGGATAGACCAAATCATCCATTGACACCAGAGTCCAAACTCCAAAGCTGCCTCTGAGTCCAAACCCAAACAATTTGCCGGTTAGCATAATTAATGAAATAAACTCCTACAGTATATTATATATGAATCTTTACCAGGGTACTGTGTATGAAAGTAAAACAGTCTTTTTGTAATGTGTTTTTCATTGTATTTTTCAGCATACAATTTGTCCAGTCTCTCCAGTGCAATGAGAGAAGACATATTTTTGCTAATCATGAAGATTCAGATGTATATGTCAAACGGCCTTTGTTGATGGATTTGCTTGATTTAACATCCAATGACAAGAATATTCTCACTCGAGCTATTAAGCACTTTTCTAGATTCAACTAATGACCATAATGATTGAACGTGAAACAATGTAGTGTATGCTTTTTAGAATCACCCTGTTTGAAACACATTCCATAAAAATAGGTCAATGAATGGTATATTTTGCACTACAATAACAAAATTGTAAAAGGAACAAATTGAAAAGAAATGAAGGAGATGCATGGAGCATATCTGCTTCTTTGGTCTGAAAGGATGTAGTGATATGGGAGGCGTATATTGGAGAAGGAAATTTTCTGTGATTTGTTACATAATTTTGAAGAGAAGTGCCCACTGTTACACAGTGTTTTTTTCTTGTGGCTTCTACATCGCATGGTTTATTTCCTTTGCTATAAGAATTTAAGATTCTAGCATAATATAGCAACAAGCAAATAAATTGTAAAGCTTCACGATCGTTGTCCGCAGCACAAACTGTTATAATGCGATGATAAAACAATTAATGCTCTATGGATCTTCCGTTTGGTCCTCTACTTCCAAAGAGAACTTAAAGAAGGTGTTCAAGTTACAGAAAAGGGCAGCACGCGTCATTCTAGAATCTGAAATTACCGAACGATCAGTTGATCTATTTCATCGGTTAAACTGGAAACCCTTCCATGATGACGCAAGAATAACCAAAGCTACATTAGTTTATAAATGTCTGAATGGTAACAGTCCTGAATATCTAAGAAACTTATTCACAAGGAATGAAGATGTACGTACTAGTAAAAGAGAAAGTCGTGATAGTAAAATAAATTTAATTTGTCCGAAATGTTTAAGAGAAACGGAAGGGGGTGGATCATTTGTGGTTTCTGCCACGAAGTTGTGGAACCAGCTACCGATGGATATCAGAAAAAAGTCATCAGTAACATATTTTAAGAATAATCTTAGTAACCATTTTAAAAACAGCTACAAAGACTTGGACCATTTTAATCTTAATTTTTAATTTTTAATACAATCTAGTTATATAAAATGTTGAGTGTGTATATACATATTAAGTTACTTTTTTGTGATTTTATAAAACTGTACTAGTTTTAATTTTAACATAATTGAAGGCCACTAATTTATCAGTGTAAACTGTCATGTGTTAACCTTCGTTAAATAAAGTTGTTTATTTATTTATTTATTTACAACAGACTTGCCGCAAGCCTGCAGCGAACGCATCTTGCGACAAGCCTGCAAGATTACTAGTTGTGTAGGTAAATTAGTCATGTCATGTGTGTTGTCTTTAAAATTTATATAAGTTTAACTTCAAAAGTTCTCTGATATATGGATATTGATCGATCTTGCCTTATAACTGATAGCAGAGAACTTTTGAAGTTAAACTTTTATAACTCGCCCTACCGATTGCGGTATCGAGCACTTTGCATGTATTGGACACTATATATTCTAGTATTTGTGTATTTATATTTTATTATATATTTTTTATTTATATATATATATATATATATATATATATATATATATATATATATATATATATATAAAAGTAGAGTGCTGCGTAGACAGTGTTTTGAATATATAGCAAAGTGAAAAGGTGGTAAACTGCCAAGAATTTAGTGACGAGATACTGACGTTTCGAGCGGAGCCCTTCATCAGAGTAAGACGAGATGAAATGAAATAAATAGGGCTTATATATATGCCAAAAGGGTGTCACAAGTAGAAAGTAGCCAATCAAATGCACGGGAGATAAACAAACTAATAATTAATGAGATGGGAAACGTAAGATCATTTGCTATGTTTAACAGTCGATCAGCAAGCAGACTGAGGGGGCGGGAGAAATGACAGGTCCAATATTCAAGGGGTTAGGCGATAATATTAGCATAAGAAACAAAAAAATTTTGAAAAGGAATGAAAATGCATACGCGAATAATAAAAAATTAAAAAATTAAATAAAAAATTAATAATAATAAAGGTTCCAAGCAAACTAAAATAACCAAAAACTTGTAGGAAATTAAATAAAAGAAAAACGTTCGTTAAGACCAAGAGGATGTGTGGTGCCAAGTTTAAAAATGAGACGCTTCTCTTGACGCTTGCGGTTATCGTTGCCACCGGAGATGGGAAGGATGGCACAGACTTTCATGTCTGAATTGGTTTCAGACATGAAAGTCTGTGCCATCCTTCCCATCTCCGGTGGCAACGATAACCGCAAGCGTCAAGAGAAGCGTCTCATTTTTAAACTTGGCACCACACATCCTCTTGGTCTTAACGAACGTTTTTCTTTTATTTAATTTCCTACAAGTTTTTGGTTATTTTAGTTTGCTTGGAACCTTTATTATTATTAATTTTTTATTATTCGCGTATGCATTTTCATTCCTTTTCAAAAATTTTTTGTTTCTTATGCTAATATTATCGCCTAATCCCCTTGAATATTGGACCTGTCATTTCTCCCGCCCCCTCAGTCTGCTTGCTGATCGACTGTTAAAAATAGCAAATGATCTTACGTTTCCCATCTCATTAATTATTAGTTTGTTTATCTCCCGTGCATTTGATTGGCTACTTTCTACTTGTGACACCCTTTTGGCATATATATAAGCCCTATTTATTTCATTTCATCTCGTCTTACTCTGATGAAGGGCTCCGCTCGAAACGTCAGTATCTCGTCACTAAATTCTTGGCAGTTTACCACATATTCACTTTGCTATATATATATATATATATATATATATATATATATATATATATATATATATATATATATATATATATATATATATATATAATGGTGAACACAGACATATAGACCATTAAACATGGTATATATGATTCGTTTTTGTCGCGTACATGTTCAGTTTATGAAAATAACAGAAGAGATTCTCATGAGATAGTAGCTGTAGATGTAGCTCTATTTCAGGTCTTCTTTCATCTTAAATATCTCTTTAAATGCATTCGTTCGTTTGAGTAATTATTTGAAATATCAACGTACACTTGAAATCCATTTGTGATCAACTTTGAAAACACCCGAAGTTGGTTAAAAAGATCGACTATTTGTCTCGCTTTTGTATCTACCGCGCACGCGCGCAGTAGATACATTGCAATCGTGCTGTTTCGGAGCCAATTAAATCACAGAAGAATGAACGCGATCAACCTCGACCCAGGCTCTTTTCAAAATGGTACTGCGAAAGCGCGATAGAAACAGCAGATTTCGTTTTCGAAACGACGCCATATCTTGTTTCACATTCAAGGAGCGATGGATTACAAATTTCATTTTGGTAAGTATTTTGAACATGAACACTCAATTTGCAAGTGTGATGTACCACAGTTTTCGTAAGTTGTCGGCGAACAGAAAATGATGACCCTCTTCGGAGGACAAATAATCCTCTTCGGAGGAATCAAAACCAGCCTCTTCGGAGCGAGCTTCGGAGGACAAATAATTATCAATTTAAATATCAGCCTCTTCGGAGAAAAGAAAATCAGCCTCCTCGGAGGAGAAATGAGGCAATTGTTAACCAATTATACTAGTGACAACCGAACCACCATAGATCATATTTATACAAATTTACCAGAATCACAAACTAATGCTCACATTTTAGAAACCTATTTCTCTGATCACAAGTCAATATGTGCATTAAAATTAATTGTTTTTAGTGATTAACTTATACTATGATCAATAGTAGCTCATTTATGTATAGTAAGCTTTAATACATAAACACCTGACATTTGGCTCCAAATTGGAAGGAAATATTTTGGCTCTGAATGAGGATACAACATTTTTACAAATAATTTTTCTCTTATATTTCAGTTGCAAAGTTACAACAAAATCACGTAAGCATTTATTTTTTAATTTCCAACATCTCTGTCCCACATACTCTATTTTTATTTACTTTGACTTTAGATCATTTTGTCTTATTTTATTTTTAATAGTGATCTCTTTAATTTTATTCATGCTACTGTATACTGTAATGCACTTATCAATGTTAAGCTGCAGGGAGGGGAGGTCGGGCATACCCAGGGGATTTGATTCGAAATTTTAATTTTTTGTCAAATATCCCAGCCTGGGAACTTATTCAAAACTCAAATGAGATCAAATCCCCTCTTATTAAAACTTCGTTCTCTTATTATTTTTAGAACTTCGTTCTCTCCTATTATTCGGCTGTATCACATTATCATGTAAATTTTTTGAAGATACAGTTTATAATATTTGTGCACTATTGTGTTTTGTAGATTTCAACACAACAGTTACAAACCATTAGCAGTTGGACATTGGTAACAAACACCACTCAACTGTGTAGTAAATAGAAACAAATCAGAACATGTCACATGGACATACAAATTCAAGCCATATGCAATCACATTTTGAATTGTCAAAGGTTTTTCGTGAAATATCATTCCAACTCAAAGCACTAACTGTCGAATAGTATTCTGTAATGTGGATGCTGTGCAAAAAAGGACTATTGTCATATTAAACTAACTTTTTAGGTTGAATTCACCTTGCAATTAAATAAGATTGATATCTATCGTTTGAATTCACAAAATTGTGAGTTCAGGATGATGCTCAAAAGATCTATGTGTATGACATTATTGCTAACATCAACTGTTGGCTCAGCAAGAACAATCTCCCCTCATAACCAACTGAAATTAATGCAAGTTCTATTGCTGCGACAACTCCTATACTGCTACAACAAGTCCTATAGTCGTGTAACAAGTCCTATACTGCTGCAACAAGTCCTACAGTATATTGCTTTGACAAGTCCTCTGTGACAAGTCCTATACAGTACTGCTGCAACAAGTCCTATACTGCTGTGACAAGTCCTATACTACTGTGACAAGTCCTATACTGCTGTGACAAATCATATACTGCTGTGACAAGTCCTATACTGCTGCGACATTCCATATACTGCTGTGACAAGTCCTATACTGCTGCAACAAGTCCTATACTGCTGCGACAAGTACTATACTGCTGTGGCATGTCCTATACGGCTGCAACAAAAATGCTAAACTGTATACTGCTGCAACAACTATACAGCAACAAGTCCTCATATCAAAGGGGTAAACTGTATGTTGCTTGTTGTCAATGCAAAGTTTGTGTAATAAAGGAAATCCACATTGCAAAATTTAAAACATTTATTTTCATTAAAAACTCTTCTACTGCATGTCTGTTGAAAATCAATCAATGTATTATCTTGATGATATTGTTGGACATCCTGTTCTTCATTTTATACTAATTTACAGTGGTAGTACTCAGATAGTTCTTATCTGAACCGATTTACTTTACCTACTGGATATATAACTAATAATGAAATCTTGCATTATTACCTGTACTTTGACATTAAAAATTTAAATTTCCTCAGTTGTTATACATTTCACTTTGGGGTTGTTTATATGAGCCGGGCTAGCCCACTTAACCGGGCTGAGTTTAATCACGAAAATCTTTCCTCAACCCAAAAAGATCATTTGAATTAATTTATACTCTTCTTATAGCCAAACTAAGCCAGTTCTACTTTGAAATATCATTTTGGGTGTCTGTAGTAGCAAATCATCCCGGCTAACAGGGCTCGTCCGGCTCATATAAACAGCTAGTCTCCCTCGCAGCCGTTGTGGTTGTCATGCAACGTTCCCACCCACTACAGCCCCTTAGACTATATATAGTTTAAATAGTCTATATATAGTTTCTTATTTGCAACGCGTTTTAAAACCACTCTTCTCCGCATAGGCTTTTTGGTTTTATGCGGAGGAGAGTGGACGAAAACGTTGTCAATTGATTTTCAAGTCGTATTGGCCTTCTACATGATTACGTCATTGTTTTTATATTACCATTAAATACTTCACATTAGCGATTACGCAGTAGATACTGTACATGTACACCCAAGCGTACCTATTTTTATACAATTAAACGCCTTCCTGTTTATCTGAAGTAGATGTAATATGAGATTGAACCATTAATTCCAATGTTGCTGGAACGTTGTACGAACGTTGTACGAACGTTGGATTTTAACGTTATTCCTAACGTTATACGACGTTCGTGGGAGTCCACAAAAAAACGTTCCCACATGCAACCTTGTATCACAACGTTAAGGGGACGTTGGGCGAACGTTCCCACAACGTTGTCACGACTCACAACGTGATTGTGCTAGCTGGGTAGGTGTCGAGCATATGACTATTAGAGCATTGTTGCTAGTTGCAAAAGATGAAATATCAGAGAGTTTAAAAGTATTATTAGGAAGCGTATGTTAAAACATCCTTGTTAAAAATCGTCCTGTGTTATATTACCTTAACACACCTGACAAGATTCGTCGACTCAGTCCAGAGACGGGTTCATTAATACGACAGAAATAAAGATATATATATATATATATAATATATAATATGGACATATATATATATATATATATATATATATATATATATAAGAAAAGTGAAAAGGTGGTAAACTGCCAAGAATTTAGTGACGAAATACTGACGTTTCGAGCGGAGCCCTTCATCAGATGACTCTGATGAAGGGCTCCGCTCGAAACGTCAGTATTTCGTCACTAAATTCTTGGCAGTTTACCACCTTTTCACTTTGCTATATATTCAAAACACTGTCTACGCAGCACTCTACTTTTTTACTACTATATATAATATGGATAAGTAAAATATGCTGAGAATGGTTGCTATAGATGGTGCATGCGTGACCCAACTAAAACGCGGCTTATGTAATGCCGCCTTAACACAGAAAATAAATTTCGCAATTGCAATCCAGATACTGAGTTAATTGCGTTTACACAGGTACAGGTTCCAGCAGATCATGATCAGAGAGATCGCGTTAGCAATCCACATACGGAACAGGTTGAATTTATTCTCATCGCGATCGGTTGTTTGCGAGAAAATATCGGGATTACTATCAACGATACCTCTCGATCGCGTTCAGAATCCTGATATTTTAGCTCCATGTAAATGGAGTAGAGTTAATGTTCCAAAACACTGTTTGGAGAGGCCTTAATTTGGCTTGCTTTGTATATGAGCTACGATATTACGACAAGTGACCGAATAGTATCGATAAAATATTCACAAGTGACAGTGAAGTTTGAGATGATTCTTTGTTTATGAACATATTTTGTAAAAACAAGTATACAACGATTATAACTTACTTAATAACATGATATATGGCCTAGCTTTTAATATCAAGAAAGTTAATGACTTACTTGCTTGCTATGATCGATGCCGTCATATGCTGTCACGCGTCAGACAAGAGTCATCCGGATATCATATATGCTTGACTAGCAGCGTGTATAGCATGTGTACATTTAATTTCATTATCAGGTGGATTCTGCACGCAGGCTAGCGTTGCAGGCGTACTGTTTGGGGGAGGGCGGGGACGTAGGTTGCCGAAGTTGAGGAGCGAGCGGAAGAATGGGGAGGGAGACGAAAGAAACGCCTGCCAAATTCTCAGAAGAGGTTAGATTGATTGATTAATTGATTGATTGATTGATTTATTTATTAATATTTATACAGGGTAGCCCAAGTCCGCTAAACGCTGATTTAAATGGAGCCCTGTTAAAATGCACCTAACCTCAAAAAGTTTTATTGTTTTATTTGCAAGAGCTTTTAAAGTGGTAAAGTAACTTCTTTTGAAGATTTTCTTTTTTTGCATTCTTTTTTAGATATATCAGTTTGTTTGATATGTAAATGTCCGGAATTTTCGTCACACATGCATAATGGCTTATCAGAGAATGTTATATATATTCGTGTTCATCAAATAAAAACACTAAATTGTGAATAACACATGTGCGTGTTTCTACCACAACACCAAACTTCTCGATTTTAAAGGATTTCGTTTCTCCAATAAGTCATTATACATGCGTGACGTAAATTACGTACATTTGCTTGGGCGCAGTGCCCACGGTGCTCAACTCTAGCCTGGGTGGACCCAGTATGAGTAAGTATTCTCGCTTGTTCTTAGTGCCCATGGTGTTCAACTCGATCTCGATTGGGCAGAACTCCCATTGTATTCAACTCGAGTCTTGGGGAGAATAATACAGAAGTTGGCGAATAAGGTGGGAAGACCGTACTTGGAAGGATGAACCCCTGACGTCCTTCGTAGCCTCACTGGGCTACAGCTTGCACCAACATCCAAAATGGTAAGTAAGGTGAACGCAGATGTTAAGTGAGGTTATGCAATAACCAAGGTTAACAGCTAGGTAACCGCGCATAGTGCAAGACCGAGGGTCAAGGGAGAATGGACCGGTTGAGTAACATCATTGTTGTGCCGACAAGGTAGGAGTCGCCAGTCGGACACGAGATTGTTGGAATCCGAGGAAAATAGCGCTCCCACCTTCCCTCCCTTCACTCAAGAATATAATTTATTACTTTCCACCAATTTATTGGTGTAACCGGTGCAAGCTATACCAAGAGGGGGTAGGGGTAGTGGTCAGTTCAAGATCCTGTATGGATAGATCTTAACCTGGATCCAAGTACCGTTATTAGCCCCCAGGCTCCCTAACTGGGCTACGGCTTGCACCAACATCCAAAATGGTAAGTAAGGTGAACGCAGATGTTAATAAATATAATATACATATTTTCCGTGCAAGCAGTCGAGCGAGTGATATCGAGCGCGAGTGATAGCGATTCGCGAGTTGTCCCTCGAGGTTGGACTTAATAGCATTCAAGATGGCCGCTAATAATTATTAAATTCACCAAGATCTTCACGAAGTTGTTTCTTTATGAATGAACTACTGCGTATAACTTTACAATGATCTGACTTAGATTTAATACATTGTTGAATAATAGATTTAATACGTTGTGGTTGTCATGCAACGTTCCCACCCACTACAGCCACTTAGATCTGTATGCTGTCTGTTGTCAACGTCATGCAAAGTTTGTGTCATATAAAGGAATCCACATTACAAAATTTACAAACATTTATTTTAATTAAAACTCTTCTACTGCATGTCTGTTGAAAATCAATCAATGTATTATCTTGATGATATTGCTGGACATCCTGTTCTTCATTTTATTCTACTTTACAGTGGTAGTACTCAGATAGTTCTTATCTGAACCGATTTACTTTACCTACTGGATATATAACTGATAATGAAATCTTGCATTATTACCTGTACTTTGACATTAAAAATTTAAATTTCCTCAGTTGTTATACATTTCACTTAGGAGTTGTTTATATGAGCCGGGCTAGCCCACTTAACCGGGCTGAGTTTTGTCACGAAAACTCTTTCCTCAACCCAAAAAGATCATTTGAATTAACTTTATACTCTTCTTATAGCCAAACTAAGCCAGTTCTACTTTGAAATATCATTTTGGGTGTCTGTAGTAGCAAATCAGCCCGGCTAACAGGGCTCGTCCGGCTCATATAAACAGCTAGTCTCCCTCGCAGCCGTTGTGGTTGTCATGCAACGTTCCCACCCACTACAGCCCCTTAATTAGACTATATATAGTTTATATAGTCTATATATAGTTTCTTATTTGCAACGCGTTTCAAAACCACTCTTCTCCGCGGAGGCGTTTTGGTTTTATGCGGAGGAGAGTGGACGAAAACGTTGTCAATTGATTTGCAAGTCGTATTGGCCTTCTACATGATTACGTCATTGTTTTTATATTACCATTAAATACTTCACATTAGCGATTACCTATTTTTATATAATTAAACGTCTTCCTGTTTATCTGAAGTAGATGTAATATGAGATTGAACCATTAATTCCAATGTTGCTGGAACGTTGTGTGAACGTTGTAGGAACGTTGTACGAACGTTGGATTTTAACGTTATTCCTAACGTTATTACGACGTTCGTGGGAGTCCACAAAAAACGTTCCAACATGCAACCTTGTATCACAACGTTAAGGGGACGTTGGGTGAACGTTCCAACAACGGTGTCACAACGTGATTGTGCTAGCTGGGTAGGTGTATCCGAGCATGACTATTAGAGCATAATTATTGTTGCTCGCTGCAAAAGATGAAGTATCAGAGAGTTTAAAAGTATTATTAGGAAGCGTATGTTAAAACATCCTTGTTGAAAATCGTCCTGTGTTACATTACCTTAACACACCTGACAAGATTCGTCAACTCAGTCGAGAGACGGGTTCATTAATACGACTAAAAATAAGCACAAGCCGGGAAACTGACCGCTTCGATGGATATAGTAAAATATGCTGAGAATGGTTGCTAGATAGTGCATGCGTGACCAAACTAAACCGCGGTTTATCCAGATACTGAGTTAATTGCGTTTACACATACAGCTAGGTTCCTTCAGATCATGATCAGAGAGATCGCGTTAGCAATCCACCTACGGAACAGGTTGAATTTATTCTCATCGCGATCGGTTGTTTGCGAGAAAAATATCGGGATTACTATCACGATACCTCTCGATCGCGTTCAGAATCCTGATATTTTAGCTCCATGTAAATGGAGTAGAGTTAATGTTCCAAAACACTGTTTGGAGAGGCCTTAATTTGGCTTGCTTTGTATATGAGCTACGATATTACGACAAGTGAACGAATAGCATCGATAAAAAATTCACAAGTGACAGTGAATTTGACTATGATTCTTTGTTTATGAACATATTTTGTAAAAACAAGTATACAACGATTATAACTTGCTTAATAACCTGATATATGGCCTAGCTTTTAATATCAAGAAAGTTAATGACTTACTTGCTTGCTATGATCGATGCCGTCATATGCTGTCACGCGAGTCAGACAAGAGTCATCCGGATATCATATATGCTTGACTAGCAGCGTGTAGCCTGTGTACATTTAATTTCATTATCAGGTGGAGTCTGCACGCAGGCTAGCGTTGCAGGCGTACTGTTTGGGGGAGTGCGGGCGCGTAGGTTGCGGAAGTTGAGGAGCGAGCGGAAGAATAGGGGAGGGGGACGAAAAGAAACGCCTGCCAAATTCTCAGAAGAGGTTAGATTGATTAATTAATTAATTGATTTATTTATTAATATTTATACAGGGTAGCCCAAGTCCGCTAAACGCTGATTTAAATGGAGCCCTGTTGAGATATATCAGTTTGTTTGATATGTAAATGTCCGGAATTTTCGTCACACATGCATAATGAGTTATCAGAGAATGTTATATATATTTGTGTTCATCAAATAAAAACACTAAATTGTGAATAACACATGTGCGTATTTCTCCCATAACACCAAACTTCTCGATTTTAAAGGATTTCGTTTCTCCAATAAGTCATTATACATGCGTGACGTAAATTACGACATTTGCATATATCAAACAAACTCATGATATATCTCGAAGAAACGAAAATCTTCAAAAGAAGTTACTTTATCAGAAGTTCTTCCAAATAAGACAATAAAATTGTCCATTTTTTGTTTGTTCACACTGTCATGAAATGCCAACCGATAAAGAAAGGTTATGTTGTAAGGAACGAGTATGAGTAAGTACAGGTGTATTCTTGCTTGGGCTTATAAGTGCCCATGGTGTTCAACTCGATCACGATTTGGCAGAATTCCCATTGTATTCAACTCGAGCCTTGGGGAGAATAATACAGAAGTTGGCGAATAAGGTGGGAAGACCGTACTTGGAGGGATGATCCCCTGACGTCCTTCGTACTAGGAGATCACGTTTGGTGGTCAGTTCAAGATCCTGTACGGATGGATCTTAACCTGGATCCAAGTACCGTTATTCGCCCCAGGCCCCCTCACTGGGCTACGGCTTGCACCAACAAGGTGAACGCAGATGTTAATTATTAAATATTATATACATATTTTCCGTGCAAGCAGTCGAGCGAGTGATAGCGATTCGCGAGTTGTCCCTCGAGGTCGGACTTAATAACATTCAAGATGGCCGCTAATATTTATTAAATTCACCAAGATCTTCACCAAGTTGTTTCTTTATGAAAGTCCTCATATCAAAGGGGCAAACTGTATGCTGTCTGTTGTCAACGTCATGCAAAGTTTGTGTCATAAAGAAATCCACATTACAAAATTTACAAACATTTATGTTAAGGGGGGAGTTCACCTAAAAATGCTGACTTTTTTACAATGAATGGTACCATCCAGGGCTTTTATGCAAACCATATAAAACTATATATCGGTGGAAAGCTTATAAGTCATAGAATGTAGCTACATGTATTAGTTTTCCATAAAGTTAATTTGTAACGTGATACTGATCAAACATTGTAACCTGATACTCTGCACAATCAGAGTGTACTTGAGAAAAGATATCTTGCTGTAGAATACATGGAATTGAAATATTTTCACACTGATCTAAGGCACAAAGGTTGTTTATGGTAATGAGCATAGAACTTTTTGAAATATTAAATACTTTATTCTCTGTGCCTGTTTAAAATTTGGGTAAATGTTTACCCTTAATTTTGGTCACATTTATCTTAGTATCTTTTGATACAAAAATAACGCCAAAAAGTTCTACGCTCTTTCCCAACAACTCTTTGAAAGGGATTAATACTGAAAATTTCAAATCAATTGGTTAAATTCTTCACAAGATATTCTTTCTCAAACACGCGCACGCAGAAAGCACATTCTGAGAAAAATGGAGATAAAGTTAAAATATATATAGAAAGTTCTAAAAAGGTTCGAAATGGTCAATGGCATTCCGCTTACATTAATGTTAGATGGAGAAGGCTCATTTTCGCACGCATAATACGAATTGTTTTAATTTTGTCAATATTTTATCAATATACAAGAGACGAACAGGGCTTTCAGAAATGGCGTGGAATGGTAAATCAGTAGTGAGTGCATGATTAAATGCGATGCTTTTGAATAGTATCGCTATATATAGTATTTGGCATGGCTTAAAAACGCCGGCAAGCGATCGAGCTGATGCGAACTCGTCGCGAAGATGCCCTTCGGGAGTCACATATGAAGCAGGAGACTTCTAACTGTTTACAATTAACAGATCCAATGATATTTTGGACCATTTATGCTATTTTAGACCATGCTCATAATCAGAGAATGAGATAGCCTGTGAGTGAGATTTCCAGGAGTGACACGACCTGCTTTTCAATTGCCATTACGACCCTAGTGCATTATGGGATATATTTGGAAAATTGGACAGCACCCAACAAACCGTCCTACAAAACAGCAAACCTATATCACGTCTCGAGGCAAGTCACCATTCAAACATTTCGAAATACTAGAGCCATGCATACTTCAATGCATCTATTTCACATATATGAAGTCAAATTTACACATTTTTACTTGCCCCGAGACGGACTTAAAACCAGCCTCCCAATATTGCCACGACCGAGTGTCTCCAACGAAAAGGAAAAGACGACACGAATAGCGCAGTACTTATATCACACAGTTCTTCGTGTGAAAAGGATCGGGATCACGAGACTTTATGATGTCTTTACCCAGCTGGTTACCGATAGTTAAGTCCTTTCAGGCTTTCACACAACAGAAACGTACAAATACGTCCTGCCACGAGAAGCCATAATACGCTCTAGTGACCAAACAACAACCTCGTTCCCAGTACTTTTCCCACGCGGTTTATCTAAACACTGAGGAAATCAAGGAGAAAACTGGATTTTTTCGAACGCTTCACAAATAAAATGCAATAGAGATAATTAAGTAGGCTTCAAAGATTTTAATTCTTCAAAAAAAGAAAATTACCATTTGAGTCAAAGTTTAGGTTAACTCCCCCCTTAATTAAAAACTCTTCTACTGCATGTCTGTTGAAAATCAATCAATGTATTATCTTGATGATATTGCTGGACATCCTGTTCTTCATTTTATACTAATTTACAGTGGTAGACGTACTCAGATAGTTCTTATCTGAACCGATTTACTTTACCTACTGGATATATTTCCTCATACCAAGATAATTTTGAACTGTCTGCCTTCCTTATTACCATTCTCTTAGCCTGCGTGGCGGCGTTAGGGGGAGGGGGAAAGCGGAAAGGAGAAGTGGGGAGGGGGGAAGGGAACGCCTGCAGGAAAGACCCATGTTTTTGGATTGCCGGCCACATGAAAAACTGTCAAAAACAACCAATCAGCGACTCGCGGGCTTTCCTCAATGATTAAAACATTTCACTTCGGGCTGAATCGTGAAATATCCATGTCTGAAACTCCGTAAAAAGCTTGACTGCATCTGGTGGAAACAAGATTTATTTTGTAAATTTATTCAAGCAATCGTGTAGACATGGAAGCTCAGAGTTGATTCTGGCTGAGGCTTGTGAATCAATCGGCTTTGCATTACTACGCAGTGAAAATAAGAAATGCTTTTGAACTTCATAACTTTACGAAATCAGTAATTCACATGCGAAAGGAGACAGCAATGTTCCACCAAACGATAACGTTAATAGCCCTGATAGAATGAAGCGACATCTGACTACCAAACACCATAACTCCAGCTAGAATGGGATTTGGCCAAGAAATTTCATATGCAAGACAACGTAGAAACCATCACTTATATACGTTTAGCCGTAAATCTCTTTATTCTGAAATGTTGAAGGAATTCTCCTAAGGCCCAGAGAGCATTTTTGAAACACCTGAACACAAGGACAAGGTAGAAATCACAATAATATAGCTGCTTCCCCTGCCGACTGATAATCACGCGCTCGCACGAACGTCTGGTAAATCTACAAAATCCATAATCAAACTCTTGCCAAATCCCGTTGGTAATACCATCAAAACATCTTTTCCTGCCAGCAACTCCCTCGTAGCAACTTTTTGTTCCTGTTTTAATTTAAAGCTACGACCAGCAACGAACTCACGAAGATCGGTTACAGCTTTCGAAAGAAAATAATCTACCAACACGGTTTTTCTAAAGTCGCCATTTTTAAATGTTTATTTCCTAACAGGAAACCCTGAATACTAATGAGTTGAGTTAGCCAATCAGAATTTAGCGTCCTCTGCTGGACGTAGAAATCCAAAAACATGGGGTTCCATCGGCACTCACCCCAGTCCCCGGCCCCCTCCCCCAATCCCTAAACGCCTGCTTCGCAGGCTGCCATTCTCTGTGCCAACATGATTTTGGACGGATTATCCTTCCTAACTAGTAACTACTCCACATGAGCTAAAGAAAATAACTTTGGGCTGTTCATGCAGTCAAATTGATGCTAATAGCTTGTACTCTGCTGTTGAACAATATATGATTCATGATTTTTCTTTTTACGAGCACTTTTTGGCCGTCTTACTATTGTTTTTACCCCTTCCCCGAGGGTGGCTGCTTAATAGGGGTTGTCATTATTTAGTAGAAATACATGTTCTCATTACTCAAACCCATTCCATATTTTGCAATACCCAGCTGTGCATTTGCCTGACCATTTGCCTAACTGCACTAGATTAAGCAATTTGGACAAAATAATGTCCTTTCACCTGTGAAAGCGATATTGCCTTTGTGTCTGACAGATCGGATTCTTACCAGTGGTCGTTTTATCGTTCTCTGCCAGAGCCAATCTAGACAGAGAGTCAGCAACATTTATATTTCCCGGGACATGCTTGATTTCATACTCATACTGCTGAAGCTGCCATGCCAAACGCTGAATTCTCGGTGGCAGTATTTTATTACAATCTGGACTTAATCGTACCAATAGCTTATTGTCTGTAAATAACGTAAACCTATTTCCAAACAAATACTCATGAAATCTTTCTACATCCCAGATACATCCTAAAGCTTCGCGCTCAATTTGTGAATATCTTCTTAATTTCAGTAGGTGAAAGAGATCGACTTTACACATATCATCAACTTTCTGTTTTTGCATTAAAGCCTGGTTTCCATATGGTCGCTACGCTGTCTTTACGGTCGCAGCAGTGAAGCGTGTTTCTTTTGTTATGACAAAAGAAACACGCTTCACTGCTTCACTTCCGCGACCGTAAAGACAGCGTAGCGACCATATGGAAACCAGGCTTTACACTGCCCCTAAACCCACGGGACTTGCATCCGTAATAAGGTAAGTAGAACATTCCAATCTAAAACATGCCAATACGGGTTCACATGACAGTGCTTTCTTCAAGCATTCAATTGCTTGCACTTACTCATTGTCCCAATGCCACTTTACACCACGTGTTAAACACCTAAGTAATTCGACAATTTTTGCACAATTGGGAATAAATTTCGCCAAATATCCACAAGTTCCTAAAAACGACCGAAGTTCAGAAACGGTGGATGGATGAGGAGCTTCTCGAACGGCTTTGGTTTTCGCCGGATCAGGTCTTATACCTTCTGCCGAAATAACATGACCTAAAACTACCATTTCGGTAAGACCAAATTGGCATTTCTTGGCATGGAGTTTCAGATTGTGCTCCCTACACCTCTCAAATACCTTACGTATTCTAATAATTAATTCTTCCATTGTTTTTGCATGGATGATGATCTACTGAGATTTCCACCCGGTCTAGTCCATACAATATTTCTTCCATTACTTTCTGAAATTGCTCACTAATATCACTTAAAGGGTATATGAAGCGAAAATTGAGATGACTTTCTTATTGATTTATTTGAAAGAACTCTTAAAACGATAAAGAATGGCTTTTTACAGTTCTTTCCTATCTTATCTCGTTCTTGAGTTATTCAAGGTTGTGCAATATGACCTATGACGTCACTAGTTGTACCCGCCATTATGACCAATCTGAAAATGAAGCATATCTTCAAAACTATTCAATAAAATTGCTTGAAACTTTGCACAAGTATACAGTTCACTAAATTGAATATTCCCATGTCAACATTATCGTTGTCATAGTAACATATTAGTCCCCAGGTTCCGTTAATCCTTTAAACAACTTCTTTATTTTCTGCCATTTATAAAACAATTTTTGACTGTGGACTAGTGAAGTATATTTTCAATAGCATTGCCAAGAAAATAGAACAACTTCAAATCATAATCTTTGCAGCGCATGCTAGAAAATAGAATTTTTTGGTTCAGGTAGAAAGGAATCTGGGAACTAATCTGTCACTATGGCAATGATATAGTTGACATGGGGATATTCAATTTAGTGAACTGTATACTTATGCAAAGTTTCAAGTAATTTTATTCAATAGTTTTGAAGATATGCTTCATTTTCAGATTGGTCATAATGGTGAGTACAACTAGTGACGTCATAGGTCATATTACACAACCTTGAATAACTCAAGAACGAGATAAGATAGGAAAGAACTGTAAAAAGCCATTCTTTATCGTTTTATGAGTTCTTTCAAATAAATCAATAAGAAAGTCATCTCAATTTTCGCTTCATATACCCTTTAAACTAAAAGGTGTGCGTAAAAACAACCCTTATGCGTGATAAAAGTTGTCAAATACCGAGATTCCTCCGCCAGCGTTAGGCTGTTAGCTGAAAGAACCCACTTCAGGCATCTATTTTTGCGAAATATTTTGAACCACGTAAAGCATGCAAGGTCTCCTCTACCTTGGGCAAAACATGCCGTTCTCTTACTATGGCTTTATTAACTTCACGCAGGTCGCGCAGCACACTCTTACCTCCCTTGATGTTTTTGGGACAACTACTAAATTTGAAACCCAGGGACTCGGTTCGGAAACCTGTTCAATAACATCATCTTCCAGCATTTTATCAATTTCTTGACCAACCTTATCAATTTGACTTAAAGGAATACGTTGTAATCTCTGACTTACTGATTTAACGTTTGGTCAACTTTAATCTTATGTTCAAAATTTGTTATCTTGCCCAAACTATGAAATATATATCATCGTATTCTTCAATTAATTTATCTATATTACTGTTTTTTATCTTTGGATTTCATGCATCTAGTTGCTTAATGATTCCCAAGTCAAAACATGCCTTTCTTCCAAGAATTGCTTCTGCTTGACCTTCAATAACATACACTTTAGCATTATTAATATACTGGTCATACCTGCACTTATATTTTAGCTTGAAAGTATCCCAAGCAGTTTAACGGTTTCTTCTGACCATACGCGATCGATAAACATCTTATTTGTTCTCGTCAGTTTATGTACCTTGAACTGCTCACGGTAGAGTCGAGAGGAGATTATATTTTGCTCACTGCGGCCCGTGTCGGGTAGAATCTTTACTTTCCGCCCGTTTATTTGAACAGAACTACTCTTGCCCTTTATAAAAAGAACAGGTACTCTTCTCCAGAGTAGATTTCTTCGTCAAACCACTCTCCATGTTTTACAGCACGGATGTTTCTATAGGATTGCTTCTTGTTTGAGGCTTCTCGCCGTATATCACCTTTGACTTCTCTGGCTTTGACTTAGAGCGACAAACCCGAGCATATAGTGACCAATCTTCTTACAGTTGTTACACTTCGAGTTAACTGCACGACACTCAATGATATGGACCCCCGCATATATAGCACGAGAGTTCTTGCATACCACCATGGCGGTCTTCTTTCAATCTATCGACGTTAAGGAGATAGTCATCTTTCGTGCCAAGACCAGTATTACAGTAAGTATAAACGCGTTTCTTGAACCGCGTTCTCATTGCTTCTTGCTATATATTCGAATTGTTTTAGCAAGATCTAAATTATCTTGTGTTAACAAACGTTCTTTCAAATGCTTAGAATAGCATTTCTCAACTATTTGGTCTCGTACCATCTCGTCCTCTAAACCTCCGAACTCACACGTTTGCGACAGTTCTCTCAGAGCGGTAAGATATACATCAATAGGATCGTCAATGTTCTGCTTTCTCCTACGGAACTTATATCGTTCAGCTACCACATTTCGTTTGGGAGCAAAATATTCTTTTAATGCCTTTTCTGCTGCCTCGTACGTCTGCTTTGTTCCCGGCAAGGTGTCACTAAATTCTTTGCACCGTTGGGCCAACGGTGCAAAGCTATAACTGCGTGGCAATAGAATAGATGTGGAAGGAGTTTATCCACGTTTTCCACTCAGAATACTTATAAGTTGCATTGATGTTGAACGGTCTGGGTGGTGGCAGCAATCTTTCTGTCATCGTTGCCAAATTATTCTCGTCGCCAATATAGTGGAGTCAACACGTGGAGTTAGAATTCCTTTATTAAGAATATCTTGCCTATATATAATTTAGGTATACATAAATTAACATAATTATATCTAATTATTTACATGGTATTTCCCGGTTGTCACATTTATGTCGACTGATGGAATCTCCGCCTCGTGATCTCCACCTTTCGTCTGCTGTTCGGGACAATGCGCCCGAATGTGCTCGAGCTGGCCACTGAAGAAGCATTTAAAACACTTCTGGCCACACTGGAAACACTTTTTATCGGGAATTGAACCACGGTCTTCCGCGTGATAGGCGAAGATACTGAGGACAAGCGCAATCGTGCTGATAAACGTTTGCTAAATAAGCATGCATCATTATCGATGAATGATATTTTGACGAGAGTCGTAGATTTCGAGCTGCGAACTGTGTGCGACTAACCTTCGGCTACGTTATTGCAGGATGTCGGACGAAAATATTCGATTTGAATAAAGTAGAAAAGACCGGTCGAATAGACTGGGCCTGGAAATATCTATATAATAATATCTATAGACTCATTCGGTCGTTCCTCTCTACGGAAATCTTTAGTAAAAGGCGAAAGATTTGTGCGCGTGATGATTGAAAGGAAACCAGAGTTGAAGAAACCTCGATTCACTAACCCGCTCCATTTGCGAACTGTTGGATCTCGCCTGAACACCTCTCTACCTTGTACAACTCAAGCACTGAACTCCTGCAAAGTATATTACCGCCGAGAACGCCGAACATTTCCTGGACGACCTCTCTGAAATGTTCTACAACATCCAACTTACCGCCACCAACCACCTACCCTTACGTCCAACATCCTAACGTTCGACGCCAACATCCTCACGTTCGACCCAGATCAACGACGACGACAGCGACGGGGAATCGAATGCAAGCTTATATTATGACATGCCAGACTGCGAATAGTACACGTATGAAGACTACCTGGAAGACGAGTGAATGAGAGAAAACGAACGTTTAAGAACCAAATATGAACTCGAACACGCCTATGATGACTCCGTAATGAGTCTTCGGCAAACAAGAAAAAAACACACTTTAAATTATATTTTTAACTTTTTTTGTTGATGCCCGCTTTTTATCATACAAGTCACTAGGACTCATACCATCAACATAACTGCCTCTTTTCATAAATTGCACATGCGCACCCAAATTCTTAAGTTACAAGTTTAGCATTCAACAGGACTCACCTCTTCGGAGTTTGTCTACACACACCCAAATTCATTAGAACACTAGATGTATAATAATAAATTTGTTCTTATCAGCTTAATAGATTTTGAAAAGTGTTTATGAAACGAAAATTGAGTTGACTTTTTTTATTGATTTATTTGAAAGAGCTCCTCAAACGATAAAGAATGGCGTTTGTAGTTCTTCAATACATTATCTCGTTCTCGAGTTATTCAAGATTGTGTAATATGACCTAGACGTCATTAGTTGTACCCACCATTATGACGAATCAGAAAATGAAGCATATCTTCAAAACTATTGAACAAAATTCCTTGAAACTTTGCACAATTATACAGTCACTAAATTGAATAACCCATGTAAACTTTATCGTTGCCATGGTAACAGATTAGTTCCCATACTCCTTTATTCCTCTCACAAACTTGTTTATATTCTGCCTTTTCTAAACCAATATTTAACTGTTGATCAGTGAGGTATATTTTAAATAGTATTGCCAACAAAACAGAGCAACTTCGAGTCAAAATATTTGTAGGGCATGGTGGAAAATAGAAAATGTTTGCTGCAGGATGAAAGGTCTGGGAACTAATATATATTGCTAGGGTAACGTTAAAGTTGACGTGGAAATTTAGTGACCTGTATACTTGTGTAAAGTTTCAAATAATTTTGCTCAATATTTTTGAAGATATACATTTTCTGATTCATCATAATGGTGGGTACAACTAGTGACGTCATAGGTCATATTACACAATCTTGAATAACTCGAGAACGAGATAAGATATTAAAGAACTACAAACACCATTCTTTATCGTTTGAGGAGTTCTCTCAAATAAATCAATAAAAAAGTCACCTCAATTTTCGTTTCATAAACACTTTAAGTCTGCACTTGGTCTTTGCATTGCGCATGCGCATCGGCCATTTTCGAAGCTCCACGATCTGTGGTTCCTTTGGTGCTCGGTCGGCGCCCACGTCCTGGGTCATTCCACCATGTCCTCCACTATATATCAAATGGGCCATTTCAGCTGTTTCCAACAGCCATCCTGAACGCTCTGGACGCCTCCAGAATGCCCGACTTTATCTGGACCGTAAAAGTCACCGCCGACAGCCTGTCCGTCAACCTGTCCTAGTCCGCCGATACCTCGTATCCTGCCACTCCTTTCCCGATAGCATCACCTCCAGATGACACTGGCTATTTATCTTCCTTGCCTCCTCGCAGATTCTCGTCGCTGTCTCTCATCGCCAATTCCAATTCGCACCTTCGCCGACGGGTCTGTTCGCATTCCAGAAACTCTCCGCCGAAAGCCGCTTTCTCTCCTACCGTGCCGACATCCAGCCAACTGGTCTCATCGCCTTCTCCGATGATCAGATACTCTCCGCTGAAATCCACTCTTTTTTCTGCCAAGCCGACATTGCGCCAAACTCGACCGCCTCTACTGCCCTCTAGCAATCAGATTAAAGCATCAGGCACGCTGAGACCAGCACCGATCTTCTCAAGCCATGCCTCAGCAACTCTTCTACTAATTCCGACTTTCCGACCTATTCATTGTTTTCACTGTTTTTTCCACATGCCCGATAATGGTATTATCCAAACAAAACCCAACAACCGTCGAAGGTAAAAGTCATGCTTACCTGACGCGAGACTTTCGTTCAAACGCTTGTAAGTATCGATCTCTCAGTATCGACGGATCCATGCTAGTTCTTTGCTAAGGGCTTAACGTAAATACTGAGACTACGAGCTATCACTGTCGATAGACACATTTCCTTTTCTTAAGGGCGCCAACAGCGCGTCCTTCTCTCCTTCGCTTTTCTCTTTTACATAGTTAATTAGGCAGGCTTAACCTGAGCAGGCGTCCTCCTTCCTGCTGGGATTTCCCTATTAGTATAGTTATTTAAGCAGGCTTAACCTGCGCGTGTGTGTGATACTTAGTAACATAAGCACATCCTTCTCTCCTTCGCATGGTTAATTAGGCAGGCTTAACCTGCAAACCTTCGGGTTCTGGCGAGCAGGCGCCTTTTTCCTGCTGGGTGGTGTGGGGGTTTTCGTCCCTGGCGAGCAGGCGTCCTCCTTCCTGCAGGGATTTTCCCTATTAGTATAGTTATTTGAGCAGGCTTAACCTGCGCGTGTGTGTGATACTTAGTATCACAGTATGTGCATATATATAAATAATTAATTATTCATATTTGGGTATCTATATGTGTTATCTAAATATACATATTCATCCCAATGGCTGCTGCTGCTGCATTCACCGCATCATAATTTCAACAATGGAATAACAACATTTATTTATTTATTTATTTATTTATCAATCTTTATACAGGATAAAAACATCAGTATTTACAAATATAAACGAAATATAAAATGCAAAACTGTATACTTGTTAGTCCTGTTTTTCTCAAAATTGACGAATTATATAAAAATACAAGAAAATTAGAAAATTAGCTAAAAGTTAGGAAGTTAAGAAGAATTAAAAATTAAAAATGGTTAGAAATAAGTGACCTAAACTTTAAAAAATCCTTGGTCAATCTAATTTCTATTGGGAGACTATTAAAAATGTTTTCTCCAGTAAAATAAAAACTTTGCTTTGCTGCTTCTAGTTTTACTCGTGGTAGTTCAATCGAGGCATTGTTATTTCTTGTTGATTTTTTATGGCTTAACATATCAAAATAGTCATCGAAAATGGAGCTGTTCGTTTGTTTTTCAAGGCATTTCAACACATCTTTTGTTTCCTTGCCCAAGAAGATCGTGGGCACTGAGAAGCAAACATCTGTGCGTCTCGATTTTATTAAATCGTTTGGGCCTGCAAAGCTTGCGGGCGTTCAGGTCCTCCCTCGTCTGCAGTTTAGAGTTGAGTTGAAGACGCAGAAGTTACGGCGCCATTTTGACATTCACAGCGTGGACTTTTTTGGAGAGTCCACATCACCCTGTGCCCTTCAGGGATGCTTTAGCTCCGGATTGCTGCGGTGAAGCATCTTCCGACGAAATGTAGGTTTAATTTGCGGAGATCCAGTCAGTCACACGAATGGTGTCAATGCATTTGCGTACTCCCATTCCTGCATTTCTTATGATAGCCGGCTTTCGCTGTAAAATCTGTTATAATGGTCAGCTTACATCGTGTTTCGGGTGTGGCAAAACTGGTCATATGATACCAAAGTGCCCTACTCGAAGTAGTGGCAGTTCCTACGCTTCCGTAGTGACGAATTCAAAGCTACCAGTCCAATCCCAGACGGCTGCTATGAATGAATGAATGAAATTTTTATTGAACACTCCCCTTAGGGGCTTTTCGGTGAGCAATTTACAAGTATAGAAAACAAGATCTTTATAATATAACATACAAAGATATAAATACTATTACTACTACTAAAATAGTAATAACTAAATCTTCCATGCACAACAATTATAATAAATACTACTAATAAAATAAAATAAAATAAGATAAGATATAGTAGTCTATTGTTCCTTATTTAAAAATTCATTTAGTAGTTGACTCTTAAATGTTCTCTTAAAAATAGCAACGTTTTTACATGATTTCAGATTGTCATCAAGAGAATTCCATATTTTTATAATTCTGAAATTAAACGACCGTTGACCAGTGGCAGTTCTGCATAACGGAATATTTAATTGTTGATTATTACGTGTAACACGACCAGAGATCTGACCTCTTGTGACCAACTGTCTTGTTAGGTATTCTGGGGCACAGCCCGTCGCACATTTGAATGCAAGAGTCGCATCGCGGAGAAACAAATGGTCCTTTACAGGAAGCCAACGCAAGGTGTTATGTGGTCAAACTTCTTCACACCACTAACTATCCGAGCGGCAAAGTTCTGTACTAGTTGTAATTTACCTACATTGGTGATAGAGGTACTCGACCAGACCGAAGAACAATAAAAAAGCTTGCTGAAAACCAGGGCGTTAACAATAATAACTGATAGGTCTGCGTTAAAAACATATTTTGCACGACTAATTTGAGCTAGTTTAGAAACGCAGGATGCTACTGTTACCGAGATATGCTTATCAAAGGACAAGAAGGGGTCAAATGTAACACCTAAGTCTTTAATGGATTCAGATGGTACAAGTTTCTTTCCCAACAGGGACAGGTTGAAATCAGGTAACTTGTGAATCATCTGACGGCTGCCAAAGACCATTAACTTGGTTTTATCTGGGTTTAATAAAAGGCAGTGATCAAAACACCAATTACGAATCCTCTCTAAATCAGCATTAATATCATCTGCAGCTCTGCAAGAGTCCCTAACCGTGAAGGACAGGAGTAGTTTGGTGTCGTCAACATAGCATTCAGGGGAACAATTCTCAAAGATGGTTGGTAGATCGTTTACATAAATACTGAACAGTAACGCCCCGAGAACGCTACCCTGTGGTACTCCACAATCAATTGGTAGGACATCTGACAGCGTTGCATTGATACGGACCGTTTGAGATCTTCGAGACAGGTAGCTGCAAAACCATGACAGCGCATGATCTGAGACGCCAACTTTTTAAAGTTCATCTAGTAAAATGCCAGATTTATACTATCAAAAGCTTTGCTCATGTCGAGGTACACAATTGCGGTGACTTTCTTTTCATCAATCCTTTGTAAAACAAAATTAGTGGATGATATCAGTGCAGTTTCGGTGGAATACCATTTTTTGTTTCCGCTCTGATTTTCCGCAAGTCTTTGTTTGATCGTCAAATAGGATGTAAACTGATTTAATGCGACACGCTCGCATACTTTAGAGAAAATTGGTAATAAGGAAATTGGTCTATTGTTACATGCTTCTTCATAATCACCCTCTTTCAAAATTGGGCATACTTCAGCTGTTTTCCAGACATGTGGAAAGGTGCCACTATCAAAAGAAGTGTTTATAATAGAAGTAATTGGTGGAATAATAACGGAGGCAGATTCCTTAATGACGCGAGGTGGTATTTTGTCGATGCCAGGTGCTTTGTTTTTGGCTAAATACTTATCAATTTCCTCGACCTCAGTGCATTGCACATTATTAAAGGTAAATTGTTCCAAGATTGGATATGCCGGGACAGGAGATATTAGTACTGCCGGAATATAATTACATTCATTCACAATATAATATAATTAATATTACATTTAATTACATTACATTAATACACAATATAATTACATTACATTTATCGGGCAGAGTACGGAGGTGAACACTTCATCGCAAGAGGAAGATGAATCAACAATTTTAATCGAGGTCCTTTCCAAAGAGCCTGCTAGTCTTACACAGCTGTCGGACATAATATCAGCACTAGTAAGTCTCATTAGGGCCAAGCCTACCCTTTCTACAGCAGAGAAGGTTTCCACTGAACAACCGTAGCTCGTGACTCTTGCATCTACTGCGAACTCGCTTACTGCTTACTGCAAGAGCAGACATCTTAACAATAATTGTGTGCGAATACGGCGATTGATAAAGCAATACGACGGTATAAAATGAAAATGATTATCTTCGACAACTGATATTAAAGGCCTGATGCCTGGAACTGAATAGTTTTCTGCACGTATCCTTGGATTCTCAATTGCAAAAAAAGCAACAATCTCCTTGTCGGTCTTCTTCTGGTCAAACTCATAGTCATCGGCCAAGGTCTTGGAAAGTGGATAACCGTCTTCTGGGAATGGCATTATTGATTTGGTCAAGTTGTCTATCATGTGGTCCAATACAGTGAAATAACTGTCGAAATTTCGCAAGATCGTTGAATAAATCTTTTTGATGTCTCCAATACTTCCAAAAGGCTGCAATTTTCCTTTCAAGGGCATCACTTTTCAATAGGCTGGTGTTAAATTTCCAAAAACATTTACCCGGACTTGGACTGTTATCCACACTGCGAACAGTCACACAGATCGCATGATGGTCAGAAAGATGGCAAAGTTCTATGGAGCTATTTGTTGTGACCCAATCCTCTACGACTCTGGCAGAAACATAAAACTTGTCCAAACGACATTCAATACTGTTATTCTTGTTGTGCCATGTAAAAGACCGATCAGCTGGATGTTGTACTCGCCAAATATCAACTAACTTGAATTTCGTTAGTAAAGTTTGCAGTGCTGGGCCCTTCCTCCTCTTTTATCCAAATCCAAATCCAAAATACAGTTTAAGTCTCCACCCAAAATAATTTGTCGATTTGTCACAAAATAACGGTCTAAGGTTGGGAATAAATCAAAAATAAATCTCAACTGATGGTCACGGTATGTCAGATCACAGACCACCAGTCTTCCTTCGTAATCACTCTGAAAATTAATGTTGCAAACTTGGTCTGAATCACGTAGGAGGAGGCCGACCCACCTTACATTGGGTGTACCAATACTCCAGTATCCTTTGTAATGTCCTTCCATATTCCATTGTATACATTCAAGTTTATTGGCGATGTGTGCTTGCTGTATGAAGGCAACATCAACATTCTGTTTGTGGATATAATCAAATATAAGAGATCGTTTTTGAAACCTTCTTTATCTACTCCAGGAGGAGGGTCAGGGACATTGTCCGGTGGGTCTTTAGGTTTCAGAGGATCACCAGATAGGTCCATTTCGGCGGTCAATCACCAACCGTATCACCAAAGGTCTGTTCTTTAGCACTGTCGGGATTCATATCCGATTCACTTGACGAATCCTCTGTGGTGTTAGACAATTCCCCATCACTTAGAACTACATCGTTAGGATCTTCATCACTTATACAGGCAGGTCACCGGCTGTTGTGTTATGCGAGCCAGTCACTACCTCGTAAGGGTCGCCTGATGGAATCTCAGCCTCATGCTCTCCAGGGTCGCCTGATGGAATCTCAGCCTCATGCTCTCCACGTTGTATCTGTTGTTGAGGACATTGCGCACGAGTGTGACCAAACTGGCCACAGAGGAAACATTTAAAACACTCCCGCCTCACGTGACCGGTCTGGCCACACTGGAAACACTTCACTTCATTAACACAGGATGAAACTCCATGTCCATATTCACCACACCGAAAGCATTGTGGCACTTCTTGCCCACGATATCGGGTTTCCAACGGATAGGGTCCTATTCGCAGTCGACGTGCGATGCCCCTGGAAATATCCGACGTCATAGTTACAAGGCGAACCCGCGTCTCAACGCCAGGCCAATATCGAAACTTCCCGCGCTCCACTGTCTGAACTTTTCCATAATCACTTAAACATTTTGCAAACCTCATTGGGAACATAATATAACTTTCACCACCAGATTGGGCGCGTCGATCTCCTGCGCCACCACCCGCTCGCCTCTGATGGTAAAGGGCTGTCGCAGGGATTTTCCCTATTAATATAGTTATTTAAGTAGGCTTAACTTGCGCGTGTGTGTGACTTTGTATCATTTTCTTTCCATTTTCCTTTACATTCCATTTTCCTTCACATTTCCTTTTCTTAAGGGCGCCATCAGCGCGTCCTTTTCTCCTTTGCTTTTCTCTTTTACATGGTTAATTAGGCAGGCTTAACCTGCAAACCTTCGGGTTCTGGCGAGCAGGCGCCTTTTTCCTACTGGGTGGTGTGGGGAGTTTTCGTCCCTGGCGAGCAGGCGTCCTCCGTCTTGCTGGGATTTTCCCTATTAGTATAGTTATTTAAGCAGGCTTAACTGCGCGTGTGTGTATATAAATAATTAATTATATATATTTATATTTGAGTGTCTATATGTATTATCTAAATATACATATTCATCCCAATGGCTGCTGCTGCATTCACCGCATCATAATTTCAACAATGGAATAACAACACATCTTTTGTTTCCTTGCCCAAGAAGATCGTGACACTGAGAAGCCAACATCTGTGTGTCTCGATTTTATTAAATCGTTTGGGCCTGCAAAGCTTGCGGGCGTTCAGGTCCTCCCTCGTCTGCAGTTTAGAGTTGAGTTGAAGACGCAGAAGTTACGGCGCCATTTTGACATTCGCGGCGTGGATTTTCGAGGAGAGTCCACATCACCCGTGCCCTGCATGTCCCCTTCAGGGATGCTTTAGCTCCGTATGGCCGCGGTGAAGCATCTTCTAATGAAATGTAGGTTTGCGGAGATCCAGTCAGTCACACGAATGGTGTCAATGCATTTGCGTACTCCCATTCCTGAATTTCTTATGATAGCCGGCTTTTGCTGTAAAATCTGTTATAATGGTCAGCTTACATCGTGTTTCGGGTGTGGCAAAACTGGTCATATGATACCAAAGTGCCCTACTCGAAGTAGTGGCAGTTCCTTACGCTTCCGTAGTGACGAATTCAAACGTTACTTAATCCAGGGGCTTACCAGTCTAATCCCAGACGGCTGCTATCGGGCAGAGTACGGAGGTGAACACTTCATCGCAAGAGGAAGAGGAATCAACAATTTTAATCGAGGTCCTTACCAAAGAGCCTGCTAGTCTTACACAGCTGTCGGACTTACTATCAGCACTAGTAAGCCTCATTAGGGCCAAGCCTACCCCTTCTACAGCAGAGAAGGTTTCCACTGAACAACCGCAGCTCGTGACTCTTGCATCTACTGCGAACTCGCTTACTGCTTACTGCAAGAGCTGACATTTTAACAATAATTGCGTGCGAATACGGCGATTGATAAAGCAATACGACGGTATAAGACTATTATAAAATGAAAATGATTATCTCCGATAACTCGTCAGTTGAATGTATATATAAGATAGCGCTGAGACGAATCTTGTCGTGATGAATAATTACGATATGGTCTGTAACTATTGTTAGTAATCTTCACAGGAATACTGCATCTTTTGTCAGGGATAATAATAATTATGCGTCGAACGTTCTTGAGGCCTTCGTTTCGGTTCAATGGCTGGATAATTCAGAGACTTATATCTTGGTAGAATTCGAGCAGAATGGCTCATACGAACAGGTTTTAACTTAGATTGTCCGCCACGAGACCCTCTGAACTGCTTCAGTACTCTGGCCAATTTTAGACTGTTCCAAATAGATGCTGAAAGTGGTTTTACAGATAAATTCAAAGGCGATGCGACATAGCGGGAGTCAAGTCTGTGGTGTGTTGGAGTCTTCCACCAAAATTGTAGGGCGATGAGTTGGTCTCTTGAGTATTTCAGCATCATTAGTAATATCAGCAGTCTCATAGACATAGAGAGTCTAACTAGTTGTAAAACCATCGAAAGATGGCAAGGTTAAGAGACGAAAACTTTAGGAATTAGGAAGAGCTATTTAATTAAGTGCAGCCATCGGGCGCATATGTAACATAGTAACATGTCTAAGATGTAACATGTCTAACTTGTAACATGTCTAAGGTTGGGAAGAAAGCAACACGCTCACTTCCATCGGTCGGTGCGTACACAAAAATAAATCTCAACTGATGGTCACGGTATGTCAGATCACAGACCACCAGTCGTCCTTCGTAATCACTCTGAAAATTAATGTTGCAAACTTGGTCTGAATCACGTAGAAGGAGACCGACCCACCTTACATTGGGTGTACCAATACTCCAGTATCCTTTGTAATGTCCTTCCATATTCCATTGTATACATTCAAGTTTATTGGCGATGTGTGCTTGCTGTATGAAGGCAACATCAACATTCTGTTTGTGGATATAATCAAATAGAAGAGATCGTTTTTGAACACATCGCAAACCATTGACATTTAGTGAAAGTATTTTAAAATCAGCCATTGTTTATCAAAGTTATAAAGGTTCTTGTCGTGGTTTAATCTTTGCTCTCCGTCGCTTTTTTACGGTGATAAAACCTTCTTTATCTACTCCACGAGGAGGGTCAGGGACTTTGTCCGGTGGGTCTTTAGGTTTCAGAGGATCACCAGATAGGGCCATTTCGGCGGTCTCAGCTGCCCAGTCAAAGGTCTGTTCTTTATCACTGTCGGGATTCATATCCGATTCACTTGAGGAATCCTCTGTGGTGTTAGACAATTTCCCATCACTTAGGAATGAATGAATCTTTATTGAATAATCCGGTACCAGCAACAAACGTGCTAGTTTACAAAAATGGATATACAATATTTATAAAGAATTGAAAAGATATCTATTTACAAAACATCGTTTGAAGCGTTCAGTTCTCACCCTAGGGAGAATATAATCATGTACACGCTTACGCAGCATTCGTTTACGTTTCATGGGTAGCAGATCAGTGAGAGCATGACAGGGGCTGCTCTCAATCTTCTCCATATGAGCTTCCTAGCTCTAGTATTACACATATCCATAATGGATAATTCCTTAGAAATATAACCATATTTATGAGCACGATGAAGAAACCTATCGATCTGGCTAAGATAGCTACTTATTATAGTATGCGCATCCCCAAACTTCAATACCAAAAACTAGTAATGAAACTATAAGACTATGGAAAAGCAAGTCCAATTGTTGAGCCGATAAACCATAGAACTTACAGACTCGCATGATATACATCCTACTACTAGCCCTAGAAATAATATTCTGAAACTGAATATCCCAGTTGCAAGGATTTTCCTGAAAGGTTACTCCTAAAATCTTAAGCCAATTCTTACGAGTTATACTGGGTAAAGGGTCAGGCAGAGGATTGGATATATTGCTATGAACTACCAACTCCCATGACTTAGTAAAGTTAAGCTTCATACGGTTGTTACTTGCCCAGTCAAAAATGTTCTGGACTTCTATTGCAGAAGTATCCTTATTTCCCTGCACTTTGACACTCAAGGTAATGTCGTCAGCATATTTAACAATCTGATTAGTGGAATAAACAGGCTTAATGTCATTGATCATAAGCGAGAAGAGAAAAGGCCCTAGCACAGTTCCCTGCGGAACCCCCCGATTGATATTAAGATAACCTGTCTTGATACCATCAACAACAACTCGCTGTTGCCTATTTGATAAACAATTTAAGATCCAATTAATAACATAAGGGTTGACAGCGAATTTTTTGAATTTGGTAAACTTCTCTAAAAACATATAACTTCTCTAAAAAACAAGATATGCAGGCGGCAATCTTCATATTGGTATTTTGTATAACCAATAATTCTGAACTTTTTAGTTGAGATTGGATATATCTTGTTTAATTTTATATCGTTTCATTTTTATCTATTTTATTTCGTGTTACCTCTGATGAACTATGCTGATTACGACTACTCACTTTAATTTATAAATAATAGTATTCTGATACACATACTGTATCAGGGATATACAGCCTTTCTTTATACTCTAGTAATCCACCATTGTTAATTTTACTCAACTGAATTAATCATATATATAGTCCAATATAAACATGACATGCTATATTGTATATACACTACATCACATTACACTATATCTTATACTTCAAATCATTTTATATTATATTATACATATATATCTTATATTTACGGTAAATCTCTTTCTACACTCGATTTCGATATGACATATCCATACTGTCATAATCCATACACATGACCAATGGTATAATCACATCTCATACAAAACAGACACCTTGTTCTCAATTACATCATACCACGTGATACACCCACACGTACATAACCAACACTCACATTCACAATCAGCCCATTCGCTCACTGATTGCAAACGTAGAGCACGGATCATAAGCAAATTTCAAAACGTACCGAAATTCTATAACCGAAATGGCTGGGAGAGTTGGCATGTCAAGAAATTACAAGACATTTGGTAAGAACTAATTTCTTCACATTTCGGTTTGGCCAATATCATCTATATTCCGTCATCTACATCACCGTTCGTTCACCAAATATCTCACCGTCACTTTTGATCGCCATAGCCAATATCATCTATACTCCGTCATCTACATCACCGTTTGTTCACCAAATATCTCACCGTCACTTTTGATCGCCATAGCCAATATCATCTATATTCCGTCATCTACATCACCGTTTGTTCACCAAATATCTCACCATCACTTTCGATCGCCATGCATAACCAATACTTACAACATATTTGCACTCACACCCAAATCCCTTAAAAATCCCTCCTGAAGAAGACTGTTAGGTCGAAACGCGTCGAGGGTTGCCTTATACGAACAACCACAAATACACGCGTTTCTATTCAAACATCCAATTGCTCCACTCGCAAAACACACCATCACCATCACCGCCCTTCGACTCCACCAGCCACGACTCCATTTTCACTTACACATTGTCCATGTCAATCATCAGTGTCATCCATGTGATATAATTGTTTTGGTATCCGTCATGCTCAAAATACTGTTTGCCAACTATTTACAATATTCAACACCGGTGTAGGTCTCATTATCCACCCATATATTACACAAAACATCATGGGGGACAGAGTCAAAGGCTTTACTAAAATCAAAAGAAAATACTCTAACAAATTTAGTGTCGCACTAACATCGTTAGGATCTTCATCACCTACAGGCAGGTCACCGACTGTTGTGTTATGCGGGAGTGTTTTAAGGTAGCAAGATCCCTCTGAATACATTTTTAATACCATACAATATAACAATTAACCCTTACAACCATTTGATAGAACATATGACAAATAATATTTCCACACAAAAAGTTTGCATAAATTATGCTAATTAGCTGACGAAATGGCCGCCGATTGGTCAAAATCGGGTATACTTCAAACAAATTTGCCATTTTCCAAACACTATTTCTCCCTCATTTTCCCATATATTTCAATAAAATTTTCACCACAGCCTTCTAACAGGAATATATAGGGAATGGTGGTAGGAAGTTTGAATCTGATTCATACTTGTTGAATTATCTGACATAATTAATATAATTTAGGTGGTGGAAATTGAAAAAAAAAGAAAAAGCATGTCAGAAAATAGCTGAAAGTTTATATTGAAAATTCTACCACCAGAATATGCCTTAGTATATAAGCTATAAACTCAGAAACTTTCAGGACCTTATCTCTAAAACTGCCTAAGAAATCTTGTTTGAAGTATATCCCGATTTTGACCAATCGGCGGCCATTTCGTCAGCTAATTAGCATAATTTATGCAAACTTTTTGTGTGGAAATATTATTTGTCATATGTTCTATCAAATGGTTGTAAGGGTTAATAGACAATTCCCGCTATAGCAATGCATCATGGGAGTTGTGGGATACTTTCACTTTCAGACGAAATGGCCGCCACGAAGCGAGCATTTTGCTTGAAAGAATAACTGGCTTTTTTAATAATATTTTCTTCCACCAAAGATAATTTTACAGTTCTCATTAAGATTGTGAGGGTATGAACCACATTCTGCGCCAAAGGCAGTGAAATCGCAGCTGAAATAAGCGAGAAAATGACTTTAGAGTGATTCATGGAGCGACTATTCTTCGAATAAAAACGTTCTTGAAGAAGGGCCTTTCTGGACATTAGCGCGTGAGTAAGCGCATGGATTGCTGCACAGTAAATCATTCGGCTTCAGTGACATGTATGAATGGTTGATCTGTCAGGATCGCGCAGTTGTTGTGCTGGCAAGTATTTCTTAATACTTTTTTTGCTTGTTGAAATTGACAAGGTCTGGCGTTGTGCTCGATCAGTTGTTCGATAATTATCTCCTCGCGAGACAATGTTTTTTAAATTGTTTTGGCGCGAAATAAACTGTTTTATGAGCAACGGTTCAGGTATTTTACAAAAGCTCCAAGTGCAAAGTACTTTCGCCTGGTTTCTTGTCGTTGTTTTCCATTGTTGTCGTTGGTTCGTTTAGTTTAGGTTGTAAATATAATTTCAGGACTATAAATTTCACTAAATATTTTGAAAAACTGTAGAGTTTTTACCAATAAACCTTTTAAAATATTGTAAATATAGGAAATAAATCTCTCAATAATTTAAATATAGGAATATTATACTTATAATAATAAACTAGTCCATGTAGTTAAACCATAGGAAGTGTAGTTAAATCGTAAGAATAATTCTAAATTTGTAGTTTAAATAATTTGTAGTTTATATAATAAAGTTATATCATAAAATATACAGTATATATATTTTATGATGGAGGATGAACCTTGTACTTCAGTTGAGTTTCCGCATTCTCCAGCATACCTTACCTATAAGCATGGCTGCAGACAAACAAGATCTGGATTGTGTGCTCTTAAGTGTACACAACAAAATCTAACCAACTCAACTGGCAAATTGCCATAACCCCTTGTGACTGAAAGAAGTAAAGATGCCTTTTTTTCAGAGATGGCTTGCCATTTATCAGCTCCAAACAAAACAATTTATCATCACAAGCTTCCATAATACTTGTGTCTGCTTTGGATGCTGGACATTTCACCTCCGCAGCTCCATAGATAGATGTTTCTTTTGCATCCCAAATTAATGCATCAGGGCTGGATCCAAGCCATGGCCACTTTGGATTGACCACTAAACCACAGGCATAACAAATCTCTACTACTTCATTCTTTATTTCTTTGTCTGTTTATACTCATGATACCTAAGTAAAGCAGCATGTTCATTTTCAGTTCCACATTGACAACTTGCATTTCTCGCTGTGTGAGATGTCTTAATGACTTTGTTTATTATGCTCTTAGGGTAGATGGTTTGTCGTCTCTTCATCACTGAGCCAAATATTGATGATGTCAACCATTCATTTGGGCATACCATTCTGCACAATCACTCTGTGCACGTGTTTTTCTCTATTTCTAAACATGTCTTGTTGTCGACTAGTAACCTGTCTTGTGACAAACTCTGTGCATTTTTGTTGTACGGGAACTGCAGAAAAATCAATTTGTTCATTTAATTTTTGCTGATCTTCTCTGATGTTGAACTATACATTGCCCTCTTGCCTTCTACAATAGGACATTTACGGCCATTTTTGTCCGTTTCATAGCTATCTTGGGGGAAAATAAGATCCTCAAAAAGAATGATTTCCTGTGATACAGCTTTTTTGGGAACATGCCACTGTTGAAGTTCCTGAGTACATGTTTTGTCATCAGGTATCTCAGTCAGTCCTAACTCTATAAAGTCCAAAAGTTGAAACGAAAGGGCTGCTACATGCTTGCAACGATCTACAGCTCCAGCAGGGCAGTAACATTTTGCAAACACAATATCCCCAGAGATTTGGTCCAAGTGAACATAAACCAGATACTTTTTTTTCGCATTTGGGCACTTACTTTACAACGAACAAGGAAATGGACTGCTTCAGGACATTTCTTTACATTTGGTTTGACCTTGATTTGTGTTGTAAACCCAGCCTTAAAAGGCAATATCCACCTTTTTTGTGTTTTAAGGCCTCTGCAGGCTTGTGATCTGCTGTTTTTTCAGATTCAAAAATTAAGTGTTCTTCCAATTTTTGATATGAAAAGTCAGGGATATCTGTTAAGTTCTTTGTCCACATTTCACCTCCTGGAACTAGCAATTGTATCATCCTCCATCATGAAATATATATACTGTATATTTTATGATATAACTTTATTATATAAACTACAAATTATTTAAACTACAAATTTAGAATTATTCTTACGATTTAACTACACTTCCTATGCCTATGGTTTAACTACATGGACTAGTTTATTATTATAAGTATAATATTCCTATATTTAAATTATTGAGAGATTTATTTCCTATATTTACATTAAATATTTTAAAAGGTTTATTGGTAAAAACTCTACAGTTTTTCAAAATATTTAGTGAAATTTATAGTCCTGAAATTATATTTACAACCTAAACTAAACGAACCAACGACAACAATGGAAAACAACGACAAGAAACCAGACGAAAGTACTTTGCACTTGGAGCTTTTGTAAAATACCTGAACCGTTGCTCATAAAACAGTTTATTTCGCGCCAAAACAATTTAAAAAACATTGTCTCGCGAGGAGATAATTATCGAACAACTGATCGAGCACAACGCCAGACCTTGTCAATTTCAACAAGCAAAAAAAGTATTAAGAAATACTTGCCAGCACAACAACTACGCGATCCTGACAGATCAACCATTCATACATGTCACTGAAGCCGAATTATTTACTGTGCAGCAATCCATGCGCTTACTCACGCGCTAATGTCCAGTAAGGCCCTTCTTCAAGAACGTTTTTATTCGAAGAATAGTCGCTCCATGAATCACTCTGAAGTCATTTTCTCGCTTATTTCAGCTGCGATTTCACTGCCTTTGGCGCAGAATGTGGTTCATACCCTCACAATCTTAATGAGAACTGTAAAATTATCTTTGGTGGAAGAAAATATCATTAAAAAATCCAGTTATTCTTTCAAGCAAAATGCTCGCTTCGTGGCGGCCATTTCGTCTGAAAGTGAAAGTATCCCACAACTCCCATGATGCATTGCTATAGCGGGAATTGCCTATTGTTATATTGTCCCCTCTCCCGGCGCGGAGCGCCGGCCGAAGGCCGAAGGCCTGAGGGCGAGGATGCTAATATCGACCGGCGTTTAGTCCCTTACTCGAGATCCAAGCGGTTCCTGATCTCGTATCGGATTTATTTGTATATATGCATCAACGGCCGTCCGCGCGACATCGGAAAATGTGGTCCTGGTAACTAGATCTCATGCGCGGCATCCGAAAATTTGGCCCTGGTAAATAGTCTGCAACAGAAGCTGATTGGTAGACCTCTGCATTTGAATTAATATTTAAATTGCAACCGTCACATGATTGCGAATGCAAAAATTGAAACGGTATTGAAACGGTTTTTCGGTGCGTTAAATTTGGCGTAATTTAAATTTAAATTGACGCCAGCGCGACAAACCGCTTTCCGGAAGAAGCCGCCATTCGCGCCATTTCCTCACAAAATCATCGGATGTTTGTTTGTTTTTAACAACATTACTGATATAGACATTATCAGCTGATTTCAAGCAGAAACTGTAGTGTTGAAGGACAAGATAATCAAAGACAGACACAAGTAAAAGGTAAAAGGACTGTTATAATTATGTACATTGTGATTGTCACCGACTCACCAGTCTGTGTTGAGCAATTAATTTGCCTTTTCTGCATAGTTTTTTTTGGTTAGGGTTAGCAATTTGGTTAGGATTAGGGTTAGGTTTAGGATTTTGGTGATATTTACCCGCATTTCGTTGAATTCTAAGAGACTATAGCGTCGTACGGCTACCGTACGAATAGGCATAATACGTTCAGTTCAGTGCTTCACTTTATCGTTTAACTTTTTGACTTGACTCGCTAATTTTAATGTAATTTAAACAATTGTACACTGTATTGTGTATTTTCTCCAAGCTCCGAAATCTAATAGACACATTTTGAAATACTTAACAGAGAGATTTGGGAAAATTTGAAGGTGTGTAATGTTTTGAATTTTCAAAACATATATGTATAATATTTTGACAGTTGGAATTAAATCCATGCAGTGTGGCTTGGACTGGCCATTGTTCTGGCACAAGATGGCACAATGGCCAGTGCTAGCCTGTTTAAAATATATACCATTTGTTCTTTATAATACTGCTGAATAGTAAGTGTAGTACAAATTTTGGAATTGCATGTACAGTATGTTTATTATTTGATTAAAATTATAAATACTATATGCTTGATAATTAGCCTATATATACAGTAGTTTAGGGTGAAAAAACATGCATACTATTACTGTGTTTATATGACCTGGCCCTGGCCTACAATTTCGAAGCATTACTATGTATACTTGTCAGTGTTAATACTTAATATATACACTTCTGTAGTGAATAAGGGAGAGCTCGGGGGGAAACAGACGATACAGTACATGAATGATTGTCAAGCAAGCTCATATCCTCAGAAAAATTATTCTGTGTCCTGGACAGGGATAACTTTCTGATTTCCAGTGAGTTGCTCTGACCATTGAGCTACCAAGACTCAGATGGTGAGTGAACGTTACATTGATGTGCTGATTCTATTGATATACCAGCAGTGTATAAATTATATTACCACACCCAATCATTAGTCATTACTGAAATATATAGTAACTGCTGTGCATAGGTAGTACATATATCATTAGAACCAGTGCATCATTGTAACCTCACTCCATCTGATCATCTCGATGGCTCAATGGTTAGAGGCCGTCACTGGCAATAAGAAGGTTATAATTTTTTCAACCAGGAATATTATGATCTTGACGATATGATCTTGACGTCAATGTTTTGTATACTGGCATGTATTCCATATATAATCTGTGTTTACAGTACTCCATTCATTATGGAACATGTTAGACCTACAGTACACTTAGCTGGCCTAGTGGGTCACAACTTATTCTGTCAATGTAAAATACAGCTTATTATTATTATGTTCACATTGGGTATGTTGACACTACTATGTGTGTTAGCTAGATCATTGTTGACAAGCAGACTAGGCATGGCATTCTTAATATAGGTTATAATATATATGTGCACGGTGATATACTTTAGATACTATAGTACACAATGCCATATATATGCTTTGTTACATGGCAAATATGGTATCTGCAATCTGCATTAGGCATTATTATTAGTAGTATTGTTAATGCATTATTATTAGTAGTATTAATAATAATAATAATAATAATAATACAATAATATTTATACAGGATAGCCCCTTCAATGCACACTGGTATCAATATATGGGGGTCTTGTTTTCTAACAAATTACAGTTGTTACAAATTTCAACACATATTCACAAATGTACAGTACAATGTTACAAAAACTAATTTTAACTCAAAAGTTGTATATCCTTCACATATTGTTAATTAAGGCAATAGATAATGGTGCTATAACATGTATGAACAGATTAATTGAAACATGGAAAATAGCTCTTTACTGGTAGATATGATGTTAAAATGCCATGGAATTTCCTAACTAGCATTACACAATGCAACTTGCTTCTAATACAAGAGATACAAAACTTGGGATTTCTATTAACCAATCAGTTTCAAGTCCCGACTTAGGAAAGATCAGTTTCCCTGACATGCATATAGAGACCTCTGATTATGACCATCAATATTTAGTTTCCATATTCCTGCCAGCTCCACATCACAGTAGTCCAATGTGGGTAGAATTATCAACTTACTGTATATAATCTATCCACACCAACAATTGGAGTAGAATCCCTAATACGTCTTAGTAAATCTAATTTGAATGGACCCCTATACATTTGCACTATATGCATGCCATCCGTAGACATTTGAACGAATTTGATTTTTTTAAAGGACACTCATTGTATGATGGAGATGCACTTTCTTCCTTCAACAGCCTTTGGTGTCTATATACAAAATACTGCATTGATTATTTCGTGAGTCATCAATATTGTGATAAAAGTAATTTCTTTCTTAGTGATTGATGGTAGAAACAGCAGTAGACCCCCCACTATTCTGTTGCTGTACTCAAAAATTAAAAAGTTTAATTGGGCTGCATGTATTTATTTTGATGTCCTATGAAACAATTAAATTCAAACAATACAAAGCTCTGAAAGATATTGTTCACTGAAAATGTATTTACTGTAGTTTGGCAAATGAAGTGGCTATTATCTAATTCAAGTAATTTAGAACTAAAAGAAGTACTGTACTGTAAGTTTTAAAAAATAAATTGGGCGAGGGGTTGTTGCGTACACGTAATTGTAGTATGGTCCTTAAATGCTTCCTCTGTGGCCAGTTTGGGCACACTCGTGCGCAATGTCGTCAACAGCAGACGCAAAATGGAGAGCATGAGGCTGAGATCCCATCAGGCGACCCTTACGAGGTAGTGACTGGCACGCTCCACTGTTTGAACTTTTCAGAGTTGGGCACCTCATTGGAAACATATATAACTTTCACCACCAGATTGGGCGCGTCGATCTCGTGCGCCAAAAGGGCTGTCGCAGGAACACCTCCTTATATTCGATCGCACGGAAGGTAAGCCTAAACAGTGGACCGGGAACTTGTTGTAACGCCTTGATCGTACTCTCCTCGCTGCATTTTAGCACTGTCAGCATAGCTTCTCGAATCTTAATATCTTTAAAGATTGTGTATGTAATATTATAGTATTAGATCGAGCAATTCTTCCACGAAACTGGTGGACAGGCACGGCGGGCATCGAGCGGCATCCGCATACAACGGCCGCGGCGGAGCAAGTACAGGCGTTGTACCACTCGGGCCACCGGTCTGCTCCATGTCAGTGTTCGCACTGGGGTCGACAGCAATCTTCTTTCCAGCGTCATTCGGTGTCGATCTGCGGAACGCAAAATAATATTTTGGGCTCGCATTTTGAGTTCACCCTTATTCAAAATGGAAGCCAATATTGGGGTTAGGGTTAGAAAACTCGTTAGTAATAATAATAATAATAATAATAAAGACGTATTAGGAGCATTATACAATGGTCTCAATGCTCTTACAACAATATATTCTTAATTTTGCTTATAAAACTAATTACAGTTTCATTATAAGATAAAGCCTACTACATATATTACCACTTAAAAAAAACTATTAATCAAAACCATTAATTACGTAACAAGGCCAGTAGGTAGTATCCCACAAGCTTAGTATCTCTCACTAGTTTATAAGTTAAGCTAGCCAAGTAGGCAAGTGGGTGGGTCGGGGGTTAGGGATGGAGAAAATTTTGCCGGGGGTTAGGTTAGGATCTTTGTTGTGTTGGGGTTGGGTTCTAGCATTAGATTAACCCCCATTATCCTTAATTCAGAGCGATTTGCAAATTAAGGATAATAGTTAATTTAAGGAAGAGACCGGGTTGTCTCTCCAGTCTTCTTTTCGTCGCCAGTCTTCTTCTCGTCTCCAGTCTTCTTCGCGGCAGCTGACTTCTTCTCGTCTCCAGTCTTCTTCACGGCTGCTGAATTCTTCTGGGCGGCAATAGTCTTCGCGGCATCTTGGAGCTTCTTGGCAGAATCTTCAATCTTCACGGCATCTTCTCTCTTCTCAGCTTTGGCTTGCGTATCACGATCTCCCCACGAACTCGTGATGATTGAAGGGAAACCAGAGTTGAAGAAATCCCGATTTACGACAAACGTTATCCGCAACGACATATCACGTGTGTCATGTGGAAAGAGAAGCAAATATTCATCTAAATCTGAATGCTGTCTTCAAATTGTGCAGCATATTGGAAGTGATCGCTTTCGCTAAATTGGATATATGCTTCTTCATACCTGTTGTAAGAGATAACCATGGATGTATGGTGGATTATTGGATATTGATATTTCGGTGCTTTTGTCCACTCTTTACAGATAAAATTGTTTATCTACCAGACTATTGGTGAAATGGCACAAAATGATATAGTGACTGAAGTCATAGAGTTGAAAAAAATTCAAAGCTAACTTTTTAATAAAAATTTGCAAAGTTGGCCTGTAAAATGATATAGGACAGAATGCAATGAAAGATGGCGGCCATTTTGAAAAAAACATGGCCACCATTTTGAAACTCGAATTTTGCCTGATGAAGCAACCAAATAAAATGAAACTTAACGTTTTTAACATCAGTACCCCAAAATTGACAAACATAGCGAATTACAATCACCTACGTTCATAACGCCACAACCATTATGTTACGCTAATCTATAAATTCGAATACATTTTGTGAAATCTAACCCCAGCGTAGAGTACAATCCGAACCTCCCGTCTTGAGTTGCTTAAACCTATATTTTAACCAAAGACGCATAACGCTTGCGGGATTAATTTAGACCTGATCAGGCGCATTCCGTGTTTGAGAGCTGCGCACTTGATGGTAGCCGGGCCAGTCGGCAGAAACATGTTGCGCCCGCCAATACCACCAATCCAGCGGCAACATGTTCGCCGTAAATATTACTAACCATTTCACCAAACGGTTGGAACTCGGAAAGCGAAAATATCCCGCGTCAACAAACAGCACTTGCTGGTACAAACCAATAACATAATCCGGTAGATTCTCAAGCGCTTAAAGAGGAATTCCATCATAATCGAGGACAACTCCTCCTTGTGAGTCGAACCATAACATTTATGTCCCGCAACTTGTAAAGGAATATGTTAATACAAAGAAAGGGGAGAATGGATGCATCAACAAAATGCTTTATCGTTCAAAAGAAATTGCTGAGAGAATGTTTAAGGCAGCGCAAACAATTAACACTTCTGCATGTGTTTTAACATGGATGAAGTTATATTTTTTGAATGTAGTTGCCCCACTGAAAATAGCGTGGGATACCTTCAAGGGATGGTTGTCTTTAAAGAGAAACGTTATGAAGCTGAAGTTTGGAAATGGTTTGACTACCACCCAGAAATTTGTCGATCATTTAATGGAGACGTACAATGTATATCACTACGAGGGACGATCTCGTGATCCTTCAACTTTGATTCAATATGGAAAACGACGTGCTTTAAAAGGGCTATGATGGAGTGTGGAAAGACGTCGTAAATTAGCGGATTATAAAACATTGTATTCTCGAAGAAAACGCAAACAACATTTGGAAGATGCCAAATTATTATTAATATTTAAAAAAAAACAGTATTAAAATGAAACAGTATTATTATTATTATTATTCACTTCTTTGGAACTTTGTACAAAAAAAAAGAATTATTATTAAATATTGTTTATAAATGTTTTGAAAATGTTTCTTGTAGTTTTTGTTTCTTGTTGGCCGTCACCTTGTCCACGCACATCTTTATCATTGCCGCCCAAGAATCGATCCTTTCATCCCTTTTCCGTTTCTCTCCACGCGTCAACCTCTTCCCCTCATCTTCTTCAGCTCTCGTTTTCTCCTCGTTGCTCCACGCATAAAAGCAGCAGAAACCACCATCACTGTCATGTATTTCTTTTATAGATTGGAATTCCCTTTTCTTTAACAAATCTTTATATTTTTATACAGCACCTCTTTCTCTGACAATAGTGAGTTTGGCGAACGCGACGTCAAAGACAACGGACGTCTACGACCGAGCGCGGTACTGGAGAGAGTACGTCCTAAGCGCCGGTAGCCGTAGTAAAAAAATGAGTTTGGCAAAATTCTTTTGGCGCCGGCGGTAAATTCAAAATTTTGTGTTTCCAAAATGGATGACACAATCGACGCTCTGCTCTTGTCTTTTGACAGTGGTTTCATCTCAGATGAGGAGTTCTAACATTTACATGATAATTTATTAAAGTGGTGTTCAACACAAACAATAAAATTTTCCATATAAGTTGTCGACAATCGTTTGCCGTACGATTCCAATTGCTTATTGCACGCGAGCATTTTACATGCTCAAATGGTCTCTCGGCTAGCATTTCTTTTGCTAATTCCAAGTCATGCTCGTGTGTCCATTTAATAGCTTCTTTACTTTAGCAAGAAAGAAAAACAAAAAAACATAAGCTTAAAGTAAACAGTCACCATTCCACCACGCTTAACAACCAAAATATTACAAAATATGCACGCTATACAAACCATGAGAAAAGCAGTTGATGAAAAACAGTAAGCGAATCGTTATTAAATAAATTGCGTGTTTAATAATCATACTTACGTTTGTTGCCTGGATGCAGCCAAAATATTCAATCAGCTTCGTAAAAAACAAGCTTGAAGTTGGCGTTGTCAGACAACGTCAACCAAGGCAATATGGCGTTGTCTACGGGACGCCAACGAGTTTGACAACGTCAACAAAGGTGATAATTATGCTAGTACCAGTCTCTACCTCGGTCGTAGAAGTCGCCGTTGTCTTTGACGTCGCGTTTGCCAAACTCACTAATATGATTGCTTTTAGGGCGTAGAACGTTGGGTAAGGTTTTTATATTTGTTTATACAGTAGGTGTGGCACAATCACCTTAACCAATTACCCTTCACTAGCACAAAATCTAACCAATCACATTTCAATTTTTTTTGATTGACAGTAATTGGTTTCTAGACCAATTACAACTTAGAACTATTAACCAATCATAAAATTTGAATAAAATGATGTACATTTATTTAAAAAAATAATATATATAATATTTCCCGAACAAAATACAAAATTTAGTTATGGATGCTTCATTCAAGGAGTTAACACATTTGGACTGTCCCTATAATTCTATTGACGATTATTCTTTTTTAAAAGAATCACCGATACATTATTTGAAAAGAAATTACACATATCATTGATTGTGAATCTTTTAATTTCAACGGAGTTATCGTGAAGTTTCTGTTATTTCCTTAGAGAATGGATATTTTGTTTGTTTTCAATGCTACGATTCATCATTACCTGACTTTAAAGATTTGGATTCTTCAGAAAGAAAAGCTATTCTTTATAAGAAACATTTACATGGATTGTATTATTTGAATAAAAAACGAGAAAATTATTTAGATCAAAAAGAAATGGTTGAACAAATGAAAAAGATTTATAGATTACACTCAATGTATAATATTAAAGAAAAATGTTGTAAATATCATGATTTAGACACTAAACATTGTTCCTTGTATGAAATAATTTTGTTTAGTGCACGAATTATGGAAAAAATAGATAGAGATGGAAAAAAGCGTTTTTTTATCTCATTATAAAACATTGAAACATTTAACATTCATTTTAAAATAAGAATGGTGCAGAGAATGATTAACCCGCTAGGGGGGTTCGGGGGTATGCCCTGACCGGAACATTTTGAAATACAGAGTCTCTGAAATGCTATTTCCTGCGTTTTGAGGCGATATATTAAATAATTCTGAAGGTTATGAAACGTCATTTAAAACAGTCAAAAGGCAGCATAATTATTAACAAAAGCAAATCTTATTCTACCTTTGGAAAACAACGGTAAGAAGCGAAAAATAGCAACCTCGTCCCAAAATCGAGACTGATTTTATTTCAGCCAGCGGTTCACACTCCGTTCTAAGTGGCTACTTCATGTTAGGTTAACACAGTGGTTTTAGTTAGGTTCAGGCATTTCAAGACTGTTATGACGCAAAAAATGCTTATTTAAATTATTTTAATGTTATTTTTCGAATATCGGCTGAAATTTTTTCTCTATTCCTTATCATACTATTTCTGAGCAAATTTCAGGGGGGCATGGCCCCCCTGCCCCACTTCAATTTCCTCAAAGTGTTTAGATAAACCGCGTGGGAAAAATACTGGGAACGATGTCGTTGTTTGGTCTCTACTAGAGCGTAATGGCTTCTCATGGCAGGACGTATTTTGTACGTTTCTGTTGTGTGAAAGCCTGAAAGGACTTAACTATGTAACCAGCTGGGTAAAGACATCATAAAGTCTCGTGATCCCGATCCTTTTCACACGAAGAACTGTGTGATATAAGTATTGCGCGATTCGTGTCGTCTTTTCCTGTTCGTTGGAGACACTGACTTCGCAATATTGGGAGGCTAAGTCCATCTTGGGGCAAGTAAAAATGTCTAAATTCGACTTCATATATGTGAAATGGATGTATCGAAGTATGGCTCTAGTATTTCCAAATGTTTGAATGATGACTTGCCCTGAGACTTATATATTTTTTATTTTGGGTGGCGGGTGGATTTTCCAAACATATCCCATAATGCACTAAGGTCGTAATGCAAATTACGTTTCGTATCCATTCTCTGATTATGAGAATTGTTATAGATGGAAAGGCTCATTTTCCCACGCATAATAGGAAGTTGTTTTAATTTTGTCAATATACAAGAGATGAACAGGGCTTTCAGAAATCGCGTGGAATAGCAAATCTTTCGCCTTTTACTAAAGATTTCCGTGGAGGGGAACAAGCGAATGAGTCTATAGACTAATTTTTCCCCGGCCCAGTCTACTCGACGGGTCTTTTCTACTTTATTCAAATCGAATATTTTGGTCGCACACAGTTCGTACTGCATTGATCTAATTTGCTCGAAATCTACGATTCTCGTCATGATATATCATTCGTCGATAATGATGCACTTATTTAGCAGACGTTTCTCAACCCGATTGCACTTGTCCTCGATAGTATAGTGGTCAGTATCTCCGCCTGTCACGCGGAAGACCGGGGTTCAATTCCCCGTCGGGGAGCTAGGTAAAATGTTTTGCTTCTCTTTCCACATGACGCACGTGATATGTCGGTGCGGATAACGTTTGTCGTAAATCGGAATTTCTTCAACTCTGGTTTCCCTTCAGTCTTCACGCGCACAAATCTTTCGCCTTTTACTAAAGATTTCCGTGGAGGGGAACAAGCGAATGAGTCTATAGACTAATTTTTCCCCGGCCCAGTCTACTCGACGGGTCTTTTCTACTTTATTCAAATCGAATATTTTGGTCGCACACAGTTCGTACTGCATTGATCTAATTTGCTCGAAATCTACGATTCTCGTCATGATATATCATTCGTCGATAATGATGCACTTATTTAGCAGACGTTTCTCAACCCGATTGCACTTGTCCTCGATAGTATAGTGGTCAGTATCTCCGCCTGTCACGCGGAAGACCGGGGTTCAATTCCCCGTCGGGGAGCTAGGTAAAATGTTTTGCTTCTCTTTCCACATGACGCACGTGATATGTCGGTGCGGATAACGTTTGTCGTAAATCGGAATTTCTTCAACTCTGGTTTCCCTTCAGTCTTCACGCGCACAAATCTTTCGCCTTTTACTAAAGATTTCCGTGGAGGGGAACAAGCGAATGAGTCTATAGACTAATTTTTCCCCGGCCCAGTCTACTCGACGGGTCTTTTCTACTTTATTCAAATCGAATATTTTGGTCGCACACAGTTCGTACTGCATTGATCTAATTTGCTCGAAATCTACGATTCTCGTCATGATATATCATTCGTCGATAATGATGCACTTATTTAGCAGACGTTTCTCAACCCGATTGCACTTGTCCTCGATAGTATAGTGGTCAGTATCTCCGCCTGTCACGCGGAAGACCGGGGTTCAATTCCCCGTCGGGGAGCTAGGTAAAATGTTTTGCTTCTCTTTCCACATGACGCACGTGATATGTCGGTGCGGATAACGTTTGTCGTAAATCGGAATTTCTTCAACTCTGGTTTCCCTTCAGTCTTCACGCGCACAAATCTTTCGCCTTTTACTAAAGATTTCCGTGGAGGGGAACAAGCGAATGAGTCTATAGACTAATTTTTCCCCGGCCCAGTCTACTCGACGGGTCTTTTCTACTTTATTCAAATCGAATATTTTGGTCGCACACAGTTCGTACTGCATTGATCTAATTTGCTCGAAATCTACGATTCTCGTCATGATATATCATTCGTCGATAATGATGCACTTATTTAGCAGACGTTTCTCAACCCGATTGCACTTGTCCTCGATAGTATAGTGGTCAGTATCTCCGCCTGTCACGCGGAAGACCGGGGTTCAATTCCCCGTCGGGGAGCTAGGTAAAATGTTTTGCTTCTCTTTCCACATGACGCACGTGATATGTCGGTGCGGATAACGTTTGTCGTAAATCGGAATTTCTTCAACTCTGGTTTCCCTTCAGTCTTCACGCGCACAAATCTTTCGCCTTTTACTAAAGATTTCCGTGGAGGGGAACAAGCGAATGAGTCTATAGACTAATTTTTCCCCGGCCCAGTCTACTCGACGGGTCTTTTCTACTTTATTCAAATCGAATATTTTGGTCGCACACAGTTCGTACTGCATTGATCTAATTTGCTCGAAATCTACGATTCTCGTCATGATATATTTATCATTCGTCGATAATGATGCACTTATTTAGCAGACGTTTCTCAACCCGATTGCACTTGTCCTCGATAGTATAGTGGTCAGTATCTCCGCCTGTCACGCGGAAGACCGGGGTTCAATTCCCCGTCGGGGAGCTAGGTAAAATGTTTTGCTTCTCTTTCCACATGACGCACGTGATATGTCGGTGCGGATAACGTTTGTCGTAAATCGGAATTTCTTCAACTCTGGTTTCCCTTCAGTCTTCACGCGCACAAATCTTTCGCCTTTTACTAAAGATTTCCGTGGAGGGGAACAAGCGAATGAGTCTATAGACTAATTTTTCCCCGGCCCAGTCTACTCGACGGTCTTTTCTACTTTATTCAAATCGAATATTTTGGTCGCACACAGTTCGTACTGCATTGATCTAATTTGCTCGAAATCTACGATTCTCGTCATGATATATCATTCGTCGATAATGATGCACTTATTTAGCAGACGTTTCTCAACCCGATTGCACTTGTCCTCGATAGTATAGTGGTCAGTATCTCCGCCTGTCACGCGGAAGACCGGGGTTCAATTCCCCGTCGGGGAGCTAGGTAAAATGTTTTGCTTCTCTTTCCACATGACGCACGTGATATGTCGGTGCGGATAACGTTTGTCGTAAATCGGAATTTCTTCAACTCTGGTTTCCCTTCAGTCTTCACGCGCACAAATCTTTCGCCTTTTACTAAAGATTTCCGTGGAGGGGAACAAGCGAATGAGTCTATAGACTAATTTTTCCCCGGCCCAGTCTACTCGACGGGTCTTTTCTACTTTATTCAAATCGAATATTTTGGTCGCACACAGTTCGTACTGCATTGATCTAATTTGCTCGAAATCTACGATTCTCGTCATGATATATCATTCGTCGATAATGATGCACTTATTTAGCAGACGTTTCTCAACCCGATTGCACTTGTCCTCGATAGTATAGTGGTCAGTATCTCCGCCTGTCACGCGGAAGACCGGGGTTCAATTCCCCGTCGGGGAAACGAATAAGCTGTTTTTATATTTAATAATGGGCTCTTGTTAAGTGTTCCTCTGCTCTTCTTTTGCAATGTCTTCTAATCGTAATTTGGCTGCCTCAGCTGCATCTCTTCTAGGTCGGAATGTGGGCGCTGTCGGATTTAGTGTTTCTTTTGGTGCCTTGTCACAAGAGAGTTCCAGTGGGTATAAATGTTGGATGGCCCGTTCTAGAATCCCTTTTCCTGCGCGCAACTTCGCAGCCTGAACCACTCCGTCCTTTCCTTTGATAAGCTCTTGTACTACCCCAAGCTTCCATTGGTTCCGATTACTTTGATCTCCTTGGATGATCACCGCGTCTCCTACTGCTGGATGAACTGACTGCTTCCCTCCGGCTTGTCGGTGTTGTTCACGTAAGCTGCGGATATACTCTCTAGACCATCGTCTCCACATTGCGTCTTTGCAGCGGCTCAAGTGTCTCGCTCGTTTTCTTAGGCTTGATTCAGGCAGGTGATGAGCCTCCAATTCGGGTAATAGATTAGGATTCTGGTGTTGCATCGCGTATGGAGTAAGTAATGGTAGTTGTATGTCGTCCTCAATGTATTCTAACGGCCGGTTGTTAATTGCGATGTCTACGTCGAGTACGATTTCTTCCAGCTCTTTCCAACGCAAGATCCCATTGCCAATTACTTTATAGAAAGCGTTCTTGAATATTCCAATCAACCGTTCAAATTGACCGCCCCACCATGGAGCCTTACTGAGGTTGAAGCACCACTTGATGGACTGACGGGCAAGGTAGTCGTGAAACTTCTCATCTATTTGTACCTTTTTAAGCCATGTCGCTGCAGCTTTGAATGTTCCGCCATTATCAGAGTAGATAATTTGGGGTCTACCGCGTCGAGCAATAAACCGTTTCAGACTGGTCAGGAACTGGTCCGTTTCAAGGGACGGCAGTAGTTCCAAGTAAACTCCTCTTGTTAAACTGCACGCATAAATTACCAAATACGCTTTGCTCACGGTCTTGGCTCGAATTTGATACTTGATGGGCCCAGCGAAATCAACCCCGATTACTTGATATGGCTTGTCTCCTTGCGTTCGCGTGGTGGGTAGATTACCAGGAGGTGGCGACTCGAAAGCTCTCAGTTGAAACCGCTTGCAACCCCAGCATTTCCTTCTGATTTTCTTCACCAAGCATCTCAGTCTTGGAACCCAGTATCTTTCCCGTATCTTCGCCATGGTGAGTGATACTCCCCCATGCAACGTTTCAAGATGAGCTTCTTGAACTAACTTCATGGTGAAGGGATGGTGATCAGGAAGATATATAGGGTGTTCACCTTGAAGTCTTCCTCTACACTCCAGGATCTGTTGATGGTTTGGTTGCAAGTTAAGCCTGACTTGATCTTTCTTGAACGATTCTGTCGCTACTATTTGACACTGAGTTCTCTTTGTCCACCACGTCTTCTGTGTCTCGATGTCTTCCGTCGTTAATGGACCTGATTTCCGCTTTTCCACAGATGGTCTACAATTCCCAACAAATCTTTGCATCCAGGCTCCGATTCGAAGAACTTTCCATAACTCAAATTTGTCCATCAGAGTATTGAATGGATCATTTGTAGGAACGACGACAGCTAGCACCTCTTTAGTCATCTTGGCTTCGGCTTTACTCGCGGCACACGGCACCGGTGTTATGTCCGGTGGCCACTGCTCTGAATCTGCTAACCACGACGGGCCACTGCTCCATAATTGTGAGTGGGTCACACTTCCCCCACGACTACCCAAATCTGCTGGATTCTCACTGGTTGGTACATGATGCCACTTGATGTTGGTGTGTTCTCTGATCTTGTTCACACGGTTTGAGACAAATTGCTTGTATTGACCACTGCCTTGAATCCAATACAATGCCACTGTACTATCTAGCCAACAGTGGAGTTCTCTTGCAACCATTGGTCTAAGTGCTTGATGAACGTTGTTAATCAGGTTAGCAGCCATGTGCCCAGCTACTAATTCTAATCTTGGTATCGTCAACCCACGTTTAGCGAGACGTGACTTTGCTGTGACGATGCCCTGCGTTACTCCGTCCTTTTGATCCACCACCGCGTATACTACTGCGCAAACTCCTTGGATACTGGCATCTCCGAATGCGTGTAAGGATATGTTCTGTATAGGCTGTTGATGTGGTGCGACTGATCTTGGAAGACTGATAGACTCTGGCAATTTCTCGTACCAGTTATTCCAACGCTTTTGAATTTCGTGAGGCAACTCAGTATCCCACGCTAGCTTCTTGTCGCTGATCTCTCGGAAAATCATCTTTCCTGATAAGACTGTCGGCGAGGCTATCCCCAATGGATCATAAACTTTCGCAAGACTTGATAAAACTCCCCTCTTCGTGGGCTCCCCCTTCTCTTGTGGAAATTCTACTCTTAAAGTGTCGCTTGCTTTATTCCACGGTAGACCGAGAATCTTTGTTTCCACAGCGGAAGTTCCGAGTTGTTGTTTAGCGTAAGACAGTTCGTCTACTCCGGTTGCTTCATCGTTGAATTCTGCTTCCAGCTGGATTGCGTTACTGTGAAACTTGTGCAATTTGAAGCAGCCATCTTCGAAAATCTCTTTGGCGATTTCTTTCTTACTCTTTGCTTCGGAGACGTTGTTTCCACCAAGCAGTAGATCGTCCACGTACATGCTGCTACGTAATTCCTCCACCATCTCGGGATGTCGATCTTCCCACGCCGCTAGGTGTTGGTTAAGGACTCCTCCCAATAAGAACGGTGAGCAAGTTAAACCAAAAAGAGCTCGAGTGAATCGATACGTTTCTATGTTGGAGGATTGAGGATGTCTCCAGTGAAATCGTAGAGCGTCACGCTCTTCAGATCGAATACGGATTTGCCTTCTGCAAATCTCCGGTGACCATGACAGGATGGAATCTTGTCTTCACAAGGACGTTCCATAGAAGATTCTGAAGAGGCGGTCCAGCGTTAAGACAGTCGTTCAACGATGGTTGATCATTTCGTTCTCTCGCAGAGGCATCGTATACCACTCTTAGCTTGGTACTTTCTGCATCTTGTCGGACTACAGCTTTGTGGGGGATGTAGAATTCTCTACCCGTGACGACTTCGGGGGCTTTCTCCACGACTCCATGCTCTATCTGATCTTGGATGATCTCGTCGTACTTTGAGTAATCGCCATTGCGTTCCAACTTGCGAACCAGTTGTTGCAGTCTACTGAGGCTGCCCATCTTGTTGGTTGATAACTCTGGATGGTTGGCTTTCCAAGGAAGTCCAGTCTCATACCATCCTTCCTTATTTCGCTGTAATTGTTCCTTGAATTCTTGGTAGACTGTGTTTTGATCATGCTCTGGCGCATCCTCCAAACCAAGAACATCAAGGTTACATAACTGCTCGTAGTCGGTACTCGTGGAACGTGTAAGCATCAAGGGACTGGTGTCGACTTCTCGGCCAGGTGACATTATCGTCCATCCAAGAAGAGTCTTCTCTGCCACTGGTTGTCCAGGCAATCCAACTCTTGGTGCGGTCTTGGATTTAATTGCAGCATACTCGCTCGCACCCAGCACAATATGAATAGGCAGCTCTTGTTTAGCATCAACATCATGAATTTGTATTCCATGAAGGTGTGGATATTTATTCAACCAACTTTGGTAGTTTGGATTATCTAAACACATCAGCTCTGGTTTGTCCACCTTAGTTAAGTTGATGTCCATTAAGAAATCACCGTCTATGGATTTCATCTGAGCGCTGTAGGTTTCCACTTTCATTGTAGTTGCACCAAACATCATTTCAATGCGCTTGGTTTTGGTTTCAGTTGGCTTTTTGTGAAGGGCGTTGATCAACTTAGCTGAGGCATATGAGCTTCCAGATCCAGTATCAAGGAGTGCTCTCGTCTTGATGCCATCTATCTCCAGAAGTACCACCGGATATATCACTTCGCCGTTATCTGATTGATGTGCTGAATACATTTTCTCTGATTCAGGCTTTTCGTCACATATGGATGTGTGGTGTCGCTTTGCACATTTCCGACAGGTTGTTGTACTTCGACATTCAGCTGCGCGATGTGATCTACCCGTACAGTTATAGCACAGTTTCTTTTCTGCAAGGATTTTCTTCCGATCTTCCGAAGACTTGACCGTTGAGCACTCTACCGACTTATGCTCTGATGACTCGCAATATACACACAGGTTTGGCTTCGTTTGATCCCTTTTCTGATGTGTTTTGTAAACTTTGCTCGACTTTTCTCGCTTTCGGGGTGGATCTTCTGGTTTTAGAGTGTCGACAGGATTTCTACGTGTCCAAAGACGAAGAGCTTCGGTAAGCTGCACAAAGTTCCATTTCTCCCATTTGGTGTCTGTTCGGACAAGGTCTCCTCGAATTGCAGTTAATTTGTCAAGCGTCATCGAAACGGCACCATCTACCTGGCTTATTTTGTTGAGGGTTTCAAGCGACTGCACGTTGTATGTTAACTTTTCATGGAACTCGTGGACCTTCTTCGTGTTGGCTGTTGGAATATATGGGAGCTCTAGTATTTCCTTTATATGCGCTTTGACTATCTCACTCTCTTTACCATATCTATCATGAAGTATCGCTTTGGCGCGGTTATATCCTTCCGGTGTATACGGTAATGCTTCAACAACTTTCTTTACTTTGTCGTCTAACAACTCTCTAAGGTAAGCAAATTTTGTGATTGGGGCAACGTTAGTTTTTTCAATAGTTTCCGAAAATTGTCCCCAGAATCTGGGCCAATCGGTGTATAATCCACTGAATTTCGTAACAACAAGCTTTGGCAATTTGGCATGACTATATTTAATTACTTCGCTTGTCGCTTCTGCTTGATTTGGTTTGACTGTTGCGAGTTCTGATTGTAATTTCATCTTAGTTTCATGCAGTTTTACCTCGAATTTTATTTGCTCTTCACGCTCGTGAATTTCTTGCTTTGTTTTCTGGTCTTTGGTCCACTGTTTCAGGCGTTCTACGCTGTGGTCTGCTTCAGCGATTTCTGTTTCAATCTTGATATTCCACGCATCGATCTCATCTGCTTGTTGTTTATCCTCGATTTTGAAGGCTTCCACCGTTCTCCGCAGGTTATCCGCTTCAGCTGTTATGGTTTTAACGGCAACTTGATGTCTTTCTATCGCTTCAGTTTGGCCAGCATCAAGAAGTGCCTTGGTTCGCTTCGTTGTTATTCTTAGTTGAGTTAATTTCGTGCTGAGTTTAGTTTCGGCTTCGTCCATTGTTGATGTTAGTTAAAATATATTTTCGGTTTCGCTATCGTTCGTTGCCCCACGTTGGGCGCCACGTGTCCAGAATTTCCTCTTGTAGGATTAGTTTCCTGGGCAAATCACAGTTAAATCCTCACACCAAGTTTGATAACATTTAATATAAAACAGGGTTCTTAAAATCACGCTCGAACAGTCTTCACACACTCTTAGTTCGCATGCATCTCACGTGACATGAGTCACGTTTTTCTAAGTAAGCTTCAAACGTCACATCCGGGTCAACAATTCCCGACAGGGGAGCTAGGTAAAATGTTTTGCTTCTCTTTCCACATGACGCACGTGATATGTCGGTGCGGATAACGTTTGTCGTAAATCGGAATTTCTTCAACTCTGGTTTCCCTTCAGTCTTCACGCGCACAAATCTTTCGCCTTTTACTAAAGATTTCCGTGGAGGGGAACAAGCGAATGAGTCTATAGACTAATTTTTCCCCGGCCCAGTCTACTCGACGGGTCTTTTCTACTTTATTCAAATCGAATATTTTGGTCGCACACAGTTCGTACTGCATTGATCTAATTTGCTCGAAATCTACGATTCTCGTCATGATATATCATTCGTCGATAATGATGCACTTATTTAGCAGACGTTTCTCAACCCGATTGCACTTGTCCTCGATAGTATAGTGGTCAGTATCTCCGCCTGTCACGCGGAAGACCGGGGTTCAATTCCCCGTCGGGGAGCTAGGTAAAATGTTTTGCTTCTCTTTCCACATGACGCACGTGATATGTCGGTGCGGATAACGTTTGTCGTAAATCGGAATTTCTTCAACTCTGGTTTCCCTTCAGTCTTCACGCGCACAAATCTTTCGCCTTTTACTAAAGATTTCCGTGGAGGGGAACAAGCGAATGAGTCTATAGACTAATTTTTCCCCGGCCCAGTCTACTCGACGGGTCTTTTCTACTTTATTCAAATCGAATATTTTGGTCGCACACAGTTCGTACTGCATTGATCTAATTTGCTCGAAATCTACGATTCTCGTCATGATATATCATTCGTCGATAATGATGCACTTATTTAGCAGACGTTTCTCAACCCGATTGCACTTGTCCTCGATAGTATAGTGGTCAGTATCTCCACCTGTCACGCGGAAGACCGGGGTTCAATTCCCCGTCGGGGAGCTAGGTAAAATGTTTTGCTTCTCTTTCCACATGACGCACGTGATATGTCGGTGCGGATAACGTTTGTCGTAAATCGGAATTTCTTCAACTCTGGTTTCCCTTCAGTCTTCACGCGCACAAATCTTTCGCCTTTTACTAAAGATTTCCGTGGAGGGGAACAAGCGAATGAGTCTATAGACTAATTTTTCCCCGGCCCAGTCTACTCGACGGGTCTTTTCTACTTTATTCAAATCGAATATTTTGGTCGCACACAGTTCGTACTGCATTGATCTAATTTGCTCGAAATCTACGATTCTCGTCATGATATATCATTCGTCGATAATGATGCACTTATTTAGCAGACGTTTCTCAACCCGATTGCACTTGTCCTCGATAGTATAGTGGTCAGTATCTCCGCCTGTCACGCGGAAGACCGGGGTTCAATTCCCCGTCGGGGAGCTAGGTAAAATGTTTTGCTTCTCTTTCCACATGACGCACGTGATATGTCGGTGCGGATAACGTTTGTCGTAAATCGGAATTTCTTCAACTCTGGTTTCCCTTCAGTCTTCACGCGCACAAATCTTTCGCCTTTTACTAAAGATTTCCGTGGAGGGGAACAAGCGAATGAGTCTATAGACTAATTTTTCCCCGGCCCAGTCTACTCGACGGGTCTTTTCTACTTTATTCAAATCGAATAGTTTGGTCGCACACAGTTCGTACTGCATTGATCTAATTTGCTCGAAATCTACGATTCTCGTCATGATATATCATTCGTCGATAATGATGCACTTATTTAGCAGACGTTTCTCAACCCGATTGCACTTGTCCTCGATAGTATAGTGGTCAGTATCTCCGCCTGTCACGCGGAAGACCGGGGTTCAATTCCCCGTCGGGGAGCTAGGTAAAATGTTTTGCTTCTCTTTCCACATGACGCACGTGATATGTCGGTGCGGACAACGTTTGTCGTAAATCGGAATTTCTTCAACTCTGGTTTCCCTTCAGTCTTCACGCGCACAAATCTTTCGCCTTTTACTAAAGATTTCCGTGGAGGGGAACAAGCGAATGAGTCTATAGACTAATTTTTCCCCGGCCCAGTCTACTCGACGGGTCTTTTCTACTTTATTCAAATCGAATATTTTGGTCGCACACAGTTCGTACTGCATTGATCTAATTTGCTCGAAATCTACGATTCTCGTCATGATATATCATTCGTCGATAATGATGCACTTATTTAGCAGACGTTTCTCAACCCGATTGCACTTGTCCTCGATAGTATAGTGGTCAGTATCTCCGCCTGTCACGCGGAAGACCGGGGTTCAATTCCCCGTCGGGGAGCTAGGTAAAATGTTTTGCTTCTCTTTCCACATGACGCACGTGATATGTCGGTGCGGATAACGTTTGTCGTAAATCGGAATTTCTTCAACTCTGGTTTCCCTTCAGTCTTCACGCGCACAAATCTTTCGCCTTTTACTAAAGATTTCCGTGGAGGGGAACAAGCGAATGAGTCTATAGACTAATTTTTCCCCGGCCCAGTCTACTCGACGGGTCTTTTCTACTTTATTCAAATCGAATATTTTGGTCGCACACAGTTCGTACTGCATTGATCTAATTTGCTCGAAATCTACGATTCTCGTCATGATATATCATTCGTCGATAATGATGCACTTATTTAGCAGACGTTTCTCAACCCGATTGCACTTGTCCTCGATAGTATAGTGGTCAGTATCTCCGCCTGTCACGCGGAAGACCGGGGTTCAATTCCCCGTCGGGGAGCTAGGTAAAATGTTTTGCTTCTCTTTCCACATGACGCACGTGATATGTCGGTGCGGATAACGTTTGTCGTAAATCGGAATTTCTTCAACTCTGGTTTCCCTTCAGTCTTCACGCGCACAAATCTTTCGCCTTTTACTAAAGATTTCCGTGGAGGGGAACAAGCGAATGAGTCTATAGACTAATTTTTCCCCGGCCCAGTCTACTCGACGGGTCTTTTCTACTTTATTCAAATCGAATAGTTTGGTCGCACACAGTTCGTACTGCATTGATCTAATTTGCTCGAAATCTACGATTCTCGTCATGATATATCATTCGTCGATAATGATGCACTTATTTAGCAGACGTTTCTCAACCCGATTGCACTTGTCCTCGATAGTATAGTGGTCAGTATCTCCGCCTGTCACGCGGAAGACCGGGGTTCAATTCCCCGTCGGGGAGCTAGGTAAAATGTTTTGCTTCTCTTTCCACATGACGCACGTGATATGTCGGTGCGGACAACGTTTGTCGTAAATCGGAATTTCTTCAACTCTGGTTTCCCTTCAGTCTTCACGCGCACAAATCTTTCGCCTTTTACTAAAGATTTCCGTGGAGGGGAACAAGCGAATGAGTCTATAGACTAATTTTTCCCCGGCCCAGTCTACTCGACGGGTCTTTTCTACTTTATTCAAATCGAATATTTTGGTCGCACACAGTTCGTACTGCATTGATCTAATTTGCTCGAAATCTACGATTCTCGTCATGATATATCATTCGTCGATAATGATGCACTTATTTAGCAGACGTTTCTCAACCCGATTGCACTTGTCCTCGATAGTATAGTGGTCAGTATCTCCGCCTGTCACGCGGAAGACCGGGGTTCAATTCCCCGTCGGGGAGCTAGGTGAAATGTTTTGCTTCTCTTTCCACATGACGCACGTGATATGTCGGTGCGGATAACGTTTGTCGTAAATCGGAATTTCTTCAACTCTGGTTTCCCTTCAGTCTTCACGCGCACAAATCTTTCGCCTTTTACTAAAGATTTCCGTGGAGGGGAACAAGCGAATGAGTCTATAGACTAATTTTTCCCCAGCCCAGTCTACTCGACGGGTCTTTTCTACTTTATTCAAATCGAATATTTTGGTCGCACACAGTTCGTACTGCATTGATCTAATTTGCTCGAAATCTACGATTCTCGTCATGATATATCATTCGTCGATAATGATGTACTTATTTAGCAGACGTTTCTCAACCCGATTGCACTTGTCCTCGATAGTATAGTGGTCAGTATCTCCGCCTGTCACGCGGAAGACCGGGGTTCAATTCCCCGTCGGGGAGCTAGGTAAAATGTTTTGCTTCTCTTTCCACATGACGCACGTGATATGTCGGTGCGGACAACGTTTGTCGTAAATCGGAATTTCTTCAACTCTGGTTTCCCTTCAGTCTTCACGCGCACAAATCTTTCGCCTTTTACTAAAGATTTCCGTGGAGGGGAACAAGCGAATGAGTCTATAGACTAATTTTTCCCCGGCCCAGTCTACTCGACGGGTCTTTTCTACTTTATTCAAATCGAATATTTTGGTCGCACACAGTTCGTACTGCATTGATCTAATTTGCTCGAAATCTACGATTCTCGTCATGATATATCATTCGTCGATAATGATGCACTTATTTAGCAGACGTTTCTCAACCCGATTGCACTTGTCCTCGATAGTATAGTGGTCAGTATCTCCGCCTGTCACGCGGAAGACCGGGGTTCAATTCCCCGTCGGGGAGCTAGGTAAAATGTTTTGCTTCTCTTTCCACATGACGCACGTGATATGTCGGTGCGGATAACGTTTGTCGTAAATCGGAATTTCTTCAACTCTGGTTTCCCTTCAGTCTTCACGCGCACAAATCTTTCGCCTTTTACTAAAGATTTCCGTGGAGGGGAACAAGCGAATGAGTCTATAGACTAATTTTTCCCCGGCCCAGTCTACTCGACGGGTCTTTTCTACTTTATTCAAATCGAATATTTTGGTCGCACACAGTTCGTACTGCATTGATCTAATTTGCTCGAAATCTACGATTCTCGTCATGATATATCATTCGTCGATAATGATGCACTTATTTAGCAGACGTTTCTCAACCCGATTGCACTTGTCCTCGATAGTATAGTGGTCAGTATCTCCGCCTGTCACGCGGAAGACCGGGGTTCAATTCCCCGTCGGGGAGCTAGGTAAAATGTTTTGCTTCTCTTTCCACATGACGCACGTGATATGTCGGTGCGGACAACGTTTGTCGTAAATCGGAATTTCTTCAACTCTGGTTTCCCTTCAGTCTTCACGCGCACAAATCTTTCGCCTTTTACTAAAGATTTCCGTGGAGGGGAACAAGCGAATGAGTCTATAGACTAATTTTTCCCCGGCCCAGTCTACTCGACGGGTCTTTTCTACTTTATTCAAATCGAATATTTTGGTCGCACACAGTTCGTACTGCATTGATCTAATTTGCTCGAAATCTACGATTCTCGTCATGATATATCATTCGTCGATAATGATGCACTTATTTAGCAGACGTTTCTCAACCCGATTGCACTTGTCCTCGATAGTATAGTGGTCAGTATCTCCGCCTGTCACGCGGAAGACCGGGGTTCAATTCCCCGTCGGGGAGCTAGGTAAAATGTTTTGCTTCTCTTTCCACATGACGCACGTGATATGTCGGTGCGGATAACGTTTGTCGTAAATCGGAATTTCTTCAACTCTGGTTTCCCTTCAGTCTTCACGCGCACAAATCTTTCGCCTTTTACTAAAGATTTCCGTGGAGGGGAACAAGCGAATGAGTCTATAGACTAATTTTTCCCCAGCCCAGTCTACTCGACGGGTCTTTTCTACTTTATTCAAATCGAATATTTTGGTCGCACACAGTTCGTACTGCATTGATCTAATTTGCTCGAAATCTACGATTCTCGTCATGATATATCATTCGTCGATAATGATGTACTTATTTAGCAGACGTTTCTCAACCCGATTGCACTTGTCCTCGATAGTATAGTGGTCAGTATCTCCGCCTGTCACGCGGAAGACCGGGGTTCAATTCCCCGTCGGGGAGCTAGGTAAAATGTTTTGCTTCTCTTTCCACATGACGCACGTGATATGTCGGTGCGGACAACGTTTGTCGTAAATCGGAATTTCTTCAACTCTGGTTTCCCTTCAGTCTTCACGCGCACAAATCTTTCGCCTTTTACTAAAGATTTCCGTGGAGGGGAACAAGCGAATGAGTCTATAGACTAATTTTTCCCCGGCCCAGTCTACTCGACGGGTCTTTTCTACTTTATTCAAATCGAATATTTTGGTCGCACACAGTTCGTACTGCATTGATCTAATTTGCTCGAAATCTACGATTCTCGTCATGATATATCATTCGTCGATAATGATGCACTTATTTAGCAGACGTTTCTCAACCCGATTGCACTTGTCCTCGATAGTATAGTGGTCAGTATCTCCGCCTGTCACGCGGAAGACCGGGGTTCAATTCCCCGTCGGGGAGCTAGGTAAAATGTTTTGCTTCTCTTTCCACATGACGCACGTGATATGTCGGTGCGGATAACGTTTGTCGTAAATCGGAATTTCTTCAACTCTGGTTTCCCTTCAGTCTTCACGCGCACAAATCTTTCGCCTTTTACTAAAGATTTCCGTGGAGGGGAACAAGCGAATGAGTCTATAGACTAATTTTTCCCCGGCCCAGTCTACTCGACGGGTCTTTTCTACTTTATTCAAATCGAATATTTTGGTCGCACACAGTTCGTACTGCGTTGATTTAATTTGCTCGAAATCTACGATTCTCGTCATGATATATCATTCGTCGATAATGATGCACTTATTTAGCAGACGTTTCTCAACCCGATTGCACTTGTCCTCGATAGTATAGTGGTCAGTATCTCCGCCTGTCACGCGGAAGACCGGGGTTCAATTCCCCGTCGGGGAGCTAGGTAAAATGTTTTGCTTCTCTTTCCACATGACGCACGTGATATGTCGGTGCGGATAACGTTTGTCGTAAATCGGAATTTCTTCAACTCTGGTTTCCCTTCAGTCTTCACGCGCACAAATCTTTCGCCTTTTACTAAAGATTTCCGTGGAGGGGAACAAGCGAATGAGTCTATAGACTAATTTTTCCCCGGCCCAGTCTACTCGACGGGTCTTTTCTACTTTATTCAAATCGAATATTTTGGTCGCACACAGTTCGTACTGCATTGATCTAATTTGCTCGAAATCTACGATTCTCGTCATGATATATCATTCGTCGATAATGATGCACTTATTTAGCAGACGTTTCTCAACCCGATTGCACTTGTCCTCGATAGTATAGTGGTCAGTATCTCCGCCTGTCACGCGGAAGACCGGGGTTCAATTCCCCGTCGGGGAGCTAGGTAAAATGTTTTGCTTCTCTTTCCACATGACGCACGTGATATGTCGGTGCGGATAACGTTTGTCGTAAATCGGAATTTCTTCAACTCTGGTTTCCCTTCAGTCTTCACGCGCACAAATCTTTCGCCTTTTACTAAAGATTTCCGTGGAGGGGAACAAGCGAATGAGTCTATAGACTAATTTTTCCCCGGCCCAGTCTACTCGACGGGTCTTTTCTACTTTATTCAAATCGAATATTTTGGTCGCACACAGTTCGTACTGCATTGATCTAATTTGCTCGAAATCTACGATTCTCGTCATGATATATCATTCGTCGATAATGATGCACTTATTTAGCAGACGTTTCTCAACCCGATTGCACTTGTCCTCGATAGTATAGTGGTCAGTATCTCCGCCTGTCACGCGGAAGACCGGGGTTCAATTCCCCGTCGGGGAGCTAGGTAAAATGTTTTGCTTCTCTTTCCACATGACGCACGTGATATGTCGGTGCGGATAACGTTTGTCGTAAATCGGAATTTCTTCAACTCTGGTTTCCCTTCAGTCTTCACGCGCACAAATCTTTCGCCTTTTACTAAAGATTTCCGTGGAGGGGAACAAGCGAATGAGTCTATAGACTAATTTTTCCCCGGCCCAGTCTACTCGACGGGTCTTTTCTACTTTATTCAAATCGAATATTTTGGTCGCACACAGTTCGTACTGCATTGATCTAATTTGCTCGAAATCTACGATTCTCGTCATGATATATCATTCGTCGATAATGATGCACTTATTTAGCAGACGTTTCTCAACCCGATTGCACTTGTCCTCGATAGTATAGTGGTCAGTATCTCCGCCTGTCACGCGGAAGACCGGGGTTCAATTCCCCGTCGGGGAGCTAGGTAAAATGTTTTGCTTCTCTTTCCACATGACGCACGTGATATGTCGGTGCGGATAACGTTTGTCGTAAATCGGAATTTCTTCAACTCTGGCTTCCCTTCAGTCTTCACGCGCACAAATCTTTCGCCTTTTACTAAAGATTTCCGTGGAGGGGAACAAGCGAATGAGTCTATAGACTAATTTTTCCCCGGCCCAGTCTACTCGACGGGTCTTTTCTACTTTATTCAAATCGAATATTTTGGTCGCACACAGTTCGTACTGCATTGATCTAATTTGCTCGAAATCTACGATTCTCGTCATGATATATCATTCGTCGATAATGATGCACTTATTTAGCAGACGTTTCTCAACCCGATTGCACTTGTCCTCGATAGTATAGTGGTCAGTATCTCCGCCTGTCACGCGGAAGACCGGGGTTCAATTCCCCGTCGGGGAGCTAGGTAAAATGTTTTGCTTCTCTTTCCACATGACGCACGTGATATGTCGGTGCGGATAACGTTTGTCGTAAATCGGAATTTCTTCAACTCTGGTTTCCCTTCAGTCTTCACGCGCACAAATCTTTCGCCTTTTACTAAAGATTTCCGTGGAGGGGAACAAGCGAATGAGTCTATAGACTAATTTTTCCCCGGCCCAGTCTACTCGACGGGTCTTTTCTACTTTATTCAAATCCAATATTTTGGTCGCACACAGTTCGTACTGCATTGATCTAATTTGCTCGAAATCTACGATTCTCGTCATGATATATCATTCGTCGATAATGATGCACTTATTTAGCAGACGTTTCTCAACCCGATTGCACTTGTCCTCGATAGTATAGTGGTCAGTATCTCCGCCTGTCACGCGGAAGACCGGGGTTCAATTCCCCGTCGGGGAGCTAGGTAAAATGTTTTGCTTCTCTTTCCACATGACGCACGTGATATGTCGGTGCGGACAACGTTTGTCGTAAATCGGAATTTCTTCAACTCTGGTTTCCCTTCAGTCTTCACGCGCACAAATCTTTCGCCTTTTACTAAAGATTTCCGTGGAGGGGAACAAGCGAATGAGTCTATAGACTAATTTTTCCCCGGCCCAGTCTACTCGACGGGTCTTTTCTACTTTATTCAAATCGAATATTTTGGTCGCACACAGTTCGTACTGCATTGATCTAATTTGCTCGAAATCTACGATTCTCGTCATGATATATCATTCGTCGATAATGATGCACTTATTTAGCAGACGTTTCTCAACCCGATTGCACTTGTCCTCGATAGTATAGTGGTCAGTATCTCCGCCTGTCACGCGGAAGACCGGGGTTCAATTCCCCGTCGGGGAGCTAGGTAAAATGTTTTGCTTCTCTTTCCACATGACGCACGTGATATGTCGGTGCGGATAACGTTTGTCGTAAATCGGAATTTCTTCAACTCTGGTTTCCCTTCAGTCTTCACGCGCACAAATCTTTCGCCTTTTACTAAAGATTTCCGTGGAGGGGAACAAGCGAATGAGTCTATAGACTAATTTTTCCCCGGCCCAGTCTACTCGACGGGTCTTTTCTACTTTATTCAAATCGAATATTTTGGTCGCACACAGTTCGTACTGCATTGATATAATTTGCTCGAAATCTACGATTCTCGTCATGATATATCATTAATTCGTCGATAATGATGCACTTATTTAGCAGACGTTTCTCAACCCGATTGCACTTGTCCTCGATAGTATAGTGGTCAGTATCTCCGCCTGTCACGCGGAAGACCGGGGTTCAATTCCCCGTCGGGGAGCTAGGTAAAATGTTTTGCTTCTCTTTCCACATGACGCACGTGATATGTCGGTGCGGATAACGTTTGTCGTAAATCGGAATTTCTTCAACTCTGGTTTCCCTTCAGTCTTCACGCGCACAAATCTTTCGCCTTTTACTAAAGATTTCCGTGGAGGGGAACAAGCGAATGAGTCTATAGACTAATTTTTCCCCGGCCCAGTCTACTCGACGGGTCTTTTCTACTTTATTCAAATCGAATATTTTGGTCGCACACAGTTCGTACTGCATTGATCTAATTTGCTCGAAATCTACGATTCTCGTCATGATATATCATTCGTCGATAATGATGCACTTATTTAGCAGACGTTTCTCAACCCGATTGCACTTGTCCTCGATAGTATAGTGGTCAGTATCTCCGCCTGTCACGCGGAAGACCGGGGTTCAATTCCCCGTCGGGGAGCTAGGTAAAATGTTTTGCTTCTCTTTCCACATGACGCACGTGATATGTCGGTGCGGATAACGTTTGTCGTAAATCGGAATTTCTTCAACTCTGGTTTCCCTTCAGTCTTCACGCGCACAAATCTTTCGCCTTTTACTAAAGATTTCCGTGGAGGGGAACAAGCGAATGAGTCTATAGACTAATTTTTCCCCGGCCCAGTCTACTCGACGGGTCTTTTCTACTTTATTCAAATCGAATATTTTGGTCGCACACAGTTCGTACTGCATTGATATAATTTGCTCGAAATCTACGATTCTCGTCATGATATATCATTAATTCGTCGATAATGATGCACTTATTTAGCAGACGTTTCTCAACCCGATTGCACTTGTCCTCGATAGTATAGTGGTCAGTATCTCCGCCTGTCACGCGGAAGACCGGGGTTCAATTCCCCGTCGGGGAGCTAGGTAAAATGTTTTGCTTCTCTTTCCACATGACGCACGTGATATGTCGGTGCGGATAACGTTTGTCGTAAATCGGAATTTCTTCAACTCTGGTTTCCCTTCAGTCTTCACGCGCACAAATCTTTCGCCTTTTACTAAAGATTTCCGTGGAGGGGAACAAGCGAATGAGTCTATAGACTAATTTTTCCCTGGCCCAGTCTACTCGACGGGTCTTTTCTACTTTATTCAAATCGAATATTTTGGTCGCACACAGTTCGTACTGCATTGATCTAATTTGCTCGAAATCTACGATTCTCGTCATGATATATCATTCGTCGATAATGATGCACTTATTTAGCAGACGTTTCTCAACCCGATTGCACTTGTCCTCGATAGTATAGTGGCCAGTATCTCCGCCTGTCACGCGGAAGACCGGGGTTCAATTCCCCGTCGGGGAGCTAGGTAAAATGTTTTGCTTCTCTTTCCACATGACGCACGTGATATGTCGGTGCGGATAACGTTTGTCGTAAATCGGAATTTCTTCAACTCTGGTTTCCCTTCAGTCTTCACGCGCACAAATCTTTCGCCTTTTACTAAAGATTTCCGTGGAGGGGAACAAGCGAATGAGTCTATAGACTAATTTTTCCCCGGCCCAGTCTACTCGACGGGTCTTTTCTACTTTATTCAAATCGAATATTTTGGTCGCACACAGTTCGTACTGCATTGATCTAATTTGCTCGAAATCTACGATTCTCGTCATGATATATCATTCGTCGATAATGATGCACTTATTTAGCAGACGTTTCTCAACCCGATTGCACTTGTCCTCGATAGTATAGTGGTCAGTATCTCCGCCTGTCACGCGGAAGACCGGGGTTCAATTCCCCGTCGGGGAGCTAGGTAAAATGTTTTGCTTCTCTTTCCACATGACGCACGTGATATGTCGGTGCGGATAACGTTTGTCGTAAATCGGAATTTCTTCAACTCTGGTTTCCCTTCAGTCTTCACGCGCACAAATCTTTCGCCTTTTACTAAAGATTTCCGTGGAGGGGAACAAGCGAATGAGTCTATAGACTAATTTTTCCCCGGCCCAGTCTACTCGACGGGTCTTTTCTACTTTATTCAAATCGAATATTTTGGTCGCACACAGTTCGTACTGCATTGATATAATTTGCTCGAAATCTACGATTCTCGTCATGATATATCATTAATTCGTCGATAATGATGCACTTATTTAGCAGACGTTTCTCAACCCGATTGCACTTGTCCTCGATAGTATAGTGGTCAGTATCTCCGCCTGTCACGCGGAAGACCGGGGTTCAATTCCCCGTCGGGGAGCTAGGTAAAATGTTTTGCTTCTCTTTCCACATGACGCACGTGATATGTCGGTGCGGATAACGTTTGTCGTAAATCGGAATTTCTTCAACTCTGGTTTCCCTTCAGTCTTCACGCGCACAAATCTTTCGCCTTTTACTAAAGATTTCCGTGGAGGGGAACAAGCGAATGAGTCTATAGACTAATTTTTCCCCGGCCCAGTCTACTCGACGGGTCTTTTCTACTTTATTCAAATCGAATATTTTGGTCGCACACAGTTCGTACTGCATTGATCTAATTTGCTCGAAATCTACGATTCTCGTCATGATATATCATTCGTCGATAATGATGCACTTATTTAGCAGACGTTTCTCAACCCGATTGCACTTGTCCTCGATAGTATAGTGGTCAGTATCTCCGCCTGTCACGCGGAAGACCGGGGTTCAATTCCCCGTCGGGGAGCTAGGTAAAATGTTTTGCTTCTCTTTCCACATGACGCACGTGATATGTCGGTGCGGATAACGTTTGTCGTAAATCGGAATTTCTTCAACTCTGGTTTCCCTTCAGTCTTCACGCGCACAAATCTTTCGCCTTTTACTAAAGATTTCCGTGGAGGGGAACAAGCGAATGAGTCTATAGACTAATTTTTCCCCGGCCCAGTCTACTCGACGGGTCTTTTCTACTTTATTCAAATCGAATATTTTGGTCGCACACAGTTCGTACTGCATTGATCTAATTTGCTCGAAATCTACGATTCTCGTCATGATATATCATTCGTCGATAATGATGCACTTATTTAGCAGACGTTTCTCAACCCGATTGCACTTGTCCTCGATAGTATAGTGGTCAGTATCTCCGCCTGTCACGCGGAAGACCGGGGTTCAATTCCCCGTCGGGGAGCTAGGTAAAATGTTTTGCTTCTCTTTCCACATGACGCACGTGATATGTCGGTGCGGATAACGTTTGTCGTAAATCGGAATTTCTTCAACTCTGGTTTCCCTTCAGTCTTCACGCGCACAAATCTTTCGCCTTTTACTAAAGATTTCCGTGGAGGGGAACAAGCGAATGAGTCTATAGACTAATTTTTCCCCGGCCCAGTCTACTCGACGGGTCTTTTCTACTTTATTCAAATCGAATATTTTGGTCGCACACAGTTCGTACTGCATTGATCTAATTTGCTCGAAATCTACGATTCTCGTCATGATATATCATTCGTCGATAATGATGCACTTATTTAGCAGACGTTTCTCAACCCGATTGCACTTGTCCTCGATAGTATAGTGGTCAGTATCTCCGCCTGTCACGCGGAAGACCGGGGTTCAATTCCCCGTCGGGGAGCTAGGTAAAATGTTTTGCTTCTCTTTCCACATGACGCACGTGATATGTCGGTGCGGATAACGTTTGTCGTAAATCGGAATTTCTTCAACTCTGGTTTCCCTTCAGTCTTCACGCGCACAAATCTTTCGCCTTTTACTAAAGATTTCCGTGGAGGGGAACAAGCGAATGAGTCTATAGACTAATTTTTCCCCGGCCCAGTCTACTCGACGGGTCTTTTCTACTTTATTCAAATCGAATATTTTGGTCGCACACAGTTCGTACTGCATTGATCTAATTTGCTCGAAATCTACGATTCTCGTCATGATATATCATTCGTCGATAATGATGCACTTATTTAGCAGACGTTTCTCAACCCGATTGCACTTGTCCTCGATAGTATAGTGGTCAGTATCTCCGCCTGTCACGCGGAAGACCGGGGTTCAATTCCCCGTCGGGGAGCTAGGTAAAATGTTTTGCTTCTCTTTCCACATGACGCACGTGATATGTCGGTGCGGATAACGTTTGTCGTAAATCGGAATTTCTTCAACTCTGGTTTCCCTTCAGTCTTCACGCGCACAAATCTTTCGCCTTTTACTAAAGATTTCCGTGGAGGGGAACAAGCGAATGAGTCTATAGACTAATTTTTCCCCGGTCCAGTCTACTCGACGGGTCTTTTCTACTTTATTCAAATCGAATATTTTGGTCGCACACAGTTCGTACTGCATTGATCTAATTTGCTCGAAATCTACGATTCTCGTCATGATATATCATTCGTCGATAATGATGCACTTATTTAGCAGACGTTTCTCAACCCGATTGCACTTGTCCTCGATAGTATAGTGGTCAGTATCTCCGCCTGTCACGCGGAAGACCGGGGTTCAATTCCCCGTCGGGGAGCTAGGTAAAATGTTTTGCTTCTCTTTCCACATGACGCACGTGATATGTCGGTGCGGATAACGTTTGTCGTAAATCGGAATTTCTTCAACTCTGGTTTCCCTTCAGTCTTCACGCGCACAAATCTTTCGCCTTTTACTAAAGATTTCCGTGGAGGGGAACAAGCGAATGAGTCTATAGACTAATTTTTCCCCGGCCCAGTCTACTCGACGGGTCTTTTCTACTTTATTCAAATCGAATATTTTGGTCGCACACAGTTCGTACTGCATTGATCTAATTTGCTCGAAATCTACGATTCTCGTCATGATATATCATTCGTCGATAATGATGCACTTATTTAGCAGACGTTTCTCAACCCGATTGCACTTGTCCTCGATAGTATAGTGGTCAGTATCTCCGCCTGTCACGCGGAAGACCGGGGTTCAATTCCCCGTCGGGGAGCTAGGTAAAATGTTTTGCTTCTCTTTCCACATGACGCACGTGATATGTCGGTGCGGATAACGTTTGTCGTAAATCGGAATTTCTTCAACTCTGGTTTCCCTTCAGTCTTCACGCGCACAAATCTTTCGCCTTTTACTAAAGATTTCCGTGGAGGGGAACAAGCGAATGAGTCTATAGACTAATTTTTCCCCGGCCCAGTCTACTCGACGGGTCTTTTCTACTTTATTCAAATCGAATATTTTGGTCGCACACAGTTCGTACTGCATTGATCTAATTTGCTCGAAATCTACGATTCTCGTCATGATATATCATTCGTCGATAATGATGCACTTATTTAGCAGACGTTTCTCAACCCGATTGCACTTGTCCTCGATAGTATAGTGGTCAGTATCTCCGCCTGTCACGCGGAAGACCGGGGTTCAATTCCCCGTCGGGGAGCTAGGTAAAATGTTTTGCTTCTCTTTCCACATGACGCACGTGATATGTCGGTGCGGATAACGTTTGTCGTAAATCGGAATTTCTTCAACTCTGGTTTCCCTTCAGTCTTCACGCGCACAAATCTTTCGCCTTTTACTAAAGATTTCCGTGGAGGGGAACAAGCGAATGAGTCTATAGACTAATTTTTCCCCGGCCCAGTCTACTCGACGGGTCTTTTCTACTTTATTCAAATCGAATATTTTGGTCGCACACAGTTCGTACTGCATTGATCTAATTTGCTCGAAATCTACGATTCTCGTCATGATATATCATTCGTCGATAATGATGCACTTATTTAGCAGACGTTTCTCAACCCGATTGCACTTGTCCTCGATAGTATAGTGGTCATTATCTCCGCCTGTCACGCGGAAGACCGGGGTTCAATTCCCCGTCGGGGAGCTAGGTAAAATGTTTTGCTTCTCTTTCCACATGACGCACGTGATATGTCGGTGCGGATAACGTTTGTCGTAAATCGGAATTTCTTCAACTCTGGTTTCCCTTCAGTCTTCACGCGCACAAATCTTTCGCCTTTTACTAAAGATTTCCGTGGAGGGGAACAAGCGAATGAGTCTATAGACTAATTTTTCCCCGGCCCAGTCTACTCGACGGGTCTTTTCTACTTTATTCAAATCGAATATTTTGGTCGCACACAGTTCGTACTGCATTGATCTAATTTGCTCGAAATCTACGATTCTCGTCATGATATATCATTCGTCGATAATGATGCACTTATTTAGCAGACGTTTCTCAACCCGATTGCACTTGTCCTCGATAGTATAGTGGTCAGTATCTCCGCCTGTCACGCGGAAGACCGGGGTTCAATTCCCCGTCGGGGAGCTAGGTAAAATGTTTTGCTTCTCTTTCCACATGACGCACGTGATATGTCGGTGCGGATAACGTTTGTCGTAAATCGGAATTTCTTCAACTCTGGTTTCCCTTCAGTCTTCACGCGCACAAATCTTTCGCCTTTTACTAAAGATTTCCGTGGAGGGGAACAAGCGAATGAGTCTATAGACTAATTTTTCCCCGGCCCAGTCTACTCGACGGGTCTTTTCTACTTTATTCAAATCGAATATTTTGGTCGCACACAGTTCGTACTGCATTGATCTAATTTGCTCGAAATCTACGATTCTCGTCATGATATATCATTCGTCGATAATGATGCACTTATTTAGCAGACGTTTCTCAACCCGATTGCACTTGTCCTCGATAGTATAGTGGTCAGTATCTCCGCCTGTCACGCGGAAGACCGGGGTTCAATTCCCCGTCGGGGAGCTAGGTAAAATGTTTTGCTTCTCTTTCCACATGACGCACGTGATATGTCGGTGCGGATAACGTTTGTCGTAAATCGGAATTTCTTCAACTCTGGTTTCCCTTCAGTCTTCACGCGCACAAATCTTTCGCCTTTTACTAAAGATTTCCGTGGAGGGGAACAAGCGAATGAGTCTATAGACTAATTTTTCCCCGGCCCAGTCTACTCGACGGGTCTTTTCTACTTTATTCAAATCGAATATTTTGGTCGCACACAGTTCGTACTGCATTGATCTAATTTGCTCGAAATCTACGATTCTCGTCATGATATATCATTCGTCGATAATGATGCACTTATTTAGCAGACGTTTCTCAACCCGATTGCACTTGTCCTCGATAGTATAGTGGTCAGTATCTCCGCCTGTCACGCGGAAGACCGGGGTTCAATTCCCCGTCGGGGAGCTAGGTAAAATGTTTTGCTTCTCTTTCCACATGACGCACGTGATATGTCGGTGCGGATAACGTTTGTCGTAAATCGGAATTTCTTCAACTCTGGTTTCCCTTCAGTCTTCACGCGCACAAATCTTTCGCCTTTTACTAAAGATTTCCGTGGAGGGGAACAAGCGAATGAGTCTATAGACTAATTTTTCCCCGGCCCAGTCTACTCGACGGGTCTTTTCTACTTTATTCAAATCGAATATTTTGGTCGCACACAGTTCGTACTGCATTGATCTAATTTGCTCGAAATCTACGATTCTCGTCATGATATATCATTCGTCGATAATGATGCACTTATTTAGCAGACGTTTCTCAACCCGATTGCACTTGTCCTCGATAGTATAGTGGTCAGTATCTCCGCCTGTCACGCGGAAGACCGGGGTTCAATTCCCCGTCGGGGAGCTAGGTAAAATGTTTTGCTTCTCTTTCCACATGACGCACGTGATATGTCGGTGCGGATAACGTTTGTCGTAAATCGGAATTTCTTCAACTCTGGTTTCCCTTCAGTCTTCACGCGCACAAATCTTTCGCCTTTTACTAAAGATTTCCGTGGAGGGGAACAAGCGAATGAGTCTATAGACTAATTTTTCCCCGGCCCAGTCTACTCGACGGGTCTTTTCTACTTTATTCAAATCGAATATTTTGGTCGCACACAGTTCGTACTGCATTGATCTAATTTGCTCGAAATCTACGATTCTCGTCATGATATATCATTCGTCGATAATGATGCACTTATTTAGCAGACGTTTCTCAACCCGATTGCACTTGTCCTCGATAGTATAGTGGTCAGTATCTCCGCCTGTCACGCGGAAGACCGGGGTTCAATTCCCCGTCGGGGAGCTAGGTGAAATGTTTTGCTTCTCTTTCCACATGACGCACGTGATATGTCGGTGCGGATAACGTTTGTCGTAAATCGGAATTTCTTCAACTCTGGTTTCCCTTCAGTCTTCACGCGCACAAATCTTTCGCCTTTTACTAAAGATTTCCGTGGAGGGGAACAAGCGAATGAGTCTATAGACTAATTTTTCCCCAGCCCAGTCTACTCGACGGGTCTTTTCTACTTTATTCAAATCGAATATTTTGGTCGCACACAGTTCGTACTGCATTGATCTAATTTGCTCGAAATCTACGATTCTCGTCATGATATATCATTCGTCGATAATGATGTACTTATTTAGCAGACGTTTCTCAACCCGATTGCACTTGTCCTCGATAGTATAGTGGTCAGTATCTCCGCCTGTCACGCGGAAGACCGGGGTTCAATTCCCCGTCGGGGAGCTAGGTAAAATGTTTTGCTTCTCTTTCCACATGACGCACGTGATATGTCGGTGCGGACAACGTTTGTCGTAAATCGGAATTTCTTCAACTCTGGTTTCCCTTCAGTCTTCACGCGCACAAATCTTTCGCCTTTTACTAAAGATTTCCGTGGAGGGGAACAAGCGAATGAGTCTATAGACTAATTTTTCCCCGGCCCAGTCTACTCGACGGGTCTTTTCTACTTTATTCAAATCGAATATTTTGGTCGCACACAGTTCGTACTGCATTGATCTAATTTGCTCGAAATCTACGATTCTCGTCATGATATATCATTCGTCGATAATGATGCACTTATTTAGCAGACGTTTCTCAACCCGATTGCACTTGTCCTCGATAGTATAGTGGTCAGTATCTCCGCCTGTCACGCGGAAGACCGGGGTTCAATTCCCCGTCGGGGAGCTAGGTAAAATGTTTTGCTTCTCTTTCCACATGACGCACGTGATATGTCGGTGCGGATAACGTTTGTCGTAAATCGGAATTTCTTCAACTCTGGTTTCCCTTCAGTCTTCACGCGCACAAATCTTTCGCCTTTTACTAAAGATTTCCGTGGAGGGGAACAAGCGAATGAGTCTATAGACTAATTTTTCCCCGGCTAGTCTACTCGACGGGTCTTTTCTACTTTATTCAAATCGAATATTTTGGTCGCACACAGTTCGTACTGCATTGATCTAATTTGCTCGAAATCTACGATTCTCGTCATGATATATCATTCGTCGATAATGATGCACTTATTTAGCAGACGTTTCTCAACCCGATTGCACTTGTCCTCGATAGTATAGTGGTCAGTATCTCCGCCTGTCACGCGGAAGACCGGGGTTCAATTCCCTGTCGGGGAGCTAGGTAAAATGTTTTGCTTCTCTTTCCACATGACGCACGTGATATGTCGGTGCGGACAACGTTTGTCGTAAATCGGAATTTCTTCAACTCTGGTTTCCCTTCAGTCTTCACGCGCACAAATCTTTCGCCTTTTACTAAAGATTTCCGTGGAGGGGAACAAGCGAATGAGTCTATAGACTAATTTTTCCCCGGCTAGTCTACTCGACGGGTCTTTTCTACTTTATTCAAATCGAATATTTTGGTCGCACACAGTTCGTACTGCATTGATCTAATTTGCTCGAAATCTACGATTCTCGTCATGATATATCATTCGTCGATAATGATGCACTTATTTAGCAGACGTTTCTCAACCCGATTGCACTTGTCCTCGATAGTATAGTGGTCAGTATCTCCGCCTGTCACGCGGAAGACCGGGGTTCAATTCCCCGTCGGGGAGCTAGGTAAAATGTTTTGCTTCTCTTTCCACATGACGCACGTGATATGTCGGTGCGGACAACGTTTGTCGTAAATCGGAATTTCTTCAACTCTGGTTTCCCTTCAGTCTTCACGCGCACAAATCTTTCGCCTTTTACTAAAGATTTCCGTGGAGGGGAACAAGCGAATGAGTCTATAGACTAATTTTTCCCCGGCCCAGTCTACTCGACGGGTCTTTTCTACTTTATTCAAATCGAATATTTTGGTCGCACACAGTTCGTACTGCATTGATCTAATTTGCTCGAAATCTACGATTCTCGTCATGATATATCATTCGTCGATAATGATGCACTTATTTAGCAGACGTTTCTCAACCCGATTGCACTTGTCCTCGATAGTATAGTGGTCAGTATCTCCGCCTGTCACGCGGAAGACCGGGGTTCAATTCCCCGTCGGGGAGCTAGGTAAAATGTTTTGCTTCTCTTTCCACATGACGCACGTGATATGTCGGTGCGGATAACGTTTGTCGTAAATCGGAATTTCTTCAACTCTGGTTTCCCTTCAGTCTTCACGCGCACAAATCTTTCGCCTTTTACTAAAGATTTCCGTGGAGGGGAACAAGCGAATGAGTCTATAGACTAATTTTTCCCCGGCCCAGTCTACTCGACGGGTCTTTTCTACTTTATTCAAATCGAATATTTTGGTCGCACACAGTTCGTACTGCATTGATCTAATTTGCTCGAAATCTACGATTCTCGTCATGATATATCATTCGTCGATAATGATGCACTTATTTAGCAGACGTTTCTCAACCCGATTGCACTTGTCCTCGATAGTATAGTGGTCAGTATCTCCGCCTGTCACGCGGAAGACCGGGGTTCAATTCCCCGTCGGGGAGCTAGGTAAAATGTTTTGCTTCTCTTTCCACATGACGCACGTGATATGTCGGTGCGGATAACGTTTGTCGTAAATCGGAATTTCTTCAACTCTGGTTTCCCTTCAGTCTTCACGCGCACAAATCTTTCGCCTTTTACTAAAGATTTCCGTGGAGGGGAACAAGCGAATGAGTCTATAGACTAATTTTTCCCCGGCCCAGTCTACTCGACGGGTCTTTTCTACTTTATTCAAATCGAATATTTTGGTCGCACACAGTTCGTACTGCATTGATCTAATTTGCTCGAAATCTACGATTCTCGTCATGATATATCATTCGTCGATAATGATGCACTTATTTAGCAGACGTTTCTCAACCCGATTGCACTTGTCCTCGATAGTATAGTGGTCAGTATCTCCGCCTGTCACGCGGAAGACCGGGGTTCAATTCCCCGTCGGGGAGCTAGGTAAAATGTTTTGCTTCTCTTTCCACATGACGCACGTGATATGTCGGTGCGGATAACGTTTGTCGTAAATCGGAATTTCTTCAACTCTGGTTTCCCTTCAGTCTTCACGCGCACAAATCTTTCGCCTTTTACTAAAGATTTCCGTGGAGGGGAACAAGCGAATGAGTCTATAGACTAATTTTTCCCCGGCCCAGTCTACTCGACGGGTCTTTTCTACTTTATTCAAATCGAATAGTTTGGTCGCACACAGTTCGTACTGCATTGATCTAATTTGCTCGAAATCTACGATTCTCGTCATGATATATCATTCGTCGATAATGATGCACTTATTTAGCAGACGTTTCTCAACCCGATTGCACTTGTCCTCGATAGTATAGTGGTCAGTATCTCCGCCTGTCACGCGGAAGACCGGGGTTCAATTCCCCGTCGGGGAGCTAGGTAAAATGTTTTGCTTCTCTTTCCACATGACGCACGTGATATGTCGGTGCGGATAACGTTTGTCGTAAATCGGAATTTCTTCAACTCTGGTTTCCCTTCAGTCTTCACGCGCACAAATCTTTCGCCTTTTACTAAAGATTTCCGTGGAGGGGAACAAGCGAATGAGTCTATAGACTAATTTTTCCCCGGCCCAGTCTACTCGACGGGTCTTTTCTACTTTATTCAAATCGAATATTTTGGTCGCACACAGTTCGTACTGCATTGATCTAATTTGCTCGAAATCTACGATTCTCGTCATGATATATCATTCGTCGATAATGATGCACTTATTTAGCAGACGTTTCTCAACCCGATTGCACTTGTCCTCGATAGTATAGTGGTCAGTATCTCCGCCTGTCACGCGGAAGACCGGGGTTCAATTCCCCGTCGGGGAGCTAGGTAAAATGTTTTGCTTCTCTTTCCACATGACGCACGTGATATGTCGGTGCGGATAACGTTTGTCGTAAATCGGAATTTCTTCAACTCTGGTTTCCCTTCAGTCTTCACGCGCACAAATCTTTCGCCTTTTACTAAAGATTTCCGTGGAGGGGAACAAGCGAATGAGTCTATAGACTAATTTTTCCCCGGCCCAGTCTACTCGACGGGTCTTTTCTACTTTATTCAAATCGAATATTTTGGTCGCACACAGTTCGTACTGCATTGATCTAATTTGCTCGAAATCTACGATTCTCGTCATGATATATCATTCGTCGATAATGATGCACTTATTTAGCAGACGTTTCTCAACCCGATCGCACTTGTCCTCGATAGTATAGTGGTCAGTATCTCCGCCTGTCACGCGGAAGACCGGGGTTCAATTCCCCGTCGGGGAGCTAGGTAAAATGTTTTGCTTCTCTTTCCACATGACGCACGTGATATGTCGGTGCGGATAACGTTTGTCGTAAATCGGAATTTCTTCAACTCTGGTTTCCCTTCAGTCTTCACGCGCACAAATCTTTCGCCTTTTACTAAAGATTTCCGTGGAGGGGAACAAGCGAATGAGTCTATAGACTAATTTTTCCCCGGCCCAGTCTACTCGACGGGTCTTTTCTACTTTATTCAAATCGAATATTTTGGTCGCACACAGTTCGTACTGCATTGATCTAATTTGCTCGAAATCTACGATTCTCGTCATGATATATCATTCGTCGATAATGATGCACTTATTTAGCAGACGTTTCTCAACCCGATTGCACTTGTCCTCGATAGTATAGTGGTCAGTATCTCCGCCTGTCACGCGGAAGACCGGGGTTCAATTCCCCGTCGGGGAGCTAGGTAAAATGTTTTGCTTCTCTTTCCACATGACGCACGTGATATGTCGGTGCGGATAACGTTTGTCGTAAATCGGAATTTCTTCAACTCTGGTTTCCCTTCAGTCTTCACGCGCACAAATCTTTCGCCTTTTACTAAAGATTTCCGTGGAGGGGAACAAGCGAATGAGTCTATAGACTAATTTTTCCCCGGCCCAGTCTACTCGACGGGTCTTTTCTACTTTATTCAAATCGAATATTTTGGTCGCACACAGTTTCGTACTGCATTGATCTTGTTGCACAATTTTGAATTGTTCCACAATTTTGAACAATTTCTTCAACTTGCAGATGATGAAAATAAAGAGCTTATCATAACTGGAGATCTAAACTGTAATCTCTTGGAAAAAGAGAAAAGTCTAAATACTTCTAAATTACTAGACCTTATGGATATTTTCCAATTACAACAGCTTATAAAAAGCCCTACCAGAATTACTCTAACGACACAAACTTTGATTGATGTCATCATAACTCAGATTAGTGACAGCAAAACGTTGGATGCAGGAGTCATTAACCTTGGTATCAGTGATCACAACTTAGTTTATTTATGCCGTAAGGTTAGCATTCCGAAAGAAGCGCCGAAAATTGTGTCTTGTAGACAGTTTAAAAATTATAATGCCAACCATTTTAGAGCGGATTTAAGTGAAATTATGAATTATAATGTCACGTCAAATGACCCCAATCTATTGTGGCATGATTGGAAAACTAAGTTTGTTGAAATTGCAGATAAACATGCACCAATTAGGCAACGTCGAGTAAAATGCGAGTATAAGCCTTGGCTTACTAACGAAATTAAAAAACTGAGCTACCATAGGGATTATCTAAAAAGACAAGCCGTTAGATTGGGGTCTTCATATTATAACGATGCTTATAAAAGGTGTAGAAATGACCTTAACAAACTAATTCACTCTACTAAAGAGCAATATTTAAAACAAATTAAGCAAAGCTAAAAATAGCAAAGAAAGCTGGCAAGCTATTAATGAATTGTTAAATAAGAAATCCAAGACCACGCAAGTCAAACAATTGAACGCTAATGATCAAATTTTAACTGGAGATAAAGATATTGCTAATGGATTTAATAAATATTTTTCAACAATTGGCTCTAAATTAGCTGATAATATTAAAGACAGTGATATTGATCCATTGAGCTTTGTGACTCCTGTTGAAAACTCGTTCTATTTCAGAAATGTGACCAGTCTGGAATTAATGAACATTTTAAGCCAGTTAAAAACTAAAAAATCATCAGGTATTGATGGTATCAGTGTGAAGCTATTAAAAGACGCTGGTGAAAACTATTACTGAGTCGCTATTGCGCATTTATAATCTGTCACTTCAGACAGCAATCTTCCCTGAGGACTGGAAATTAGCTAAAGTTTCGCCAATCTTCAAGGAAGGAGATAAAACTGATTGTGGTAACTATCGACCAATTTCGGTAATCTCTGTTGTCGCTAAACTTTTTGAGAAATTGGTATGCAAACAGCTAAGATTATTTATGACTGAAAATAATATCCTCGTTGAACAGCAGTCTGGTTTCCGGTTACAACATTCTACCGAAACTACGTTGCTTAGTTCTACGAATGAATGGCTATACAACATGGATAAAGGTATGATTAGCGGTGTCCTGTTTTTAGATCTCAAAAAAGCATTCGATACTGTTAATCATGAGATCCTTATCTCAAAACTTGAATTTTATGGTATAAGAGGGAACACTCTCGAATGGTTTAAGTCATATATCGGGAACAGAAAACAAATTTGTGTAATAAACGGCAGATCATCCGATACAGGAGAAATTGGTTGTGGAGTACCACAAGGATCTAACCTTGGTCCCATCCTTTTTCTCCTGTATATAAATGATTTACCGAATTGTTTGGAAAAAACTGAGGCGACTTTATTCGCAGATGATACGAATCTCACTTGTAAAGGTAATAATTCCTATGAGATACAAAATAAACTTAATAATGATCTCGATAATGTTCACCAGTGGCTTATGGCAAATAAACTCACACTCAATAAAACTAAAACCGAATTTATGATTATTGGCTCCAAATATCATCTGGCCTCAATTAACGAAAGCCCTGAAATAAGCATAGGGGGTGATAAAATCAAACAAGTCCCCCATAAGAAATCACTTGGTGTAACTCTTGATGAACAGCTGAAGTGGGGAAAACACAATGAAGTACAATGTAAGAAAATTTCGAAAAACATTGCTTTACTTCGAAGGGCAAAATCTTTTGTTCCCCAAAAAATTCTAATAAATATGTATAATGCTTTAGTGTTGCCTCACTTCACATATTGCTCAACTGTCTGGAACGATGGTTGTATTACTCATATTAATAAACTTTCAAAACTACAAAGGAGAGCGGCGCGTGTTATAACTGGTGATACTTACAATGTTCGTTCCACTGAAATTTTAGAAAAACTTGGTTGGATGTCAATTCACGAGATTCTAGGAAATCGTCAAACTTTGATGACATTTAGAGCATTGACATCGAAATTACCAAATTATCTTGTTGACTTATTTAATACTTGTGATAATGAAAATTACAATTTACGAAGTAATGGCACTAAACTTACTTTGGCAAAACCAAATGCTAATTACCTTAAAAGAAGTTACTCATATAGGGCTGCAATTTCGTGGAACGAACTGTCCAATGAAGTAACTGACAATTATCAAAGTCTATCTATCTCGTCATTCAAACGACGACTTAAGAATCTTTCATAATTGAATAGCTGACGACTTGTAATATAATTGTGTATATTGACTTACAATTTGTATTTTTATTTTAGTATTGTTTATTGATATATTTATATAGTTAGGTTTATGATGTATTTATTTTTAACTATAATAGCACGGCCCTTTGAAAAACAGTTTTACTGAATAGGCTACCGTGTATAAAGAAATTTAATTAAAGATTAAAGATTAACGATCTAATTTGCTCGAAATCTACGATTCTCGTCATGATATATCATTCGTCGATAATGATGCACTTATTTAGCAGACGTTTCTCAACCCGATTGCACTTGTCCTCGATAGTATAGTGGTCAGTATCTCCGCCTGTCACGCGGAAGACCGGGGTTCAATTCCCCGTCGGGGAGCTAGGTAAAATGTTTTGCTTCTCTTTCCACATGACGCACGTGATATGTCGGTGCGGATAACGTTTGTCGTAAATCGGAATTTCTTCAACTCTGGTTTCCCTTCAGTCTTCACGCGCACAAATCTTTCGCCTTTTACTAAAGATTTTCCGTGGAGGGGAACAAGCGAATGAGTCTATAGACTAATTTTTCCCCGGCCCAGTCTACTCGACGGGTCTTTTCTACTTTATTCAAATCGAATATTTTGGTCGCACACAGTTCGTACTGCATTGATCTAATTTGCTCGAAATCTACGATTCTCGTCATGATATATCATTCGTCGATAATGATGCACTTATTTAGCAGACGTTTTCTCAACCCGATTGCACTTGTTCTCGATAGTATAGTGGTCAGTATCTCCGCCTGTCACGCGGAAGACCGGGGTTCAATTCCCCGTCGGGGAGCTAGGTAAAATGTTTTGCTTCTCTTTCCACATGACGCACGTGATATGTCGGTGCGGATAACGTTTGTCGTAAATCGGAATTTCTTCAACTCTGGTTTCCCTTCAGTCTTCACGCGCACAAATCTTTCGCCTTTTACTAAAGATTTCCGTGGAGGGGAACAAGCGAATGAGTCTATAGACTAATTTTTCCCCGGCCCAGTCTACTCGACGGGTCTTTTCTACTTTATTCAAATCGAATATTTTGGTCGCACACAGTTCGTACTGCATTGATCTAATTTGCTCGAAATCTACGATTCTCGTCATGATATATCATTCGTCGATAATGATGCACTTATTTAGCAGACGTTTCTCAACCCGATTGCACTTCTCCTCGATAGTATAGTGGTCAGTATCTCCGCCTGTCACGCGGAAGACCGGGGTTCAATTCCCCGTCGGGGAGCTAGGTAAAATGTTTTGCTTCTCTTTCCACATGACGCACGTGATATGTCGGTGCGGATAACGTTTGTCGTAAATCGGAATTTCTTCAACTCTGGTTTCCCTTCAGTCTTCACGCGCACAAATCTTTCGCCTTTTACTAAAGATTTCCGTGGAGGGGAACAAGCGAATGAGTCTATAGACTAATTTTTCCCCGGCCCAGTCTACTCGACGGGTCTTTTCTACTTTATTCAAATCGAATATTTTGGTCGCACACAGTTCGTACTGCATTGATCTAATTTGCTCGAAATCTACGATTCTCGTCATGATATATCATTCGTCGATAATGATGCACTTATTTAGCAGACGTTTCTCAACCCGATTGCACTTGTCCTCGATAGTATAGTGGTCAGTATCTCCGCCTGTCACGCGGAAGACCGGGGTTCAATTCCCCGTCGGGGAGCTAGGTAAAATGTTTTGCTTCTCTTTCCACATGACGCACGTGATATGTCGGTGCGGATAACGTTTGTCGTAAATCGGAATTTCTTCAACTCTGGTTTCCCTTCAGTCTTCACGCGCACAAATCTTTCGCCTTTTACTAAAGATTTCCGTGGAGGGGAACAAGCGAATGAGTCTATAGACTAATTTTTCCCCGGCCCAGTCTACTCGACGGGTCTTTTCTACTTTATTCAAATCGAATAGTTTGGTCGCACACAGTTCGTACTGCATTGATCTAATTTGCTCGAAATCTACGATTCTCGTCATGATATATCATTCGTCGATAATGATGCACTTATTTAGCAGACGTTTCTCAACCCGATTGCACTTGTCCTCGATAGTATAGTGGTCAGTATCTCCGCCTGTCACGCGGAAGACCGGGGTTCAATTCCCCGTCGGGGAGCTAGGTAAAATGTTTTGCTTCTCTTTCCACATGACGCACGTGATATGTCGGTGCGGATAACGTTTGTCGTAAATCGGAATTTCTTCAACTCTGGTTTCCCTTCAGTCTTCACGCGCACAAATCTTTCGCCTTTTACTAAAGATTTCCGTGGAGGGGAACAAGCGAATGAGTCTATAGACTAATTTTTCCCCGGCCCAGTCTACTCGACGGGTCTTTTCTACTTTATTCAAATCGAATATTTTGGTCGCACACAGTTCGTACTGCATTGATCTAATTTGCTCGAAATCTACGATTCTCGTCATGATATATCATTCGTCGATAATGATGCACTTATTTAGCAGACGTTTCTCAACCCGATTGCACTTGTCCTCGATAGTATAGTGGTCAGTATCTCCGCCTGTCACGCGGAAGACCGGGGTTCAATTCCCCGTCGGGGAGCTAGGTAAAATGTTTTGCTTCTCGTTCCACATGACGCACGTGATATGTCGGTGCGGATAACGTTTGTCGTAAATCGGAATTTCTTCAACTCTGGTTTCCCTTCAGTCTTCACGCGCACAAATCTTTCGCCTTTTACTAAAGATTTCCGTGGAGGGGAACAAGCGAATGAGTCTATAGACTAATTTTTCCCCGGCCCAGTCTACTCGACGGGTCTTTTCTACTTTATTCAAATCGAATATTTTGGTCGCACACAGTTCGTACTGCATTGATCTAATTTGCTCGAAATCTACGATTCTCGTCATGATATATCATTCGTCGATAATGATGCACTTATTTAGCAGACGTTTCTCAACCCGATTGCACTTGTCCTCGATAGTATAGTGGTCAGTATCTCCGCCTGTCACGCGGAAGACCGGGGTTCAATTCCCCGTCGGGGAGCTAGGTAAAATGTTTTGCTTCTCTTTCCACATGACGCACGTGATATGTCGGTGCGGATAACGTTTGTCGTAAATCGGAATTTCTTCAACTCTGGTTTCCCTTCAGTCTTCACGCGCACAAATCTTTCGCCTTTTACTAAAGATTTCCGTGGAGGGGAACAAGCGAATGAGTCTATAGACTAATTTTTCCCCGGCCCAGTCTACTCGACGGGTCTTTTCTACTTTATTCAAATCGAATATTTTGGTCGCACACAGTTCGTACTGCATTGATCTAATTTGCTCGAAATCTACGATTCTCGTCATGATATATCATTCGTCGATAATGATGCACTTATTTAGCAGACGTTTCTCAACCCGATTGCACTTGTCCTCGATAGTATAGTGGTCAGTATCTCCGCCTGTCACGCGGAAGACCGGGGTTCAATTCCCCGTCGGGGTGCTAGGTAAAATGTTTTGCTTCTCTTTCCACATGACGCACGTGATATGTCGGTGCGGATAACGTTTGTCGTAAATCGGAATTTCTTCAACTCTGGTTTCCCTTCAGTCTTCACGCGCACAAATCTTTCGCCTTTTACTAAAGATTTCCGTGGAGGGGAACAAGCGAATGAGTCTATAGACTAATTTTTCCCCGGCCCAGTCTACTCGACGGGTCTTTTCTACTTTATTCAAATCGAATATTTTGGTCGCACACAGTTCGTACTGCATTGATCTAATTTGCTCGAAATCTACGATTCTCGTCATGATATATCATTCGTCGATAATGATGCACTTATTTAGCAGACGTTTCTCAACCCGATTGCACTTGTCCTCGATAGTATAGTGGTCAGTATCTCCGCCTGTCACGCGGAAGACCGGGGTTCAATTCCCCGTCGGGGAGCTAGGTAAAATGTTTTGCTTCTCTTTCCACATGACGCACGTGATATGTCGGTGCGGATAACGTTTGTCGTAAATCGGAATTTCTTCAACTCTGGTTTCCCTTCAGTCTTCACGCGCACAAATCTTTCGCCTTTTACTAAAGATTTCCGTGGAGGGGAACAAGCGAATGAGTCTATAGACTAATTTTTCCCCGGCCCAGTCTACTCGACGGGTCTTTTCTACTTTATTCAAATCGAATAGTTTGGTCGCACACAGTTCGTACTGCATTGATCTAATTTGCTCGAAATCTACGATTCTCGTCATGATATATCATTCGTCGATAATGATGCACTTATTTAGCAGACGTTTCTCAACCCGATTGCACTTGTCCTCGATAGTATAGTGGTCAGTATCTCCGCCTGTCACGCGGAAGACCGGGGTTCAATTCCCCGTCGGGGAGCTAGGTAAAATGTTTTGCTTCTCTTTCCACATGACGCACGTGATATGTCGGTGCGGATAACGTTTGTCGTAAATCGGAATTTCTTCAACTCTGGTTTCCCTTCAGTCTTCACGCGCACAAATCTTTCGCCTTTTACTAAAGATTTCCGTGGAGGGGAACAAGCGAATGAGTCTATAGACTAATTTTTCCCCGGCCCAGTCTACTCGACGGGTCTTTTCTACTTTATTCAAATCGAATATTTTGGTCGCACACAGTTCGTACTGCATTGATCTAATTTGCTCGAAATCTACGATTCTCGTCATGATATATCATTCGTCGATAATGATGCACTTATTTAGCAGACGTTTCTCAACCCGATTGCACTTGTCCTCGATAGTATAGTGGTCAGTATCTCCGCCTGTCACGCGGAAGACCGGGGTTCAATTCCCCGTCGGGGAGCTAGGTAAAATGTTTTGCTTCTCTTTCCACATGACGCACGTGATATGTCGGTGCGGATAACGTTTGTCGTAAATCGGAATTTCTTCAACTCTGGTTTCCCTTCAGTCTTCACGCGCACAAATCTTTCGCCTTTTACTAAAGATTTCCGTGGAGGGGAACAAGCGAATGAGTCTATAGACTAATTTTTCCCCGGCCCAGTCTACTCGACGGGTCTTTTCTACTTTATTCAAATCGAATATTTTGGTCGCACACAGTTCGTACTGCATTGATCTAATTTGCTCGAAATCTACGATTCTCGTCATGATATATCATTCGTCGATAATGATGCACTTATTTAGCAGACGTTTCTCAACCCGATCGCACTTGTCCTCGATAGTATAGTGGTCAGTATCTCCGCCTGTCACGCGGAAGACCGGGGTTCAATTCCCCGTCGGGGAGCTAGGTAAAATGTTTTGCTTCTCTTTCCACATGACGCACGTGATATGTCGGTGCGGATAACGTTTGTCGTAAATCGGAATTTCTTCAACTCTGGTTTCCCTTCAGTCTTCACGCGCACAAATCTTTCGCCTTTTACTAAAGATTTCCGTGGAGGGGAACAAGCGAATGAGTCTATAGACTAATTTTTCCCCGGCCCAGTCTACTCGACGGGTCTTTTCTACTTTATTCAAATCGAATATTTTGGTCGCACACAGTTCGTACTGCATTGATCTAATTTGCTCGAAATCTACGATTCTCGTCATGATATATCATTCGTCGATAATGATGCACTTATTTAGCAGACGTTTCTCAACCCGATTGCACTTGTCCTCGATAGTATAGTGGTCAGTATCTCCGCCTGTCACGCGGAAGACCGGGGTTCAATTCCCCGTCGGGGAGCTAGGTAAAATGTTTTGCTTCTCTTTCCACATGACGCACGTGATATGTCGGTGCGGACAACGTTTGTCGTAAATCGGAATTTCTTCAACTCTGGTTTCCCTTCAGTCTTCACGCGCACAAATCTTTCGCCTTTTACTAAAGATTTCCGTGGAGGGGAACAAGCGAATGAGTCTATAGACTAATTTTTCCCCGGCCCAGTCTACTCGACGGGTCTTTTCTACTAATTTATTCAAATCGAATATTTTGGTCGCACACAGTTCGTACTGCATTGATCTAATTTGCTCGAAATCTACGATTCTCGTCATGATATATCATTCGTCGATAATGATGCACTTATTTAGCAGACGTTTCTCAACCCGATTGCACTTGTCCTCGATAGTATAGTGGTCAGTATCTCCGCCTGTCACGCGGAAGACCGGGGTTCAATTCCCCGTCGGGGAGCTAGGTAAAATGTTTTGCTTCTCTTTCCACATGACGCACGTGATATGTCGGTGCGGATAACGTTTGTCGTAAATCGGAATTTCTTCAACTCTGGTTTCCCTTCAGTCTTCACGCGCACAAATCTTTCGCCTTTTACTAAAGATTTCCGTGGAGGGGAACAAGCGAATGAGTCTATAGACTAATTTTTCCCCGGCCCAGTCTACTCGACGGGTCTTTTCTACTTTATTCAAATCGAATATTTTGGTCGCACACAGTTCGTACTGCATTGATCTAATTTGCTCGAAATCTACGATTCTCGTCATGATATATCATTCGTCGATAATGATGCACTTATTTAGCAGACGTTTCTCAACCCGATTGCACTTGTCCTCGATAGTATAGTGGTCAGTATCTCCGCCTGTCACGCGGAAGACCGGGGTTCAATTCCCCGTCGGGGAGCTAGGTGAAATGTTTTGCTTCTCTTTCCACATGACGCACGTGATATGTCGGTGCGGATAACGTTTGTCGTAAATCGGAATTTCTTCAACTCTGGTTTCCCTTCAGTCTTCACGCGCACAAATCTTTCGCCTTTTACTAAAGATTTCCGTGGAGGGGAACAAGCGAATGAGTCTATAGACTAATTTTTCCCCAGCCCAGTCTACTCGACGGGTCTTTTCTACTTTATTCAAATCGAATATTTTGGTCGCACACAGTTCGTACTGCATTGATCTAATTTGCTCGAAATCTACGATTCTCGTCATGATATATCATTCGTCGATAATGATGTACTTATTTAGCAGACGTTTCTCAACCCGATTGCACTTGTCCTCGATAGTATAGTGGTCAGTATCTCCGCCTGTCACGCGGAAGACCGGGGTTCAATTCCCCGTCGGGGAGCTAGGTAAAATGTTTTGCTTCTCTTTCCACATGACGCACGTGATATGTCGGTGCGGACAACGTTTGTCGTAAATCGGAATTTCTTCAACTCTGGTTTCCCTTCAGTCTTCACGCGCACAAATCTTTCGCCTTTTACTAAAGATTTCCGTGGAGGGGAACAAGCGAATGAGTCTATAGACTAATTTTTTCCCCGGCCCAGTCTACTCGACGGGTCTTTTCTACTTTATTCAAATCGAATATTTTGGTCGCACACAGTTCGTACTGCATTGATCTAATTTGCTCGAAATCTACGATTCTCGTCATGATATATCATTCGTCGATAATGATGCACTTATTTAGCAGACGTTTCTCAACCCGATTGCACTTGTCCTCGATAGTATAGTGGTCAGTATCTCCGCCTGTCACGCGGAAGACCGGGGTTCAATTCCCCGTCGGGGAGCTAGGTAAAATGTTTTGCTTCTCTTTCCACATGACGCACGTGATATGTCGGTGCGGATAACGTTTGTCGTAAATCGGAATTTCTTCAACTCTGGTTTCCCTTCAGTCTTCACGCGCACAAATCTTTCGCCTTTTACTAAAGATTTCCGTGGAGGGGAACAAGCGAATGAGTCTATAGACTAATTTTTCCCCGGCTAGTCTACTCGACGGGTCTTTTCTACTTTATTCAAATCGAATATTTTGGTCGCACACAGTTCGTACTGCATTGATCTAATTTGCTCGAAATCTACGATTCTCGTCATGATATATCATTCGTCGATAATGATGCACTTATTTAGCAGACGTTTCTCAACCCGATTGCACTTGTCCTCGATAGTATAGTGGTCAGTATCTCCGCCTGTCACGCGGAAGACCGGGGTTCAATTCCCCGTCGGGGAGCTAGGTAAAATGTTTTGCTTCTCTTTCCACATGACGCACGTGATATGTCGGTGCGGACAACGTTTGTCGTAAATCGGAATTTCTTCAACTCTGGTTTCCCTTCAGTCTTCACGCGCACAAATCTTTCGCCTTTTACTAAAGATTTCCGTGGAGGGGAACAAGCGAATGAGTCTATAGACTAATTTTTCCCCGGCTAGTCTACTCGACGGGTCTTTTCTACTTTATTCAAATCGAATATTTTGGTCGCACACAGTTCGTACTGCATTGATCTAATTTGCTCGAAATCTACGATTCTCGTCATGATATATCATTCGTCGATAATGATGCACTTATTTAGCAGACGTTTCTCAACCCGATTGCACTTGTCCTCGATAGTATAGTGGTCAGTATCTCCGCCTGTCACGCGGAAGACCGGGGTTCAATTCCCCGTCGGGGAGCTAGGTAAAATGTTTTGCTTCTCTTTCCACATGACGCACGTGATATGTCGGTGCGGATAACGTTTGTCGTAAATCAGAATTTCTTCAACTCTGGTTTCCCTTCAGTCTTCACGCGCACAAATCTTTCGCCTTTTACTAAAGATTTCCGTGGAGGGGAACAAGCGAATGAGTCTATAGACTAATTTTTCCCCGGCCCAGTCTACTCGACGGGTCTTTTCTACTTTATTCAAATCGAATATTTTGGTCGCACACAGTTCGTACTGCATTGATCTAATTTGCTCGAAATCTACGATTCTCGTCATGATATATCATTCGTCGATAATGATGCACTTATTTAGCAGACGTTTCTCAACCCGATTGCACTTGTCCTCGATAGTATAGTGGTCAGTATCTCCGCCTGTCACGCGGAAGACCGGGGTTCAATTCCCCGTCGGGGAGCTAGGTAAAATGTTTTGCTTCTCTTTCCACATGACGCACGTGATATGTCGGTGCGGATAACGTTTGTCGTAAATCGGAATTTCTTCAACTCTGGTTTCCCTTCAGTCTTCACGCGCACAAATCTTTCGCCTTTTACTAAAGATTTCCGTGGAGGGGAACAAGCGAATGAGTCTATAGACTAATTTTTCCCCGGCCCAGTCTACTCGACGGGTCTTTTCTACTTTATTCAAATCGAATATTTTGGTCGCACACAGTTCGTACTGCATTGATCTAATTTGCTCGAAATCTACGATTCTCGTCATGATATATCATTCGTCGATAATGATGCACTTATTTAGCAGACGTTTCTCAACCCGATTGCACTTGTCCTCGATAGTATAGTGGTCAGTATCTCCGCCTGTCACGCGGAAGACCGGGGTTCAATTCCCCGTCGGGGAGCTAGGTAAAATGTTTTGCTTCTCTTTCCACATGACGCACGTGATATGTCGGTGCGGACAACGTTTGTCGTAAATCGGAATTTCTTCAACTCTGGTTTCCCTTCAGTCTTCACGCGCACAAATCTTTCGCCTTTTACTAAAGATTTCCGTGGAGGGGAACAAGCGAATGAGTCTATAGACTAATTTTTCCCCGGCTAGTCTACTCGACGGGTCTTTTCTACTTTATTCAAATCGAATATTTTGGTCGCACACAGTTCGTACTGCATTGATCTAATTTGCTCGAAATCTACGATTCTCGTCATGATATATCATTCGTCGATAATGATGCACTTATTTAGCAGACGTTTCTCAACCCGATTGCACTTGTCCTCGATAGTATAGTGGTCAGTATCTCCGCCTGTCACGCGGAAGACCGGGGTTCAATTCCCCGTCGGGGAGCTAGGTAAAATGTTTTGCTTCTCTTTCCACATGACGCACGTGATATGTCGGTGCGGACAACGTTTGTCGTAAATCGGAATTTCTTCAACTCTGGTTTCCCTTCAGTCTTCACGCGCACAAATCTTTCGCCTTTTACTAAAGATTTCCGTGGAGGGGAACAAGCGAATGAGTCTATAGACTAATTTTTCCCCGGCCCAGTCTACTCGACGGGTCTTTTCTACTTTATTCAAATCGAATATTTTGGTCGCACACAGTTCGTACTGCATTGATCTAATTTGCTCGAAATCTACGATTCTCGTCATGATATATCATTCGTCGATAATGATGCACTTATTTAGCAGACGTTTCTCAACCCGATTGCACTTGTCCTCGATAGTATAGTGGTCAGTATCTCCGCCTGTCACGCGGAAGACCGGGGTTCAATTCCCCGTCGGGGAGCTAGGTAAAATGTTTTGCTTCTCTTTCCACATGACGCACGTGATATGTCGGTGCGGATAACGTTTGTCGTAAATCGGAATTTCTTCAACTCTGGTTTCCCTTCAGTCTTCACGCGCACAAATCTTTCGCCTTTTACTAAAGATTTCCGTGGAGGGGAACAAGCGAATGAGTCTATAGACTAATTTTTCCCCGGCCCAGTCTACTCGACGGGTCTTTTCTACTTTATTCAAATCGAATATTTTGGTCGCACACAGTTCGTTACTGCATTGATCTAATTTTGCTCGAAATCTACGATTCTCGTCATGATATATCATTCGTCGATAATGATGCACTTATTTAGCAGACGTTTCTCAACCCGATTGCACTTGTCCTCGATAGTATAGTGGTCAGTATCTCCGCCTGTCACGCGGAAGACCGGGGTTCAATTCCCCGTCGGGGAGCTAGGTAAAATGTTTTGCTTCTCTTTCCACATGACGCACGTGATATGTCGGTGCGGATAACGTTTGTCGTAAATCGGAATTTCTTCAACTCTGGTTTCCCTTCAGTCTTCACGCGCACAAATCTTTCGCCTTTTACTAAAGATTTCCGTGGAGGGGAACAAGCGAATGAGTCTATAGACTAATTTTTCCCCGGCCCAGTCTACTCGACGGGTCTTTTCTACTTTATTCAAATCGAATATTTTGGTCGCACACAGTTCGTACTGCATTGATCTAATTTGCTCGAAATCTACGATTCTCGTCATGATATATCATTCGTCGATAATGATGCACTTATTTAGCAGACGTTTCTCAACCCGATTGCACTTGTCCTCGATAGTATAGTGGTCAGTATCTCCGCCTGTCACGCGGAAGACCGGGGTTCAATTCCCCGTCGGGGAGCTAGGTAAAATGTTTTGCTTCTCTTTCCACATGACGCACGTGATATGTCGGTGCGGATAACGTTTGTCGTAAATCGGAATTTCTTCAACTCTGGTTTCCCTTCAGTCTTCACGCGCACAAATCTTTCGCCTTTTACTAAAGATTTCCGTGGAGGGGAACAAGCGAATGAGTCTATAGACTAATTTTTCCCCGGCCCAGTCTACTCGACGGGTCTTTTCTACTTTATTCAAATCGAATATTTTGGTCGCACACAGTTCGTACTGCATTGATCTAATTTGCTCGAAATCTACGATTCTCGTCATGATATATCATTCGTCGATAATGATGCACTTATTTAGCAGACGTTTCTCAACCCGATTGCACTTGTCCTCGATAGTATAGTGGTCAGTATCTCCGCCTGTCACGCGGAAGACCGGGGTTCAATTCCCCGTCGGGGAGCTAGGTAAAATGTTTTGCTTCTCTTTCCACATGACGCACGTGATATGTCGGTGCGGATAACGTTTGTCGTAAATCGGAATTTCTTCAACTCTGGTTTCCCTTCAGTCTTCACGCGCACAAATCTTTCGCCTTTTACTAAAGATTTCCGTGGAGGGGAACAAGCGAATGAGTCTATAGACTAATTTTTCCCCGGCCCAGTCTACTCGACGGGTCTTTTCTACTTTATTCAAATCGAATATTTTGGTCGCACACAGTTCGTACTGCATTGATCTAATTTGCTCGAAATCTACGATTCTCGTCATGATATATCATTCGTCGATAATGATGCACTTATTTAGCAGACGTTTCTCAACCCGATTGCACTTGTCCTCGATAGTATAGTGGTCAGTATCTCCGCCTGTCACGCGGAAGACCGGGGTTCAATTCCCCGTCGGGGAGCTAGGTAAAATGTTTTGCTTCTCTTTCGCCTTTTACTAAAGATTTCCGTGGAGGGGAACAAGCGAATGAGTCTATAGACTAATTTTTCCCCGGCCCAGTCTACTCGACGGGTCTTTTCTACTTTATTCAAATCGAATATTTTGGTCGCACACAGTTCGTACTGCATTGATCTAATTTGCTCGAAATCTACGATTCTCGTCATGATATATCATTCGTCGATAATGATGCACTTATTTAGCAGACGTTTCTCAACCCGATTGCACTTGTCCTCGATAGTATAGTGGTCAGTATCTCCGCCTGTCACGCGGAAGACCGGGGTTCAATTCCCCGTCGGGGAGCTAGGTAAAATGTTTTGCTTCTCTTTCCACATGACGCACGTGATATGTCGGTGCGGATAACGTTTGTCGTAAATCGGAATTTCTTCAACTCTGGTTTCCCTTCAGTCTTCACGCGCACAAATCTTTCGCCTTTTACTAAAGATTTCCGTGGAGGGGAACAAGCGAATGAGTCTATAGACTAATTTTTCCCCGGCCCAGTCTACTCGACGGGTCTTTTCTACTTTATTCAAATCGAATATTTTGGTCGCACACAGTTCGTACTGCATTGATCTAATTTGCTCGAAATCTACGATTCTCGTCATGATATATCATTCGTCGATAATGATGCACTTATTTAGCAGACGTTTCTCAACCCGATTGCACTTGTCCTGGATAGTATAGTGGTCAGTATCTCCGCCTGTCACGCGGAAGACCGCGGTTCAATTCCCCGTCGGGGAGCTAGGTAAAATGTTTTGCTTCTCTTTCCACATGACGCACGTGATATGTCGGTGCGGATAACGTTTGTCGTAAATCGGAATTTCTTCAACTCTGGTTTCCCTTCAGTCTTCACGCGCACAAATCTTTCGCCTTTTACTAAAGATTTCCGTGGAGGGGAACAAGCGAATGAGTCTATAGACTAATTTTTCCCCGGCCCAGTCTACTCGACGGGTCTTTTCTACTTTATTCAAATCGAATATTTTGGTCGCACACAGTTCGTACTGCATTGATCTAATTTGCTCGAAATCTACGATTCTCGTCATGATATATCATTCGTCGATAATGATGCACTTATTTAGCAAACGTTTCTCAACCCGATTGCACTTGTCCTCGATAGTATAGTGGTCAGTATCTCCGCCTGTCACGCGGAAGACCGGGGTTCAATTCCCCGTCGGGGAGCTAGGTAAAATGTTTTGCTTCTCTTTCCACATGACGCACGTGATATGTCGGTGCGGATAACGTTTGTCGTAAATCGGAATTTCTTCAACTCTGGTTTCCCTTCAGTCTTCACGCGCACAAATCTTTCGCCTTTTACTAAAGATTTCCGTGGAGGGGAACAAGCGAATGAGTCTATAGACTAATTTTTCCCCGGCCCAGTCTACTCGACGGGTCTTTTCTACTTTATTCAAATCGAATATTTTGGTCGCACACAGTTCGTACTGCATTGATCTAATTTGCTCGAAATCTACGATTCTCGTCATGATATATCATTCGTCGATAATGATGCACTTATTTAGCAGACGTTTCTCAACCCGATTGCACTTGTCCTCGATAGTATAGTGGTCAGTATCTCCGCCTGTCACGCGGAAGACCGGGGTTCAATTCCCCGTCGGGGAGCTAGGTAAAATGTTTTGCTTCTCTTTCCACATGACGCACGTGATATGTCGGTGCGGATAACGTTTGTCGTAAATCGGAATTTCTTCAACTCTGGTTTCCCTTCAGTCTTCACGCGCACAAATCTTTCGCCTTTTACTAAAGATTTCCGTGGAGGGGAACAAGCGAATGAGTCTATAGACTAATTTTTCCCCGGCCCAGTCTACTCGACGGGTCTTTTCTACTTTATTCAAATCGAATATTTTGGTCGCACACAGTTCGTACTGCATTGATCTAATTTGCTCGAAATCTACGATTCTCGTCATGATATATCATTCGTCGATAATGATGCACTTATTTAGCAAACGTTTCTCAACCCGAATGCACTTGTCCTCGATAGTATAGTGGTCAGTATCTCCGCCTGTCACGCGGAAGACCGGGGTTCAATTCCCCGTCGGGGAGCTAGGTAAAATGTTTTTGCTTCTCTTTCCACATGACGCACGTGATATGTCGGTGCGGATAACGTTTGTCGTAAATCGGAATTTCTTCAACTCTGGTTTCCCTTCAGTCTTCACGCGCACAAATCTTTCGCCTTTTACTAAAGATTTCCGTGGAGGGGAACAAGCGAATGAGTCTATAGACTAATTTTTCCCCGGCCCAGTCTACTCGACGGGTCTTTTCTACTTTATTCAAATCGAATATTTTGGTCGCACACACAGTTCGTACTGCATTGATCTTTTGCACAATTTTGAATTGTTCCACAATTTTGAACAATTTCTTCAACTTGCAGATGATGAAAATAAAGAGCTTATCATAACTGGAGATCTAAACTGTAATCTCTTGGAAAAAAAGAAAGTCTAAATACTTCTAAATTACTAGACCTTATGGATATTTTCCAATTACAACAGCTTATAAAAAGCCCTACCAGAATTACTCTAACGACACAAACTTTGATTGTCATCATAACTCAGATTAGTGACAGCAAAACGTTGGATGCAGGAGTCATTAACCTTGGTATCAGTGAATGATCACAACTTAGTTTATTTATGCCGTAAGGTTAGCATTCCGAAAGAAGCGCCGAAAATTGTTCTTGTAGACAGTTTAAAAATTATAATGCCAACCATTTTAGAGCGGATTTAAGTGAAATTATGAATTATAATGTCACGTCAAATGACCCCAATCTATTGTGGCATGATTGGAAAACTAAGTTTGTTGAAATTGCAGATAAACATGCACCAATTAGGCAACGTCGAGTAAAATGCGAGTATAAGCTGGCTTACTAACGAAATTAAAAAACTGAGCTACCATAGGGATTATCTAAAAAGACAAGCCGTTAGATTGGGGTCTTCATATTATAACGATGCTTATAAAAGGTGTAGAAATGACCTTAACAAACTAATTCACTCTACTAAAGAGCAATATTTTAAAACAAAATTAAGCAAAGCTAAAAATAGCAAAGAAAGCTGGCAAGCTATTAATGAATTGTTAAATAAGAAATCCAAGACCACGCAAGTCAAACAATTGAACGCTAATGATCAAATTTTAACTGGAGATAAAGATATTGCTAATGGATTTAATAAATATTTTTCAACAATTGGCTCTAAATTAGCTGATAATATTAAAGACAGTGATATTGATCCATTGAGCTTTGTGACTCCTGTTGAAAACTCGTTCTATTTCAGAAATGTGACCAGTCTGGAATTAATGAACATTTTTAAGCCAGTTAAAAACTAAAAAATCATCAGGTATTGATGGTATCAGTGTGAAGCTATTAAAGACGCTGGTGAAACTATTACTGAGTCGCTATTGCGCATTTATAATCTGTCACTTCAGACAGCAATCTTCCCTGAGGACTGGAAATTAGCTAAAGTTTCGCCAATCTTCAAGGAAGGAGATAAAACTGATTGTGGTAACTATCGACCAATTTCGGTAATCTCTGTTGTCGCTAAACTTTTTGAGAAATTGGTATGCAAACAGCTAAGATTATTTATGACTGAAAATAATATCCTCGTTTGAACAGCAGTCTGGTTTCCGGTTACAACATTCTACCGAAACTACGTTGCTTAGTTCTACGAATGAATGGCTATACAACATGGATAAAGGTATGATTAGCGGTGTCCTGTTTTTAGATCTCAAAAAAGCATTCGATACTGTTAATCATGAGATCCTTATCTCAAAACTTGAATTTTATGGTATAAGAGGGAACACTCTCGAATGGTTTAAGTCATATATCGGGAACAGAAAACAAATTTGTGTAATAAACGGCAGATCATCCGATACAGGAGAAATTGGTTGTGGAGTACCACAAGGATCTAACCTTGGTCCCATCCTTTTTCTCCTGTATATAAATGATTTACCGAATTGTTTGGAAAAAACTGAGGCGACTTTATTCGCAGATGATACGAATCTCACTTGTAAAGGTAATAATTCCTATGAGATACAAAATAAACTTAATAATGATCTCGATAATGTTCACCAGTGGCTTATGGCAAATAAACTCACACTCAATAAAACTAAAACCGAATTTATGATTATTGGCTCCAAATATCATCTGGCCTCAATTAACGAAAGCCCTGAAATAAGCATAGGGGGTGATAAAATCAAACAAGTCCCCCATAAGAAATCACTTGGTGTAACTCTTGATGAACAGCTGAAGTGGGGAAAACACAATGAAGTACAATGTAAGAAAATTTCGAAAAACATTGCTTTACTTCGAAGGGCAAAATCTTTTGTTCCCCAAAAAATTCTAATAAATATGTATAATGCTTTAGTGTTGCCTCACTTCACATATTGCTCAACTGTCTGGAACGATGGTTGTATTACTCATATTAATAAACTTTCAAAACTACAAAGGAGAGCGGCGCGTGTTATAACTGGTGATACTTACAATGTTCGTTCCACTGAAATTTTAGAAAAACTTGGTTGGATGTCAATTCACGAGATTCTAGGAAATCGTCAAACTTTGATGACATTTAGAGCATTGACATCGAAATTACCAAATTATCTTGTTGACTTATTTAATACTTGTGATAATGAAAATTACAATTTACGAAGTAATGGCACTAAACTTACTTTGGCAAAACCAAATGCTAATTACCTTAAAAGAAGTTACTCATATAGGGCTGCAATTTCGTGGAACGAACTGTCCAATGAAGTAACTGACAATTATCAAAGTCTATCTATCTCGTCATTCAAACGACGACTTAAGAATCTTTCATAATTGAATAGCTGACGACTTGTAATATAATTGTGTATATTGACTTACATTTGTATTTTTATTTTAGTATTGTTTATTGATATATTTATATAGTTAGGTTTATGATGTATTTATTTTTAACTATAATAGCACGGCCCTTTGAAAAACAGTTTTACTGAATAGGCTACCGTGTATAAAGAAATTTAATTAAAGATTAAAGATTAAAGATCTAATTTGCTCGAAATCTACGATTCTCGTCATGATATATCATTCGTCGATAATGATGCACTTATTTAGCAGACGTTTCTCAACCCGATTGCACTTGTCCTCGATAGTATAGTGGTCAGTATCTCCGCCTGTCACGCGGAAGACCGGGGTTCAATTCCCCTCGGGGAGCTAGGTAAAATGTTTTGCTTCTCTTTCCACATGACGCACGTGATATGTCGGTGCGGATAACGTTTGTCGTAAATCGGAATTTCTTCAACTCTGGTTTCCCTTCAGTCTTCACGCGCACAAATCTTTCGCCTTTTACTAAAGATTTCCGTGGAGGGGAACAAGCGAATGAGTCTATAGACTAATTTTTCCCCGGCCCTGTCTACTCGACGGGTCTTTTCTACTTTATTCAAATCGAATATTTTGGTCGCACACAGTTCGTACTGCATTGATCTAATTTGCTCGAAATCTACGATTCTCGTCATGATATATCATTCGTCGATAATGATGCACTTATTTAGCAGACGTTTCTCAACCCGATTGCACTTGTCCTCGATAGTATAGTGGTCAGTATCTCCGCCTGTCACGCGGAAGACCGGGGTTCAATTCCCCGTCGGGGAGCTAGGTAAAATGTTTTGCTTCTCTTTCCACATGACGCACGTGATATGTCGGTGCGGATAACGTTTGTCGTAAATCGGAATTTCTTCAACTCTGGTTTCCCTTCAGTCTTCACGCGCACAAATCTTTCGCCTTTTACTAAAGATTTCCGTGGAGGGGAACAAGCGAATGAGTCTATAGACTAATTTTTCCCCGGCCCAGTCTACTCGACGGGTCTTTTCTACTTTATTCAAATCGAATATTTTGGTCGCACACAGTTCGTACTGCATTGATCTAATTTGCTCGAAATCTACGATTCTCGTCATGTTATATCATTCGTCGATAATGATGCACTTATTTAGCAGACGTTTCTCAACCCGATTGCACTTGTCCTCGATAGTATAGTGGTCAGTATCTCCGCCTGTCACGCGGAAGACCGGGGTTCAATTCCCCGTCGGGGAGCTAGGTAAAATGTTTTGCTTCTCTTTCCACATGACGCACGTGATATGTCGGTGCGGATAACGTTTGTCGTAAATCGGAATTTCTTCAACTCTGGTTTCCCTTCAGTCTTCACGCGCACAAATCTTTCGCCTTTTACTAAAGATTTCCGTGGAGGGGAACAAGCGAATGAGTCTATAGACTAATTTTTCCCCGGCCCAGTCTACTCGACGGGTCTTTTCTACTTTATTCAAATCGAATATTTTGGTCGCACACAGTTCGTACTGCATTGATCTAATTTGCTCGAAATCTACGATTCTCGTCATGATATATCATTCGTCGATAATGATGCACTTATTTAGCAGACGTTTCTCAACCCGATTGCACTTGTCCTCGATAGTATAGTGGTCAGTATCTCCGCCTGTCACGCGGAAGACCGGGGTTCAATTCCCCGTCGGGGAGCTAGGTAAAATGTTTTGCTTCTCTTTCCACATGACGCACGTGATATGTCGGTGCGGATAACGTTTGTCGTAAATCGGAATTTCTTCAACTCTGGTTTCCCTTCAGTCTTCACGCGCACAAATCTTTCGCCTTTTACTAAAGATTTCCGTGGAGGGGAACAAGCGAATGAGTCTATAGACTAATTTTTCCCCGGCCCAGTCTACTCGACGGGTCTTTTCTACTTTATTCAAATCGAATATTTTGGTCGCACACAGTTCGTACTGCATTGATCTAATTTGCTCGAAATCTACGATTCTCGTCATGATATATCATTCGTCGATAATGATGCACTTATTTAGCAGACGTTTCTCAACCCGATTGCACTTGTCCTCGATAGTATAGTGGTCAGTATCTCCGCCTGTCACGCGGAAGACCGGGTTCAATTCCCCGTCGGGGAGCTAGGTAAAATGTTTTGCTTCTCTTTCCACATGACGCACGTGATATGTCGGTGCGGATAACGTTTGTCGTAAATCGGAATTTCTTCAACTCTGGTTTCCCTTCAGTCTTCACGCGCACAAATCTTTCGCCTTTTACTAAAGATTTCCGTGGAGGGGAACAAGCGAATGAGTCTATAGACTAATTTTTCCCCGGCCCAGTCTACTCGACGGGTCTTTTCTACTTTATTCAAATCGAATATTTTGGTCGCACACAGTTCGTACTGCATTGATCTAATTTGCTCGAAATCTACGATTCTCGTCATGATATATCATTCGTCGATAATGATGCACTTATTTAGCAGACGTTTCTCAACCCGATTGCACTTGTCCTCGATAGTATAGTGGTCAGTATCTCCGCCTGTCACGCGGAAGACCGGGGTTCAATTCCCCGTCGGGGAGCTAGGTAAAATGTTTTGCTTCTCTTTCCACATGACGCACGTGATATGTCGGTGCGGATAACGTTTGTCGTAAATCGGAATTTCTTCAACTCTGGTTTCCCTTCAGTCTTCACGCGCACAAATCTTTCGCCTTTTACTAAAGATTTCCGTGGAGGGGAACAAGCGAATGAGTCTATAGACTAATTTTTCCCCGGCCCAGTCTACTCGACGGGTCTTTTCTACTTTATTCAAATCGAATATTTTGGTCGCACACAGTTCGTACTGCATTGATCTTGTTGCACAATTTTGAATTGTTCCACAATTTTGAACAATTTCTTCAACTTGCAGATGATGAAAATAAAGAGCTTATCATAACTGGAGATCTAAACTGTAATCTCTTGGAAAAAGAGAAAAGTCTAAATACTTCTAAATTACTAGACCTTATGGATATTTTCCAATTACAACAGCTTATAAAAAGCCCTACCAGAATTACTCTAACGACACAAACTTTGATTGATGTCATCATAACTCAGATTAGTGACAGCAAAACGTTGGATGCAGGAGTCATTAACCTTGGTATCAGTGATCACAACTTAGTTTATTTATGCCGTAAGGTTAGCATTCCGAAAGAAGCGCCGAAAATTGTGTCTTGTAGACAGTTTAAAAATTATAATGCCAACCATTTTAGAGCGGATTTAAGTGAAATTATGAATTATAATGTCACGTCAAATGACCCCAATCTATTGTGGCATGATTGGAAAACTAAGTTTGTTGAAATTGCAGATAAACATGCACCAATTAGGCAACGTCGAGTAAAATGCGAGTATAAGCCTTGGCTTACTAACGAAATTAAAAAACTGAGCTACCATAGGGATTATCTAAAAAGACAAGCCGTTAGATTGGGGTCTTCATATTATAACGATGCTTATAAAAGGTGTAGAAATGACCTTAACAAACTAATTCACTCTACTAAAGAGCAATATTTTAAAACAAAATTAAGCAAAGCTAAAAATAGCAAAGAAAGCTGGCAAGCTATTAATGAATTGTTAAATAAGAAATCCAAGACCACGCAAGTCAAACAATTGAACGCTAATGATCAAATTTTAACTGGAGATAAAGATATTGCTAATGGATTTAATAAATATTTTTCAACAATTGGCTCTAAATTAGCTGATAATATTAAAGACAGTGATATTGATCCATTGAGCTTTGTGACTCCTGTTGAAAACTCGTTCTATTTCAGAAATGTGACCAGTCTGGAATTAATGAACATTTTAAGCCAGTTAAAAACTAAAAAATCATCAGGTATTGATGGTATCAGTGTGAAGCTATTAAAAGACGCTGGTGAAACTATTACTGAGTCGCTATTGCGCATTTATAATCTGTCACTTCAGACAGCAATCTTCCCTGAGGACTGGAAATTAGCTAAAGTTTCGCCAATCTTCAAGGAAGGAGATAAAACTGATTGTGGTAACTATCGACCAATTTCGGTAATCTCTGTTGTCGCTAAACTTTTTGAGAAATTGGTATGCAAACAGCTAAGATTATTTATGACTGAAAATAATATCCTCGTTGAACAGCAGTCTGGTTTCCGGTTACAACATTCTACCGAAACTACGTTGCTTAGTTCTACGAATGAATGGCTATACAACATGGATAAAGGTATGATTAGCGGTGTCCTGTTTTTAGATCTCAAAAAAGCATTCGATACTGTTAATCATGAGATCCTTATCTCAAAACTTGAATTTTATGGTATAAGAGGGAACACTCTCGAATGGTTTAAGTCATATATCGGGAACAGAAAACAAATTTGTGTAATAAACGGCAGATCATCCGATACAGGAGAAATTGGTTGTGGAGTACCACAAGGATCTAACCTTGGTCCCATCCTTTTTCTCCTGTATATAAATGATTTACCGAATTGTTTGGAAAAAACTGAGGCGACTTTATTCGCAGATGATACGAATCTCACTTGTAAAGGTAATAATTCCTATGAGATACAAAATAAACTTAATAATGATCTCGATAATGTTCACCAGTGGCTTATGGCAAATAAACTCACACTCAATAAAACTAAAACCGAATTTATGATTATTGGCTCCAAATATCATCTGGCCTCAATTAACGAAAGCCCTGAAATAAGCATAGGGGGTGATAAAATCAAACAAGTCCCCCATAAGAAATCACTTGGTGTAACTCTTGATGAACAGCTGAAGTGGGGAAAACACAATGAAGTACAATGTAAGAAAATTTCGAAAAACATTGCTTTACTTCGAAGGGCAAAATCTTTTGTTCCCCAAAAAATTCTAATAAATATGTATAATGCTTTAGTGTTGCCTCACTTCACATATTGCTCAACTGTCTGGAACGATGGTTGTATTACTCATATTAATAAACTTTCAAAACTACAAAGGAGAGCGGCGCGTGTTATAACTGGTGATACTTACAATGTTCGTTCCACTGAAATTTTAGAAAAACTTGGTTGGATGTCAATTCACGAGATTCTAGGAAATCGTCAAACTTTGATGACATTTAGAGCATTGACATCGAAATTACCAAATTATCTTGTTGACTTATTTAATACTTGTGATAATGAAAATTACAATTTACGAAGTAATGGCACTAAACTTACTTTGGCAAAACCAAATGCTAATTACCTTAAAAGAAGTTACTCATATAGGGCTGCAATTTCGTGGAACGAACTGTCCAATGAAGTAACTGACAATTATCAAAGTCTATCTATCTCGTCATTCAAACGACGACTTAAGAATCTTTCATAATTGAATAGCTGACGACTTGTAATATAATTGTGTATATTGACTTACATTTGTATTTTTATTTTAGTATTGTTTATTGATATATTTATATAGTTAGGTTTATGATGTATTTATTTTTAACTATAATAGCACGGCCCTTTGAAAAACAGTTTTACTGAATAGGCTACCGTGTATAAAGAAATTTAATTAAAGATTAAAGATTAAAGATCTAATTTGCTCGAAATCTACGATTCTCGTCATGATATATCATTCGTCGATAATGATGCACTTATTTAGCAGACGTTTCTCAACCCGATTGCACTTGTCCTCGATAGTATAGTGGTCAGTATCTCCGCCTGTCACGCGGAAGACCGGGGTTCAATTCCCCGTCGGGGAGCTAGGTAAAATGTTTTGCTTCTCTTTCCACATGACGCACGTGATATGTCGGTGCGGATAACGTTTGTCGTAAATCGGAATTTCTTCAACTCTGGTTTCCCTTCAGTCTTCACGCGCACAAATCTTTCGCCTTTTACTAAAGATTTCCGTGGAGGGGAACAAGCGAATGAGTCTATAGACTAATTTTTCCCCGGCCCTGTCTACTCGACGGGTCTTTTCTACTTTATTCAAATCGAATATTTTGGTCGCACACAGTTCGTACTGCATTGATCTAATTTGCTCGAAATCTACGATTCTCGTCATGATATATCATTCGTCGATAATGATGCACTTATTTAGCAGACGTTTCTCAACCCGATTGCACTTGTCCTCGATAGTATAGTGGTCAGTATCTCCGCCTGTCACGCGGAAGACCGGGGTTCAATTCCCCGTCGGGGAGCTAGGTAAAATGTTTTGCTTCTCTTTCCACATGACGCACGTGATATGTCGGTGCGGATAACGTTTGTCGTAAATCGGAATTTCTTCAACTCTGGTTTCCCTTCAGTCTTCACGCGCACAAATCTTTCGCCTTTTACTAAAGATTTCCGTGGAGGGGAACAAGCGAATGAGTCTATAGACTAATTTTTCCCCGGCCCAGTCTACTCGACGGGTCTTTTCTACTTTATTCAAATCGAATATTTTGGTCGCACACAGTTCGTACTGCATTGATCTAATTTGCTCGAAATCTACGATTCTCGTCATGATATATCATTCGTCGATAATGATGCACTTATTTAGCAGACGTTTCTCAACCCGATTGCACTTGTCCTCGATAGTATAGTGGTCAGTATCTCCGCCTGTCACGCGGAAGACCGGGGTTCAATTCCCCGTCGGGGAGCTAGGTAAAATGTTTTGCTTCTATTTCCACATGACGCACGTGATATGTCGGTGCGGATAACGTTTGTCGTAAATCGGAATTTCTTCAACTCTGGTTTCCCTTCAGTCTTCACGCGCACAAATCTTTCGCCTTTTACTAAAGATTTCCGTGGAGGGGAACAAGCGAATGAGTCTATAGACTAATTTTTCCCCGGCCCAGTCTACTCGACGGGTCTTTTCTACTTTATTCAAATCGAATATTTTGGTCGCACACAGTTCGTACTGCATTGATCTAATTTGCTCGAAATCTACGATTCTCGTCATGATATATCATTCGTCGATAATGATGCACTTATTTAGCAGACGTTTCTCAACCCGATTGCACTTGTCCTCGATAGTATAGTGGTCAGTATCTCCGCCTGTCACGCGGAAGACCGGGGTTCAATTCCCCGTCGGGGAGCTAGGTAAAATGTTTTGCTTCTCTTTCCACATGACGCACGTGATATGTCGGTGCGGATAACGTTTGTCGTAAATCGGAATTTCTTCAACTCTGGTTTCCCTTCAGTCTTCACGCGCACAAATCTTTCGCCTTTTACTAAAGATTTCCGTGGAGGGGAACAAGCGAATGAGTCTATAGACTAATTTTTCCCCGGCCCAGTCTACTCGACGGGTCTTTTCTACTTTATTCAAATCGAATATTTTGGTCGCACACAGTTCGTACTGCATTGATCTAATTTGCTCGAAATCTACGATTCTCGTCATGATATATCATTCGTCGATAATGATGCACTTATTTAGCAGACGTTTCTCAACCCGATTGCACTTGTCCTCGATAGTATAGTGGTCAGTATCTCCGCCTGTCACGCGGAAGACCGGGGTTCAATTCCCCGTCGGGGAGCTAGGTAAAATGTTTTGCTTCTCTTTCCACATGACGCACGTGATATGTCGGTGCGGATAACGTTTGTCGTAAATCGGAATTTCTTCAACTCTGGTTTCCCTTCAGTCTTCACGCGCACAAATCTTTCGCCTTTTACTAAAGATTTCCGTGGAGGGGAACAAGCGAATGAGTCTATAGACTAATTTTTCCCCGGCCCAGTCTACTCGACGGGTCTTTTCTACTTTATTCAAATCGAATATTTTGGTCGCACACAGTTCGTACTGCATTGATCTAATTTGCTCGAAATCTACGATTCTCGTCATGATATATCATTCGTCGATAATGATGCACTTATTTAGCAGACGTTTCTCAACCCGATTGCACTTGTCCTCGATAGTATAGTGGTCAGTATCTCCGCCTGTCACGCGGAAGACCGGGGTTCAATTCCCCGTCGGGGAGCTAGGTAAAATGTTTTGCTTCTCTTTCCACATGACGCACGTGATATGTCGGTGCGGATAACGTTTGTCGTAAATCGGAATTTCTTCAACTCTGGTTTCCCTTCAGTCTTCACGCGCACAAATCTTTCGCCTTTTACTAAAGATTTCCGTGGAGGGGAACAAGCGAATGAGTCTATAGACTAATTTTTCCCCGGCCCAGTCTACTCGACGGGTCTTTTCTACTTTATTCAAATCGAATATTTTGGTCGCACACAGTTCGTACTGCATTGATCTAATTTGCTCGAAATCTACGATTCTCGTCATGATATATCATTCGTCGATAATGATGCACTTATTTAGCAGACGTTTCTCAACCCGATTGCACTTGTCCTCGATAGTATAGTGGTCAGTATCTCCGCCTGTCACGCGGAAGACCGGGGTTCAATTCCCCGTCGGGGAGCTAGGTAAAATGTTTTGCTTCTCTTTCCACATGACGCACGTGATATGTCGGTGCGGATAACGTTTGTCGTAAATCGGAATTTCTTCAACTCTGGTTTCCCTTCAGTCTTCACGCGCACAAATCTTTCGCCTTTTACTAAAGATTTCCGTGGAGGGGAACAAGCGAATGAGTCTATAGACTAATTTTTCCCCGGCCCAGTCTACTCGACGGGTCTTTTCTACTTTATTCAAATCGAATATTTTGGTCGCACACAGTTCGTACTGCATTGATCTTGTTGCACAATTTTGAATTGTTCCACAATTTTGAACAATTTCTTCAACTTGCAGATGATGAAAATAAAGAGCTTATCATAACTGGAGATCTAAACTGTAATCTCTTGGAAAAAGAGAAAAGTCTAAATACTTCTAAATTACTAGACCTTATGGATATTTTCCAATTACAACAGCTTATAAAAAGCCCTACCAGAATTACTCTAACGACACAAACTTTGATTGATGTCATCATAACTCAGATTAGTGACAGCAAAACGTTGGATGCAGGAGTCATTAACCTTGGTATCAGTGATCACAACTTAGTTTATTTATGCCGTAAGGTTAGCATTCCGAAAGAAGCGCCGAAAATTGTGTCTTGTAGACAGTTTAAAAATTATAATGCCAACCATTTTAGAGCGGATTTAAGTGAAATTATGAATTATAATGTCACGTCAAATGACCCCAATCTATTGTGGCATGATTGGAAAACTAAGTTTGTTGAAATTGCAGATAAACATGCACCAATTAGGCAACGTCGAGTAAAATGCGAGTATAAGCCTTGGCTTACTAACGAAATTAAAAAACTGAGCTACCATAGGGATTATCTAAAAAGACAAGCCGTTAGATTGGGGTCTTCATATTATAACGATGCTTATAAAAGGTGTAGAAATGACCTTAACAAACTAATTCACTCTACTAAAGAGCAATATTTTAAAACAAAATTAAGCAAAGCTAAAAATAGCAAAGAAAGCTGGCAAGCTATTAATGAATTGTTAAATAAGAAATCCAAGACCACGCAAGTCAAACAATTGAACGCTAATGATCAAATTTTAACTGGAGATAAAGATATTGCTAATGGATTTAATAAATATTTTTCAACAATTGGCTCTAAATTAGCTGATAATATTAAAGACAGTGATATTGATCCATTGAGCTTTGTGACTCCTGTTGAAAACTCGTTCTATTTCAGAAATGTGACCAGTCTGGAATTAATGAACATTTTAAGCCAGTTAAAAACTAAAAAATCATCAGGTATTGATGGTATCAGTGTGAAGCTATTAAAAGACGCTGGTGAAACTATTACTGAGTCGCTATTGCGCATTTATAATCTGTCACTTCAGACAGCAATCTTCCCTGAGGACTGGAAATTAGCTAAAGTTTCGCCAATCTTCAAGGAAGGAGATAAAACTGATTGTGGTAACTATCGACCAATTTCGGTAATCTCTGTTGTCGCTAAACTTTTTGAGAAATTGGTATGCAAACAGCTAAGATTATTTATGACTGAAAATAATATCCTCGTTGAACAGCAGTCTGGTTTCCGGTTACAACATTCTACCGAAACTACGTTGCTTAGTTCTACGAATGAATGGCTATACAACATGGATAAAGGTATGATTAGCGGTGTCCTGTTTTTAGATCTCAAAAAAGCATTCGATACTGTTAATCATGAGATCCTTATCTCAAAACTTGAATTTTATGGTATAAGAGGGAACACTCTCGAATGGTTTAAGTCATATATCGGGAACAGAAAACAAATTTGTGTAATAAACGGCAGATCATCCGATACAGGAGAAATTGGTTGTGGAGTACCACAAGGATCTAACCTTGGTCCCATCCTTTTTCTCCTGTATATAAATGATTTACCGAATTGTTTGGAAAAAACTGAGGCGACTTTATTCGCAGATGATACGAATCTCACTTGTAAAGGTAATAATTCCTATGAGATACAAAATAAACTTAATAATGATCTCGATAATGTTCACCAGTGGCTTATGGCAAATAAACTCACACTCAATAAAACTAAAACCGAATTTATGATTATTGGCTCCAAATATCATCTGGCCTCAATTAACGAAAGCCCTGAAATAAGCATAGGGGGTGATAAAATCAAACAAGTCCCCCATAAGAAATCACTTGGTGTAACTCTTGATGAACAGCTGAAGTGGGGAAAACACAATGAAGTACAATGTAAGAAAATTTCGAAAAACATTGCTTTACTTCGAAGGGCAAAATCTTTTGTTCCCCAAAAAATTCTAATAAATATGTATAATGCTTTAGTGTTGCCTCACTTCACATATTGCTCAACTGTCTGGAACGATGGTTGTATTACTCATATTAATAAACTTTCAAAACTACAAAGGAGAGCGGCGCGTGTTATAACTGGTGATACTTACAATGTTCGTTCCACTGAAATTTTAGAAAAACTTGGTTGGATGTCAATTCACGAGATTCTAGGAAATCGTCAAACTTTGATGACATTTAGAGCATTGACATCGAAATTACCAAATTATCTTGTTGACTTATTTAATACTTGTGATAATGAAAATTACAATTTACGAAGTAATGGCACTAAACTTACTTTGGCAAAACCAAATGCTAATTACCTTAAAAGAAGTTACTCATATAGGGCTGCAATTTCGTGGAACGAACTGTCCAATGAAGTAACTGACAATTATCAAAGTCTATCTATCTCGTCATTCAAACGACGACTTAAGAATCTTTCATAATTGAATAGCTGACGACTTGTAATATAATTGTGTATATTGACTTACATTTGTATTTTTATTTTAGTATTGTTTATTGATATATTTATATAGTTAGGTTTATGATGTATTTATTTTTAACTATAATAGCACGGCCCTTTGAAAAACAGTTTTACTGAATAGGCTACCGTGTATAAAGAAATTTAATTAAAGATTAAAGATTAAAGATCTAATTTGCTCGAAATCTACGATTCTCGTCATGATATATCATTCGTCGATAATGATGCACTTATTTAGCAGACGTTTCTCAACCCGATTGCACTTGTCCTCGATAGTATAGTGGTCAGTATCTCCGCCTGTCACGCGGAAGACCGGGGTTCAATTCCCCGTCGGGGAGCTAGGTAAAATGTTTTGCTTCTCTTTCCACATGACGCACGTGATATGTCGGTGCGGATAACGTTTGTCGTAAATCGGAATTTCTTCAACTCTGGTTTCCCTTCAGTCTTCACGCGCACAAATCTTTCGCCTTTTACTAAAGATTTCCGTGGAGGGGAACAAGCGAATGAGTCTATAGACTAATTTTTCCCCGGCCCAGTCTACTCGACGGGTCTTTTCTACTTTATTCAAATCGAATATTTTGGTCGCACACAGTTCGTACTGCATTGATCTAATTTGCTCCAAATCTACGATTCTCGTCATGATATATCATTCGTCGATAATGATGCACTTATTTAGCAGACGTTTCTCAACCCGATTGCACTTGTCCTCGATAGTATAGTGGTCAGTATCTCCGCCTGTCACGCGGAAGACCGGGGTTCAATTCCCCGTCGGGGAGCTAGGTAAAATGTTTTGCTTCTCTTTCGCCTTTTACTAAAGATTTCCGTGGAGGGGAACAAGCGAATGAGTCTATAGACTAATTTTTCCCCGGCCCAGTCTACTCGACGGGTCTTTTCTACTTTATTCAAATCGAATATTTTGGTCGCACACAGTTCGTACTGCATTGATCTAATTTGCTCGAAATCTACGATTCTCGTCATGATATATCATTCGTCGATAATGATGCACTTATTTAGCAGACGTTTCTCAACCCGATTGCACTTGTCCTCGATAGTATAGTGGTCAGTATCTCCGCCTGTCACGCGGAAGACCGGGGTTCAATTCCCCGTCGGGGAGCTAGGTAAAATGTTTTGCTTCTCTTTCCACATGACGCACGTGATATGTCGGTGCGGATAACGTTTGTCGTAAATCGGAATTTCTTCAACTCTGGTTTCCCTTCAGTCTTCACGCGCACAAATCTTTCGCCTTTTACTAAAGATTTCCGTGGAGGGGAACAAGCGAATGAGTCTATAGACTAATTTTTCCCCGGCCCAGTCTACTCGACGGGTCTTTTCTACTTTATTCAAATCGAATATTTTGGTCGCACACAGTTCGTACTGCATTGATCTAATTTGCTCGAAATCTACGATTCTCGTCATGATATATCATTCGTCGATAATGATGCACTTATTTAGCAGACGTTTCTCAACCCGATTGCACTTGTCCTCGATAGTATAGTGGTCAGTATCTCCGCCTGTCACGCGGAAGACCGGGGTTCAATTCCCCGTCGGGGAGCTAGGTAAAATGTTTTGCTTCTCTTTCCACATGACGCACGTGATATGTCGGTGCGGATAACGTTTGTCGTAAATCGGAATTTCTTCAACTCTGGTTTCCCTTCAGTCTTCACGCGCACAAATCTTTCGCCTTTTACTAAAGATTTCCGTGGAGGGGAACAAGCGAATGAGTCTATAGACTAATTTTTCCCCGGCCCAGTCTACTCGACGGGTCTTTTCTACTTTATTCAAATCGAATATTTTGGTCGCACACAGTTCGTACTGCATTGATCTAATTTGCTCGAAATCTACGATTCTCGTCATGATATATCATTCGTCGATAATGATGCACTTATTTAGCAGACGTTTCTCAACCCGATTGCACTTGTCCTCGATAGTATAGTGGTCAGTATCTCCGCCTGTCACGCGGAAGACCGGGGTTCAATTCCCCGTCGGGGAGCTAGGTAAAATGTTTTGCTTCTCTTTCCACATGACGCACGTGATATGTCGGTGCGGATAACGTTTGTCGTAAATCGGAATTTCTTCAACTCTGGTTTCCCTTCAGTCTTCACGCGCACAAATCTTTCGCCTTTTACTAAAGATTTCCGTGGAGGGGAACAAGCGAATGAGTCTATAGACTAATTTTTCCCCGGCCCAGTCTACTCGACGGGTCTTTTCTACTTTATTCAAATCGAATATTTTGGTCGCACACAGTTCGTACTGCATTGATCTAATTTGCTCGAAATCTACGATTCTCGTCATGATATATCATTCGTCGATAATGATGCACTTATTTAGCAGACGTTTCTCAACCCGATTGCACTTGTCCTCGATAGTATAGTGGTCAGTATCTCCGCCTGTCACGCGGAAGACCGGGGTTCAATTCCCCGTCGGGGAGCTTGGTAAAATGTTTTGCTTCTCTTTCCACATGACGCACGTGATATGTCGGTGCGGATAACGTTTGTCGTAAATCAGAATTTCTTCAACTCTGGTTTCCCTTCAGTCTTCACGCGCACAAATCTTTCGCCTTTTACTAAAGATTTCCGTGGAGGGGAACAAGCGAATGAGTCTATAGACTAATTTTTCCCCGGCCCAGTCTACTCGACGGGTCTTTTCTACTTTATTCAAATCGAATATTTTGGTCGCACACAGTTCGTACTGCATTGATCTAATTTGCTCGAAATCTACGATTCTCGTCATGATATATCATTCGTCGATAATGATGCACTTATTTAGCAGACGTTTCTCAACCCGATTGCACTTGTCCTCGATAGTATAGTGGTCAGTATCTCCGCCTGTCACGCGGAAGACCGGGGTTCAATTCCCCGTCGGGGAGCTAGGTAAAATGTTTTGCTTCTCTTTCCACATGACGCACGTGATATGTCGGTGCGGATAACGTTTGTCGTAAATCGGAATTTCTTCAACTCTGGTTTCCCTTCAGTCTTCACGCGCACAAATCTTTCGCCTTTTACTAAAGATTTCCGTGGAGGGGAACAAGCGAATGAGTCTATAGACTAATTTTTCCCCGGCCCAGTCTACTCGACGGGTCTTTTCTACTTTATTCAAATCGAATATTTTGGTCGCACACAGTTCGTACTGCATTGATCTAATTTGCTCGAAATCTACGATTCTCGTCATGATATATCATTCGTCGATAATGATGCACTTATTTAGCAGACGTTTCTCAACCCGATTGCACTTGTCCTCGATAGTATAGTGGTCAGTATCTCCGCCTGTCACGCGGAAGACCGGGGTTCAATTCCCCGTCGGGGAGCTAGGTAAAATGTTTTGCTTCTCTTTCCACATGACGCACGTGATATGTCGGTGCGGATAACGTTTGTCGTAAATCGGAATTTCTTCAACTCTGGTTTCCCTTCAGTCTTCACGCGCACAAATCTTTCGCCTTTTACTAAAGATTTCCGTGGAGGGGAACAAGCGAATGAGTCTATAGACTAATTTTTCCCCGGCCCAGTCTACTCGACGGGTCTTTTCTACTTTATTCAAATCGAATATTTTGGTCGCACACAGTTCGTACTGCATTGATCTAATTTGCTCGAAATCTACGATTCTCGTCATGATATATCATTCGTCGATAATGATGCACTTATTTAGCAGACGTTTCTCAACCCGATTGCACTTGTCCTCGATAGTATAGTGGTCAGTATCTCCGCCTGTCACGCGGAAGACCGGGGTTCAATTCCCCGTCGGGGAGCTAGGTAAAATGTTTTGCTTCTCTTTCCACATGACGCACGTGATATGTCGGTGCGGATAACGTTTGTCGTAAATCGGAATTTCTTCAACTCTGGTTTCCCTTCAGTCTTCACGCGCACAAATCTTTCGCCTTTTACTAAAGATTTCCGTGGAGGGGAACAAGCGAATGAGTCTATAGACTAATTTTTCCCCGGCCCAGTCTACTCGACGGGTCTTTTCTACTTTATTCAAATCGAATATTTTGGTCGCACACAGTTCGTACTGCATTGATCTAATTTGCTCGAAATCTACGATTCTCGTCATGATATATCATTCGTCGATAATGATGCACTTATTTAGCAGACGTTTCTCAACCCGATTGCACTTGTCCTCGATAGTATAGTGGTCAGTATCTCCGCCTGTCACGCGGAAGACCGGGGTTCAATTCCCCGTCGGGGAGCTAGGTAAAATGTTTTGCTTCTCTTTCCACATGACGCACGTGATATGTCGGTGCGGATAACGTTTGTCGTAAATCGGAATTTCTTCAACTCTGGTTTCCCTTCAGTCTTCACGCGCACAAATCTTTCGCCTTTTACTAAAGATTTCCGTGGAGGGGAACAAGCGAATGAGTCTATAGACTAATTTTTCCCCGGCCCAGTCTACTCGACGGGTCTTTTCTACTTTATTCAAATCGAATATTTTGGTCGCACACAGTTCGTACTGCATTGATCTAATTTGCTCGAAATCTACGATTCTCGTCATGATATATCATTCGTCGATAATGATGCACTTATTTAGCAGACGTTTCTCAACCCGATTGCACTTGTCCTCGATAGTATAGTGGTCAGTATCTCCGCCTGTCACGCGGAAGACCGGTGTTCAATTCCCCGTCGGCGAGCTTGGTAAAATGTTTTGCTTCTCTTTCCACATGACGCACGTGATATGTCGGTGCGGATAACGTTTGTCGTAAATCAGAATTTCTTCAACTCTGGTTTCCCTTCAGTCTTCACGCGCACAAATCTTTCGCCTTTTACTAAAGATTTCCGTGGAGGGGAACAAGCGAATGAGTCTATAGACTAATTTTTCCCCGGCCCAGTCTACTCGACGGGTCTTTTCTACTTTATTCAAATCGAATATTTTGGTCGCACACAGTTCGTACTGCATTGATCTAATTTGCTCGAAATCTACGATTCTCGTCATGATATATCATTCGTCGATAATGATGCACTTATTTAGCAGACGTTTCTCAACCCGATTGCACTTGTCCTCGATAGTATAGTGGTCAGTATCTCCGCCTGTCACGCGGAAGACCGGGGTTCAATTCCCCGTCGGGGAGCTAGGTAAAATGTTTTGCTTCTCTTTCCACATGACGCACGTGATATGTCGGTGCGGATAACGTTTGTCGTAAATCGGAATTTCTTCAACTCTGGTTTCCCTTCAGTCTTCACGCGCACAAATCTTTCGCCTTTTACTAAAGATTTCCGTGGAGGGGAACAAGCGAATGAGTCTATAGACTAATTTTTCCCCGGCCCAGTCTACTCGACGGGTCTTTTCTACTTTATTCAAATCGAATATTTTGGTCGCACACAGTTCGTACTGCATTGATCTAATTTGCTCGAAATCTACGATTCTCGTCATGATATATCATTCGTCGATAATGATGCACTTATTTAGCAGACGTTTCTCAACCCGATTGCACTTGTCCTCGATAGTATAGTGGTCAGTATCTCCGCCTGTCACGCGGAAGACCGGGGTTCAATTCCCCGTCGGGGAGCTAGGTAAAATGTTTTGCTTCTCTTTCCACATGACGCACGTGATATGTCGGTGCGGATAACGTTTGTCGTAAATCGGAATTTCTTCAACTCTGGTTTCCCTTCAGTCTTCACGCGCACAAATCTTTCGCCTTTTACTAAAGATTTCCGTGGAGGGGAACAAGCGAATGAGTCTATAGACTAATTTTTCCCCGGCCCAGTCTACTCGACGGGTCTTTTCTACTTTATTCAAATCGAATATTTTGGTCGCACACAGTTCGTACTGCATTGATCTAATTTGCTCGAAATCTACGATTCTCGTCATGATATATCATTCGTCGATAATGATGCACTTATTTAGCAGACGTTTCTCAACCCGATTGCACTTGTCCTCGATAGTATAGTGGTCAGTATCTCCGCCTGTCACGCGGAAGACCGGGGTTCAATTCCCCGTCGGGGAGCTAGGTAAAATGTTTTGCTTCTCTTTCCACATGACGCACGTGATATGTCGGTGCGGATAACGTTTGTCGTAAATCGGAATTTCTTCAACTCTGGTTTCCCTTCAGTCTTCACGCGCACAAATCTTTCGCCTTTTACTAAAGATTTCCGTGGAGGGGAACAAGCGAATGAGTCTATAGACTAATTTTTCCCCGGCCCAGTCTACTCGACGGGTCTTTTCTACTTTATTCAAATCGAATATTTTGGTCGCACACAGTTCGTACTGCATTGATCTAATTTGCTCGAAATCTACGATTCTCGTCATGATATATCATTCGTCGATAATGATGCACTTATTTAGCAGACGTTTCTCAACCCGATTGCACTTGTCCTCGATAGTATAGTGGTCAGTATCTCCGCCTGTCACGCGGAAGACCGGGGTTCAATTCCCCGTCGGGGAGCTAGGTAAAATGTTTTGCCTCTCTTTCCACATGACGCACGTGATATGTCGGTGCGGATAACGTTTGTCGTAAATCGGAATTTCTTCAACTCTGGTTTCCCTTCAGTCTTCACGCGCACAAATCTTTCGCCTTTTACTAAAGATTTCCGTGGAGGGGAACAAGCGAATGAGTCTATAGACTAATTTTTCCCCGGCCCAGTCTACTCGACGGGTCTTTTCTACTTTATTCAAATCGAATATTTTGGTCGCACACAGTTCGTACTGCATTGATCTAATTTGCTCGAAATCTACGATTCTCGTCATGATATATCATTCGTCGATAATGATGCACTTATTTAGCAGACGTTTCTCAACCCGATTGCACTTGTCCTCGATAGTATAGTGGTCAGTATCTCCGCCTGTCACGCGGAAGACCGGGGTTCAATTCCCCGTCGGGGAGCTAGGTAAAATGTTTTGCTTCTCTTTCCACATGACGCACGTGATATGTCGGTGCGGATAACGTTTGTCGTAAATCGGAATTTCTTCAACTCTGGTTTCCCTTCAGTCTTCACGCGCACAAATCTTTCGCCTTTTACTAAAGATTTCCGTGGAGGGGAACAAGCGAATGAGTCTATAGACTAATTTTTCCCCGGCCCAGTCTACTCGACGGGTCTTTTCTACTTTATTCAAATCGAATATTTTGGTCGCACACAGTTCGTACTGCATTGATCTAATTTGCTCGAAATCTACGATTCTCGTCATGATATATCATTCGTCGATAATGATGCACTTATTTAGCAGACGTTTCTCAACCCGATTGCACTTGTCCTCGATAGTATAGTGGTCAGTATCTCCGCCTGTCACGCGGAAGACCGGGGTTCAATTCCCCGTCGGGGAGCTAGGTAAAATGTTTTGCTTCTCTTTCCACATGACGCACGTGATATGTCGGTGCGGATAACGTTTGTCGTAAATCGGAATTTCTTCAACTCTGGTTTCCCTTCAGTCTTCACGCGCACAAATCTTTTGCCTTTTACTAAAGATTTCCGTGGAGGGGAACAAGCGAATGAGTCTATAGACTAATTTTTCCCCGGCCCAGTCTACTCGACGGGTCTTTTCTACTTTATTCAAATCGAATATTTTGGTCGCACACAGTTCGTACTGCATTGATCTAATTTGCTCGAAATCTACGATTCTCGTCATGATATATCATTCGTCGATAATGATGCACTTATTTAGCAGACGTTTCTCAACCCGATTGCACTTGTCCTCGATAGTATAGTGGTCAGTATCTCCGCCTGTCACGCGGAAGACCGGGGTTCAATTCCCCGTCGGGGAGCTAGGTAAAATGTTTTGCTTCTCTTTCCACATGACGCACGTGATATGTCGGTGCGGATAACGTTTGTCGTAAATCGGAATTTCTTCAACTCTGGTTTCCCTTCAGTCTTCACGCGCACAAATCTTTCGCCTTTTACTAAAGATTTCCGTGGAGGGGAACAAGCGAATGAGTCTATAGACTAATTTTTCCCCGGCCCAGTCTACTCGACGGGTCTTTTCTACTTTATTCAAATCGAATATTTTGGTCGCACACAGTTCGTACTGCATTGATCTAATTTGCTCGAAATCTACGATTCTCGTCATGATATATCATTCGTCGATAATGATGCACTTATTTAGCAGACGTTTCTCAACCCGATTGCACTTGTCCTCGATAGTATAGTGGTCAGTATCTCCGCCTGTCACGCGGAAGACCGGGGTTCAATTCCCCGTCGGGGAGCTAGGTAAAATGTTTTGCTTCTCTTTCCACATGACGCACGTGATATGTCGGTGCGGATAACGTTTGTCGTAAATCGGAATTTCTTCAACTCTGGTTTCCCTTCAGTCTTCACGCGCACAAATCTTTCGCCTTTTACTAAAGATTTCCGTGGAGGGGAACAAGCGAATGAGTCTATAGACTAATTTTTCCGCGGCCCAGTCTACTCGACGGGTCTTTTCTACTTTATTCAAATCGAATATTTTGGTCGCACACAGTTCGTACTGCATTGATCTAATTTGCTCGAAATCTACGATTCTCGTCATGATATATCATTCGTCGATAATGATGCACTTATTTAGCAGACGTTTCTCAACCCGATTGCACTTGTCCTCGATAGTATAGTGGTCAGTATCTCCGCCTGTCACGCGGAAGACCGGGGTTCAATTCCCCGTCGGGGAGCTAGGTAAAATGTTTTGCTTCTCTTTCCACATGACGCACGTGATATGTCGGTGCGGATAACGTTTGTCGTAAATCGGAATTTCTTCAACTCTGGTTTCCCTTCAGTCTTCACGCGCACAAATCTTTCGCCTTTTACTAAAGATTTCCGTGGAGGGGAACAAGCGAATGAGTCTATAGACTAATTTTTCCCCGGCCCAGTCTACTCGACGGGTCTTTTCTACTTTATTCAAATCGAATATTTTGGTCGCACACAGTTCGTACTGCATTGATCTAATTTGCTCGAAATCTACGATTCTCGTCATGATATATCATTCGTCGATAATGATGCACTTATTTAGCAGACGTTTCTCAACCCGATTGCACTTGTCCTCGATAGTATAGTGGTCAGTATCTCCGCCTGTCACGCGGAAGACCGGGGTTCAATTCCCCGTCGGGGAGCTATGTAAAATGTTTTGCTTCTCTTTCCACATGACGCACGTGATATGTCGGTGCGGATAACGTTTGTCGTAAATCGGAATTTCTTCAACTCTGGTTTCCCTTCAGTCTTCACGCGCACAAATCTTTCGCCTTTTACTAAAGATTTCCGTGGAGGGGAACAAGCGAATGAGTCTATAGACTAATTTTTCCCCGGCCCAGTCTACTCGACGGGTCTTTTCTACTTTATTCAAATCGAATATTTTGGTCGCACACAGTTCGTACTGCATTGATCTAATTTGCTCGAAATCTACGATTCTCGTCATGATATATCATTCGTCGATAATGATGCACTTATTTAGCAGACGTTTCTCAACCCGATTGCACTTGTCCTCGATAGTATAGTGGTCAGTATCTCCGCCTGTCACGCGGAAGACCGGGGTTCAATTCCCCGTCGGGGAGCTAGGTAAAATGTTTTGCTTCTCTTTCCACATGACGCACGTGATATGTCGGTGCGGATAACGTTTGTCGTAAATCGGAATTTCTTCAACTCTGGTTTCCCTTCAGTCTTCACGCGCACAAATCTTTTGCCTTTTACTAAAGATTTCCGTGGAGGGGAACAAGCGAATGAGTCTATAGACTAATTTTTCCCCGGCCCAGTCTACTCGACGGGTCTTTTCTACTTTATTCAAATCGAATATTTTGGTCGCACACAGTTCGTACTGCATTGATCTAATTTGCTCGAAATCTACGATTCTCGTCATGATATATCATTCGTCGATAATGATGCACTTATTTAGCAGACGTTTCTCAACCCGATTGCACTTGTCCTCGATAGTATAGTGGTCAGTATCTCCGCCTGTCACGCGGAAGACCGGGGTTCAATTCCCCGTCGGGGAGCTAGGTAAAATGTTTTGCTTCTCTTTCCACATGACGCACGTGATATGTCGGTGCGGATAACGTTTGTCGTAAATCGGAATTTCTTCAACTCTGGTTTCCCTTCAGTCTTCACGCGCACAAATCTTTCGCCTTTTACTAAAGATTTCCGTGGAGGGGAACAAGCGAATGAGTCTATAGACTAATTTTTCCCCGGCCCAGTCTACTCGACGGGTCTTTTCTACTTTATTCAAATCGAATATTTTGGTCGCACACAGTTCGTACTGCATTGATCTAATTTGCTCGAAATCTACGATTCTCGTCATGATATATCATTCGTCGATAATGATGCACTTATTTAGCAGACGTTTCTCAACCCGATTGCACTTGTCCTCGATAGTATAGTGGTCAGTATCTCCGCCTGTCACGCGGAAGACCGGGGTTCAATTCCCCGTCGGGGAGCTAGGTAAAATGTTTTGCTTCTCTTTCCACATGACGCACGTGATATGTCGGTGCGGATAACGTTTGTCGTAAATCGGAATTTCTTCAACTCTGGTTTCCCTTCAGTCTTCACGCGCACAAATCTTTCGCCTTTTACTAAAGATTTCCGTGGAGGGGAACAAGCGAATGAGTCTATAGACTAATTTTTCCGCGGCCCAGTCTACTCGACGGGTCTTTTCTACTTTATTCAAATCGAATATTTTGGTCGCACACAGTTCGTACTGCATTGATCTAATTTGCTCGAAATCTACGATTCTCGTCATGATATATCATTCGTCGATAATGATGCACTTATTTAGCAGACGTTTCTCAACCCGATTGCACTTGTCCTCGATAGTATAGTGGTCAGTATCTCCGCCTGTCACGCGGAAGACCGGGGTTCAATTCCCCGTCGGGGAGCTAGGTAAAATGTTTTGCTTCTCTTTCCACATGACGCACGTGATATGTCGGTGCGGATAACGTTTGTCGTAAATCGGAATTTCTTCAACTCTGGTTTCCCTTCAGTCTTCACGCGCACAAATCTTTCGCCTTTTACTAAAGATTTCCGTGGAGGGGAACAAGCGAATGAGTCTATAGACTAATTTTTCCCCGGCCCAGTCTACTCGACGGGTCTTTTCTACTTTATTCAAATCGAATATTTTGGTCGCACACAGTTCGTACTGCATTGATCTAATTTGCTCGAAATCTACGATTCTCGTCATGATATATCATTCGTCGATAATGATGCACTTATTTAGCAGACGTTTCTCAACCCGATTGCACTTGTCCTCGATAGTATAGTGGTCAGTATCTCCGCCTGTCACGCGGAAGACCGGGGTTCAATTCCCCGTCGGGGAGCTAGGTAAAATGTTTTGCTTCTCTTTCCACATGACGCACGTGATATGTCGGTGCGGATAACGTTTGTCGTAAATCGGAATTTCTTCAACTCTGGTTTCCCTTCAGTCTTCACGCGCACAAATCTTTCGCCTTTTACTAAAGATTTCCGTGGAGGGGAACAAGCGAATGAGTCTATAGACTAATTTTTCCCCGGCCCAGTCTACTCGACGGGTCTTTTCTACTTTATTCAAATCGAATAGTTTGGTCGCACACAGTTCGTACTGCATTGATCTAATTTGCTCGAAATCTACGATTCTCGTCATGATATATCATTCGTCGATAATGATGCACTTATTTAGCAGACGTTTCTCAACCCGATTGCACTTGTCCTCGATAGTATAGTGGTCAGTATCTCCGCCTGTCACGCGGAAGACCGGGGTTCAATTCCCCGTCGGGGAGCTAGGTAAAATGTTTTGCTTCTCTTTCCACATGACGCACGTGATATGTCGGTGCGGATAACGTTTGTCGTAAATCGGAATTTCTTCAACTCTGGTTTCCCTTCAGTCTTCACGCGCACAAATCTTTCGCCTTTTACTAAAGATTTCCGTGGAGGGGAACAAGCGAATGAGTCTATAGACTAATTTTTCCCCGGCCCAGTCTACTCGACGGGTCTTTTCTACTTTATTCAAATCGAATATTTTGGTCGCACACAGTTCGTACTGCATTGATCTAATTTGCTCGAAATCTACGATTCTCGTCATGATATATCATTCGTCGATAATGATGCACTTATTTAGCAGACGTTTCTCAACCCGATTGCACTTGTCCTCGATAGTATAGTGGTCAGTATCTCCGCCTGTCACGCGGAAGACCGGGGTTCAATTCCCCGTCGGGGAGCTAGGTAAAATGTTTTGCTTCTCTTTCCACATGACGCACGTGATATGTCGGTGCGGATAACGTTTGTCGTAAATCGGAATTTCTTCAACTCTGGTTTCCCTTCAGTCTTCACGCGCACAAATCTTTCGCCTTTTACTAAAGATTTCCGTGGAGGGGAACAAGCGAATGAGTCTATAGACTAATTTTTCCCCGGCCCAGTCTACTCGACGGGTCTTTTCTACTTTATTCAAATCGAATATTTTGGTCGCACACAGTTCGTACTGCATTGATCTAATTTGCTCGAAATCTACGATTCTCGTCATGATATATCATTCGTCGATAATGATGCACTTATTTAGCAGACGTTTCTCAACCCGATCGCACTTGTCCTCGATAGTATAGTGGTCAGTATCTCCGCCTGTCACGCGGAAGACCGGGGTTCAATTCCCCGTCGGGGAGCTAGGTAAAATGTTTTGCTTCTCTTTCCACATGACGCACGTGATATGTCGGTGCGGATAACGTTTGTCGTAAATCGGAATTTCTTCAACTCTGGTTTCCCTTCAGTCTTCACGCGCACAAATCTTTCGCCTTTTACTAAAGATTTCCGTGGAGGGGAACAAGCGAATGAGTCTATAGACTAATTTTTCCCCGGCCCAGTCTACTCGACGGGTTTTTCTACTTTATTCAAATCGAATATTTTGGTCGCACACAGTTCGTACTGCATTGATCTAATTTGCTCGAAATCTACGATTCTCGTCATGATATATCATTCGTCGATAATGATGCACTTATTTAGCAGACGTTTCTCAACCCGATTGCACTTGTCCTCGATAGTATAGTGGTCAGTATCTCCGCCTGTCACGCGGAAGACCGGGGTTCAATTCCCCGTCGGGGAGCTAGGTAAAATGTTTTGCTTCTCTTTCCACATGACGCACGTGATATGTCGGTGCGGATAACGTTTGTCGTAAATCGGAATTTCTTCAACTCTGGTTTCCCTTCAGTCTTCACGCGCACAAATCTTTCGCCTTTTACTAAAGATTTCCGTGGAGGGGAACAAGCGAATGAGTCTATAGACTAATTTTTCCCCGGCCCAGTCTACTCGACGGGTCTTTTCTACTTTATTCAAATCGAATATTTTGGTCGCACACAGTTCGTACTGCATTGATCTAATTTGCTCGAAATCTACGATTCTCGTCATGATATATCATTCGTCGATAATGATGCACTTATTTAGCAGACGTTTCTCAACCCGATTGCACTTGTCCTCGATAGTATAGTGGTCAGTATCTCCGCCTGTCACGCGGAAGACCGGGGTTCAATTCCCCGTCGGGGAGCTAGGTAAAATGTTTTGCTTCTCTTTCCACATGACGCACGTGATATGTCGGTGCGGATAACGTTTGTCGTAAATCGGAATTTCTTCAACTCTGGTTTCCCTTCAGTCTTCACGCGCACAAATCTTTCGCCTTTTACTAAAGATTTCCGTGGAGGGGAACAAGCGAATGAGTCTATAGACTAATTTTTCCCCGGCCCAGTCTACTCGACGGGTCTTTTCTACTTTATTCAAATCGAATATTTTGGTCGCACACAGTTCGTACTGCATTGATCTTATTTGCTCGAAATCTACGATTCTCGTCATGATATATCATTAATTCGTCGATAATGATGCACTTATTTAGCAGACGTTTCTCAACCCGATTGCACTTGTCCTCGATAGTATAGTGGTCAGTATCTCCGCCTGTCACGCGGAAGACCGGGGTTCAATTCCCCGTCGGGGAGCTAGGTAAAATGTTTTGCTTCTCTTTCCACATGACGCACGTGATATGTCGGTGCGGATAACGTTTGTCGTAAATCGGAATTTCTTCAACTCTGGTTTCCCTTCAGTCTTCACGCGCACAAATCTTTCGCCTTTTACTAAAGATTTCCGTGGAGGGGAACAAGCGAATGAGTCTATAGACTAATTTTTCCCCGGCCCAGTCTACTCGACGGGTCTTTTCTACTTTATTCAAATCGAATATTTTGGTCGCACACAGTTCGTACTGCATTGATCTAATTTGCTCGAAATCTACGATTCTCGTCATGATATATCATTCGTCGATAATGATGCACTTATTTAGCAGACGTTTCTCAACCCGATTGCACTTGTCCTCGATAGTATAGTGGTCAGTATCTCCGCCTGTCACGCGGAAGACCGGGGTTCAATTCCCCGTCGGGGAGCTAG